>JAYESA010000019.1:89044594-89539594 GCA_036927795.1 Iris macrosiphon | reverse complement strand
ACCTAGATATAACCTAGTTTGGACTAGAGTTGACTATTTTGACCCTAAAAGTCAACCCTTTAGGTAGTTTGACATAGTTTGACTAGAGTGACCTAGTTTTGACCTAGAACCCATAATTTAACTTATTTAAACTTGTTTATCCCTTTATTACACCAAATGACATAATATTTCATATATAGGTCTGTGTGACACCAATTCGGATACTATTTCGTATCATTTTATCAGGACCTCAGGCGAGTATATTTTTTTGTTAGTTTTCAGTACTTGATAGTGTATATATCATATATTTTAGATATATTTTACTTGATTCTGACACCATGTTATATGGACTGGTATTATATGGATCGAGTCAGGAGATGTTATTTATTGGACATGTTCATCGGGTACTCCTTACACACGTACTTTATCGTGCGCATCGGGTATTCCTTGTGCTCGTATTTATTTGTGTGCTCATATTATATTCATGTGCGTAACGTGTCCTGATTGAATTCATGAATATTAGTCGGGACGAGGGAGTAGGAGTTGGTTATGTGATCAAACCTTTAGCTTATTCATATGCATGCCAATTATACGATACACATATAATTGAGTTATCATAGAATAGACTTATGCAACCCAAACCGATCACATGACGAACTTGTTCTATAAATCACTTAGATACTATCACCAGTTCTCTTATTTACAGTTCATACCATATTGCTTGTATTTACTTTCCAATTATCCTTCGTGTTAATCTACTTATTCTTGTTATATTTTCATGTCATAGCTACATGTGCATCTTGTATTCATTTCTATTGCTGTTTTATATTCTCTACCATGTATATGAAACTGCTTTCAGAGTTTTGTACTTTGCTCCAATTATGACTGGATATTTTTTTTTCAGACGACTATTTAGAGGACTGGTGTCCTACATACTACGGCCTGCACGACGGAGAGCCAGTTAAGGTAGCACCTGTAGGCCAGGACAATCTAGTACCAGCTGTCGAGGAGACACACCTAACTATAGCCGACCCTTAGCTAGTATCTATCATTATACTGGATATTTCTTCAGCATTAGACTATGGCATGTTATTTATATTTGATACAATTATGGTTAATTGTGTAAACCACCTCACCCAAAATTAGTCCTACTTGGCTTAGATAGAGAGACTAGGGCTAGTTTGAATCCAATTAGAAATAGAACACGACATTTTATTTAATTATATAATATTTATATCACTTAGTGTACCTTACCGTTGCTTCGATAATTGGAGCACTACATTAGCCATTGCCTTCCTATAAATTTCACATCCTTGTCCTAGACGTGCCCATCTTCTATTCTGACCTTTGTGTAACTTATAATTATGCTCTCTTGTGCTATATTTTAATCGCACAATATTCGTCGCAGACGTTTGTATTTAATTCTAAATAAATTTAACTTTGTATCCTTGTGCGTTCCAATCGAAATTGGAGACACAATCTTGACCCATTTTGTGCAACCCAATTTATGATAATATTCTATCCTGAGTCCCCTATGCCCATGACACTTGTGTTCCTCCTAATTTTAATCCCATGTACTTCTAATTAATTTTAGAACACCATTTATGTTAATTTTAATTAATTTAATCTAATTTTTATCTTTGTGCAATTTTCCAATTTTTTGGTACTTTTATGCAAAAGTGCATTGAGGTGTCCAAACCATGGGACACAACACATGAATAAACCTATTTTCCCTTCATATGAGTTTTTTTCCATAATTTTCGGAATATGCAACGCACAACATTGCCCCCTCATTTAACCCTAGCCTTGCATTTTAAACAATGTAAATTATAGCCCTCCAAACATCCCCATGACAAGCCAAGGCCCACTCCAAGAAAATGTTGACCAAGCCCAATCCTCTAGGTCAACCCAACCCTACACCTTTACATATATAAATATAATTTTTTATTTCCTTTTCTTTTCCTTTTCTAAACCCAAAACCTAGATCTAGCCGAACCCCCTCCCTCTCCCTGTTCATCATCCCTCTCCTCTCGCCGGAGCAGACCGGACCCCGACCGCCTGTACAGCCATCCCTCTGACTTCCCCTCAGCTGCGGCCCGCTGTCAGCTCCGCCACGACGACTGCTCCTTCCTCCGCCGGAGTCGAAGACAACCCGTACCCAGCCAACCATCCACCGCCGACTGCACCGTTCCCAGCCACCACCCTGACCTCCTTCCACCTTCGTCTTCATCGTCTCCACCACTGCCAGTCGCCTGTCCCGACCACGCCTGAGTGAACCCGACCCGTTGCTCACAGCCGAGTTCTCCACCACCCATCAACGCCGGAGCCGACCTCCCTGACTGACTGAAATGACCCCGACGTCCCCTGACCGCCGAGCAGCAGCCCTCTGCCCATTTCCTCTTCCTCCTCCACCCTGAGCTCCTCCATATTCCGACGACCACTGCCAGCCCGACCCGTCCTCCTTCTCCTCAACGGAGCAGAACCATCCCCGACTTCCTTCTCCGGTGAGCACAGTTGCCGTCACCACCACCTCTCTTGCTCCCTGTCCTCTTTCCTCTCCCTGTTCAGCATCCTCCTCCCCGCCGGACTCCGGCAGACCTCATCACCCCCTTCATCACAATCATCATCTCCATTAATCAGCACCCCATCATCACCATCATTATCATCATCATCTCCAATCATTATCATTATCATTATCTCATCATCTTTATCATCACCATCATCCCTATCATCATCCACATCATCACCATCATCCCTATCATCATCACCATCTTATTAACCTAATCATCTATGTGAATCATCATCATCATCACCAATCACCATCCTCATCATCATCAGCATTAACCCAATCATCATTACCCTCATCATCATCCACATCGTCGTCATCGTCGTCCCGTGAGCGTACCCCGAGGTTCGAACCTGTCCCTATTCTCCTTTTTATGTGTGCTCGTGTGTATGCTATTAGGACATAAGTATTGCTTTACGACAGATAGTTGACATCAGACCCTGGGTCAGTGAAACCAACTCGTATACGTATACGTGCCCGTATGCGTATATTGTTCAATTTGGTATATATATATATATATATATATATATATTTTGTATGTATATATCTATATTTACTATATGTATATTATTCATTGGTATATATATATATATAGTATATGTATTCAAATGGGTATGTATATAAATTATTGGTTATATTGTTATATAATATATATATATATATATATATATATATATATATATATATATATATATATATATATATATAAGTAGGTAATTAGATGATAATAATAATTGTGGCTATATATGTGTTTATTTGTCGTACGACCCTAGGACACTGTGGATTATCCCATATTTATGTTTGACCAAGTGACCCTAAGAACTTGTGAATTGACTGCCTTGTGTACACTGACGTACTGGCCTAGACATGATAGCGAGTTGACTGTTTAATTTTATACAATAGTAAGGACAAAACACCCGTGTAATTAGACGCACAATTGACCTTGTTAGTTGACCAGTGTCACCCCTAGCGTACCCTCTGAGTCCAGTGTATTATGGTTGTGTATGTGCTAGTATAATGACTGATGTTGTATTGTATTATATTATATGTATATAGGACTATTGGATTATTCTGCGCGACTTCTGGAGCAAGTTATTGGTACTATGCAGCTTTCTTGCCAGGCAAGTATACCTTGCCATTGTACTGTTATTCATATTCCATATGTTGCATGCATCTTTATTTTTGTCATTTAGTTCATATATTTTAACCGCTATATAAACTGCGCGTCCAAGGAAACTTGGGTGCAACAACAGCGTCATCGTATTCTGTTTTTATTATGTATATGCATGTGACCTAGTTTATGAGACCACCCCATTATCATGAAGCATCATTATGTTTCATTGGCCATGACACAGCTATTCTTACACGAGTGTGAGTCTCATGTAGGACACGGACTCGCGTACTGGGTTGGCCTCCTGTACGTATGGGCTGTGCGTTAGGGATAACTGCTGTTAGAAACTTTATATTCTAGTAGACTTGGCAGTTATTAAAGATATTATCGTGTCATGGATGTGACATGCTTAGAGCATGGGGTGGGGAGAATAATAAGTACGGCATTTGGGCTCCTTTGCACTTTTCTTTTATGTAACCCGCACGCTCCGTCGGATATGTGTGGTCGTGATGACCCCTATATTACCTGGCGGCCTCTGTCGTTCAAAAGACGACATGCTTTTTAGGCCCCTGAATCTCCAAGAGAATCAGCCAATCCCATTTTGGCCAGATAGCCCACTTGTTAAAAGTTGTTCTTAACGTGCATTCACATAGACGGTTAGGCGACCCATTGGATATTTATTTTAGTACCTTATTGGCATGCTTCTATGTATCTTGTTATGTTCCTCTGAGGACCTGGTCCCTTTCCAGATGTAGATGTTCATGAGTATTCGCAGGAGCACAGATCCGGACTGGTTACTTATATTTTTGGGGAGGTCTTCTCTTCGAGTCTCAGTGATTGTTAGTTGTTGTACTTATATTGTGTTTGCTTTTACATTCTAGTTCGGTAGTAGATTTGTTTTCATCCGACTGTCATCCTTAGATACTTTATATTGAGATCTAGTTATATAGATATTGGTTATTTATTTATTTATGTTTTCTGTGGATGAGATTTAGATTATGCCCGGTGACTTGTGATAGTTTATACCACTTGTGAATTATTGTTCATAATACAGCGTACGCATGTGCTATGGTTTTTATATATTGGAGTTGCCATATACATGCGGCTGGCATGCTTACGTATTCCTAGTCCTACGTATTTTGGGACTGGGGCGTGACAAATTGCTAGAATCTAGACTTGAATATTGTTGTGACTTGTTATTTCTTATTCTCTTTATGATATCGTGCCATTATCTGTTTCTAGTTTGGTGAGTGAGTATTGATGCTATATATTCATCCTATTTTTCTTATGGTGTCGAGTTACCATTGACATCTTGTATATATATATCATTGCATGAGATTTTAGATAGCATTGTGGACCTTTACATCGTTCTACCGCTGATGCTGCGGCGTAGGCTGGACATACTGTAACTACCATATTTCCAGAATAGGAATATTTTTGTTATTTTATATTATTATAAATATTGTGTGTATTTTATTTATTTATAATGTGCATGTTATATATATTATGACTAATATTATATTTGGTTAGTTGATTAGACTATTTAATTAGACATGACATTAGTGGACCTAACTAGACTTGACTTGACCTATTGATTCAATTAAATAGTTAGCCATGGTTTGACTCATTAGTTTAGGAGAATGAGTTAGTGTTGAGTTTAGACTATTTGACTTGAGTTATTAGTTAGTCATGACTAGATTAATTCTTTTGAACCTATTTAGACTCAAGAATAGAATATTTCTCCTATGGTTTAGTTAGATCCTATTCATGGAGGAATGAGAGGGAAATTGTGTCAATTCAAATATTCCTCAACCTAACCCTAACCCTAAGAGAAAGTATATATAAGCCTCTTTATTCATGAATAACCTTCATTGCTTCCCTCATTATTTTATTCTAAAATTTAGAAGCAAACTATAATCCCTTCCCTACCAAATCTACCATTCCCAAGTCCCATCCCTCTTATTTTTATTTTCCAAGGAGGCTAAGGAGCTTGTCATTGCTAGAGGAGCACTTGAGAAATGAAGCATTGGCTTGGGGATTGTGTCCAACCTTTATTTGTGTCCATTTGGTGGAATACATTGGAATTTATCTCCCAATAGGTAAAACTCATTTTTTTCTTGTTATTTCAGTTTTAAATGATAAAATAATCCCATAAGGATCTTCCCATGGCTAAGGGATACCCATAGGAAGAAGAACTAGATTCATAAGAGACCTATGGTGGAAGTTATATTAACTTTTGTGGCCAAATTGGAGGAAATTCGAATTTGGACCACTAGGTGTTTGTAGAAATAATTCATAGAGGATTTTGGATGTGATTTATTGATTTGAGAGTATGTGTGTGTCCACAATTTGATACGTAGGGATCGTGTCATGGTGCACCATGATACACATGGTTAGATTTAGAAATTTTCTTGTGTTAGTGTCTCATGTGTGTCAATTCTCTATATTATGCATAGATCTACTTATTTTCTTTATGTTCATATCATTTTTATTTATATATGTTAGTTATAGAGGTATTGTGTTAGATGATACCCAAGTAGCAATATTAGCCCATGATTAAAGTAATAGTAATACACATATATTAAGATACTAGTTAGATACAATAGGAAACTTATGATACCAAGTAGGTCTATAAGTAAGATACAAATATTGTTGAGTTGTGATGCTCTAGCATCCAAGAGAGTACCTTGGTAAGGTACACATATAGTATAAGTAACCTATAATATTAAATTATTATTAAGATAATAGTGAGATACTATCACTACCATATTTTCTAGAAAAGGATATTTTAGTCATTTGGTAATTAATTAAATATTGTGCATGTTGAATATTTATTTATTGTATTATTTATTTATTATTAGAATATTAGATTTATTTTTGGACTTGTGTTAGTGGACCTAACTAGTTTAGATTAGATCTATGTACCAACATTTAATTCTAGTTAGAATTGAGCCCATTCATTAGGAGGATGATTAATTAAGTTAAACCCATTAGACTAGAATATTCCCTCCTTAATTAATTTCTTTATGAGAGGTCCCAAGGGGTATTTTAGACTTTATATGGTAGCTTGAGGGAGGGGGCAAGAGAGGCCTATATAAGAGGGTGAAAACTTTCTCTCTTTATTTTTTATTCCAAATCTAGATATAGAATTTTCCTCAACCAAATTCCTTCATCCCTATACCAAATTATTTTCCAATTCCTTTCTAAATCATCATTGGAGGCTATTAGAGCAAAGATCTATAAGGAGGAAGCAAGGATCTATAAAGAGGAGTACGGATCTACAAGTTTGAGGCATATTTGGAGATTTTATTGGAAATCACTCTTCCAATAGGTAAAATTCAGTTTTCCCCTTTTATTAGACTCTAAATCTGTGATTTAATCATAAGAAACCACCCCATATGCATAGGCTACCCATAAAAATTGGAATTAGGTTCATAGGAGACCTATGGAGAAAGTTATGGTATATTTTGTGTCAATTTTGGGAGAATTTTGAGATTGACACATTTTGTGTTTGTCAATTGGTCAATTAGACCAAATTGACATATGTTTGATTGTGTGTGGCTAGTGTCATATCTATAATTGGATATGTGTAGGCTGTATCCCATTAATTTGGCGATACGTGTTATTTTTTGGGGTTTTCCTCTGACACGTGGGTTTGAGCATGTCACATCTTGACACGAACACGTAGTTGATTATTTGGTTCTTCGTATTATGCATAATTAGAATTTTAGACTTGCTCGTGTCCTTTGGGATACGTTTGGTTGTGTGGTGGAGCGGTATCGCAAGTGTATCATAGAATGAGTGTGATATGGGTGCGGTGCACTCCACGTGTTTGTTGCATTGCATTCCTCAATTCAATATGACTTGTGTATATATATTAGATGTGATATATTAGATATGATATATCTATGTATTATGTATATATCTATAGTATATGGTATAGATATGCATAAGTGGCTATATATATAGATGGAATGATGTATATATGTATGTGTGAGTGCGTAGTATTGTGAGTTGTGTGTATGTGTGTGGATGAGCAGTGTGTTGAGAAGGGGTTCGGGCAAAAATTGCTATGAGCAGTTTTAGTGTGTAACCAATGTATGCAGCAACCACATTACAAGGGGAAGCATGCAGCAGTTTATAATATGTGCAGCAAGTGCATCACTGCACTGAGCAATATGTAGCCCAGCTTCAATAGCAGAGGGCTACTACAACAATGGGCAATTCCAACAACAACTGAAGAACATCTACAACAGCCAATGCTTTAGCAGCAACCCTCAGCAAGTTTAGCAGCTCGTGCACAGCAAACTGTGCAGGCAGCAAGGCAAGAGAGAGCAGCTGCAAAGCCTGCAACAATACAGCAAGCCAGGTAAAGAGTACAACAACTTGTGCAGCAATACAAACTGCATGAACTAGCAGCAAGCAATATGCATGCAGGTGCACCAAGCAGAGGCATTCAATAATTCATATACTGCATAGAGTAGTATGTGCAACAATGCAACTGCACAGTAGATGCAGTGTGCATCCAGTGCATAACTAAATTGGCAGTAGCATCAGAGCACAACAAGACTTGCACTACTGCAGGCATGCCAACAGCAAGATGCAGCTTGCACTAGCTGCAGTCTCAGCAAAGGCAAGTGCAGAGCAATGAGCCACAGCACAGTGCAGCTGTACTAAAGATCAACAACAATATTTAAGCAGCATGTTGCAAGCATACATCAATTCAGTTAGTGAGCCAAGAGTAGTACAATGCAGCAAGCATCCTCCAGCAGAGTTAGCTACTGTAGTGTGCAACCATCAACAAGGGATTTCAGCACAGTATTAGCAACTCTGAGTACTAGAAGCATTCATGCTCAGCAAGGTTAGGTGATTCGGCTAGTTGGGTATGGATTAGCAGCTAGTTAGGTGTTTCAGCAAGTTAGTTAAGATAGTTAGTAGTTTATTATTAGTGTAGTTAGTAGATACAGCTAGTAGTTTAGTAATAGTTAATTGTATATACTTGTTAGATTAGCTATATGTAGTATTATATTTAAGTATTGTATTGGTATGTATTATATGATAAGTTAGTAGGTAATATTGATATGCATTGTTAGTATTAGATAGTTAGTAGTATTAAAATAGATTAGTAGCTATATGTTAGTTATAGTTTAGTATTGGTATTAGCTATATATATAGTAGGATTTGATTACCTTGGGATACCAAGGTAATGTCAAGGTAATTGGTCGATACTCGAGGTATTGGGTTTGAGTATCGAGATAGGTGTGTAGGTAGTGAGATACGCATTGGTTCAAAGCCAAGGTATCCGCTTGCATTAGCTAGGATACAATATGTATTGCCTTGTATATATATATATATATATATATATATATATATATATATATATATATATATATATATATATATATATATATATTAGTATTTTCATATATAAAAACTTGTGTATCCTATGATACGGCATTTTGGTTGTATCCTAGTATCTTCGTTTAGCTAGTGTGGCTTAGTTTCATAGTGTGTGGACCTAGTATCCTAGAGATAGACTCATACAACCTAGAAATAGCTAGTTTGACTAGTTTGGCATAGAGTTGACCAAGTTTGACTATTTTGATTTAGAAATGGCTTCATGACCTAGAAGTTGACTAGTTTAATTTATTTCCATTCCCAAAACCTTGTATTAATGCAATATTCCATATATAGGTCTGTATGACACCAGTTCGAACATAGTTTAACATTCATTGCTCTGGATCACAGGCGAGTACATTCTCTGATAGTTTTTATTATTTGATTACTACTATAATTCAAGTATTTAAAAATGTTACTTATGATTCTTGACACGATGGTACACAGATTGGTATTGTTATTGGATAGTCATTCATGAGATGTTACCTTGATTATTGAGATGGTATCGGATACTATCCTTGTTGGTATTGGATAACATTGAATATTGTAGGTTAAACATTGGATACATTGGCTAATAACGTGTCATGATTCGATCCATCATATCAGTCGGGGCGGAGGAAATACCAATTAAATATGTGATCAAGAACTATCGGCTAGTAGTATAATCATTGGCTACTAACTAATCATGTACTTCACATATAGTTGAGTTAGCTCCTTAGTGTAATCATTGAATCTCCCAGGCCGGTCACATATTTAGTTAGTATCTCAAACACATAGTGTATTATAGTTTCCATATTCAGTTCATTGATTACCCTATTCTATTTCTGACATCTATTTCTGACATTATAGTTTATTCCTTCATTCTTGAATACATTGATTATATTTCTATTGCTAGTATTGTCTATTCTTTCATTGTTCTTGATCATCAGTTATATTCTCATTGTAGATAGCATCCTCTATATTATTGCTTTATAGTTTTTGTAAATTAATTGGAACTGCTATTGGGTTGTACTTCACTCTATTCCTGACTGAAAAATATTTTTCAGAGGATCCGGGATATTGGTGTCCGACATACTACGAACCTCGACCTATAAATGGTGCAGACTTGGACCCACTAGTTCTGAAGTGACTGCCGGGAGATCTAGCCGGAATCACTTGTTAGCATAGTTGGTTCTCTTAGCATTTTGGTACCAGATTTATTTTTGGCTTATATTTGAGATTTTGGTTATTATTTCTATTATTGTTATATTTGTTTAGACTGTATAGTTATGTTAGACTTCTTTGATATCTTATCATGCCATAGATTTGTGATTGAGTATTGTGTTGAATTAAGTTTATTACTCTCTTCTCGGAGTTGAGATATTTTTGGAGGATTATGTATTATTGTGAGATAATTAGATAGTATAGTTGACCAAGACAACGTTCTACTGTCGATACTGCGATGTAGGCTGGACATATCTACGTACTCGTGCCCCTTCACAGGGTGCGGGTCGTGACACATTTTTGTGGTGGCCCATACAGGTCAAGCTTCGCAAGTTGTGCGATATCGTGGTAGTGCAATGACTTAGTTGTACTACTGCGATCCTACGATAGGATATAGGACACTAGGATGAGAGAGGTTACTCAATCACAAATTTCTTAAGAGATTCCTGGGACGACCCTTGAGAATCTTATTATAAATTTTAATTCAAATCTTTTTCCTTGTTTTCGTCCGCACTCACTTATTGTTATTGAATTTGATTCTTGGTGATCAGTTGTTGAAATTAATTCTTGGTGTTCGTTGTTGAGTTTGATTTTATATCGAGATAAATTTTATGGACCAAATTACAGTATCTTCTGATGATATATATTGATGAGGATAGTAAAAAAAGGTAAAATGTCTGCTTTGGTTATGGAGCCTAGAGTTTATCGCAGCCATATTAACTGGCATGGCAGAAACGTAGGAACCTGACTTTGGATGTACATTTCTTAGTTATGAAATTTAGAGTTTTTTGCAGCCATACCAGTTGGCATAGTGAGAATTCTAGATGACATGATTATTGAGTTGCATACCTTAGTTATGGAACCTATAGTTTATCGCAACTATGCTTACTAGCGTGGCGAGGATTCTGAGTGTCATAATTTTGGACAGACGTATATGATTATCAGGTTGTATCTTAAATTAGTTCTTAAAGAATTATCTCAATACTTATCCACTCCTGTTATTGTAGGATTTTGTCCTATCATTCTTAGCTTAGAAGTAGAGCCTTGATATGAGTAGATAGGAGTATACCAGTATATGACTAATAATGGGTATATCACCTGATATTGAGGCTAGTGATGTGTTGTAAGCAATATATGGGAGAAGTGTTTAGAAATTGTGTACAGGATGCATAGTGGAAGATGATTGTCGGTGTGGAAGTTCATGAGTATCAGGAAGTGGAAGCCTGAGTATTAGAAAATTTTAATAGTGTGTCATGGGTTGAGAAATATCAAGATTGGTCATGGAAGATGTGTACTGTATCACTGATTAGTGTATCAGTCTGTAAAAGGTTTAAAGGAAGATACGTATACATCAATAGAGATATTGAACCATATGTCTGCCTTTAAGAGTGAAGTAAAACATGTGTATTTTAGAAGTTAATAACTAGTGCAAGTGATCATGAGTTCTAGTGAGTGCGATGAGGTGATATAATGATGAAGCTAGTATCCTAGAACATTAAGGACATATGTTGTGTAGTTAAGAAGCTAGTGTTACTATATCAAGAGTGCTAGTATTTCTATATCAGGGATTAGTTGAGTAATGTGCTAGTAACAGTAAGTACCTTATGTGATAATATTAGATTGGTGTATCAGTTAATATTGATAAAAAATTATTTGGAAGTAATAGTGCAAGTAATTCAGGCAAAAGAGGAGAGACATGGGTAACTTGGTATGAGGATGTCATCTAAAATGCATATGAGAGCTGGTGCCTTGTGTCTACAGTAACAAGATTTGAGTAGGCATCCTATTGGGGGTATTCGAGTTGGACAAGGGTGTGCTAATAAAACACATGATTGAAAAAGTATACAAGGGTTCATTGCAAGAGAATGGTTAAAACATTTTGGTGATTACAAGAACTGAAGCAGAACAAGGAGGTAGTATCCTAGCGGTATTTTGTATAGTATCCTAGGTAGCAAGTGCTAGTGAGTGAAGCATGTCCATGACCTAGAACTATAGTATATCACTAGTATTTGGTAACCCACGGTATTAAAAATATCTTGACTAGGTTGATGATTAGTGAATGCTTAGTGTATGGAATAGGCCACATATGACATAGCAGATAACCCGCACCAGAAGAGGGAGACACCCCAGCAGGGCAGAGACAGAAATTCATGATAGTTAGAGACTATATTCAAGTATGATTCCTCTTTCAGTAGAATGATAGGATTGTATGTTATATTATAGGACTATTTTAGACTGTGATTGATGGGGGTTTGACCATAGTAAATTTTGTATGAATATGTTACGACGGGCCCAAGAGAGAGGGGTGAGAGTTTTAATTTCGAGGATAAAATTCTTCTAAGGGGGGTATACTTGTCACTACCACATTTTCTAGGAAAGGATATTTTAGTCATTTGGTAATTAATTAAATATTGTACATGTTGAATATTTATTTATTATATTATTTATTTATTGTTAGCATGTTAGATTTATTTTTGGACTTGTGTTAGTGGACCTAACTAGTTTAGATTAGATCCATGGACCAACATTTAATTCTAGTTAGAATTGAGCCCATTCATTAGGAGGATGATTAATTAGTTAAATCCATTAGACTAGAACTGTAAACACCCGAATTTTTTCAAAAATTAAAAAATGAATTTTCGTGAATTTTCTGTGATTTTTAACTAATTAAAATAAATGTTTTCTGGTATTAAATAAATTTTGTGATATTATTAAATATTAAAATAATATGAAAATAATATTTTTGAATGTAAAAGAAATAGTTAGACATAGTGTAATTTTTCTGAAATTTATTGGACCCAAAAACTATTTTTAAAGACCTAAAAACCTAGATTTAAAATAAACCGGTTTAAACCAACCAATTTAAACCGAACCCAGTTGAACCAAATCGCTAAACCCTATTGGATCGGGCCGGATCCATACCCGACCTGACCCAAAACTAGTTAACCCGACCTGTCACGCCCCAGTCCCAAGAATACGTAGGACTAGGACACGTAAGCATGCCAGCCGCATGGATATGGCAAATCCAATATATGGAAACCAAATCCATACGTACGCTGTAATATGAATATAAAATCCACAAGTGGTATAAATGTAATACAAGTCGCAAGGTAAAATCTAAATCTCATCCACCAAAATCATATAGAAATAAATACCAGTATCTATAAAACTAGATCTCAATAAGAAGTATCTAAGAATGATAGTTGGATGGAAACAAATCCACTACCAACTCAAATAGGAAAAGTAAGTACAATATAAGTGCAACTCACTCAAACAATATAAGTACCAGCTACCAATCACGGCTCGAAGAGAAGACATCCACGAAGCATCTATATCCTTCCAAATCTGCGCTCCTGCAAATACTCAAGAACAGGTACACCTGGCAGCGGACCAGGTCCTCAGAGGGACATAACAAGTATACTTAAACACATGCCAATAAAGTACTGAAATAAATATCCAAAGGGGTCGCCTAACCGTCTAAAGTGAATGCAGTTAAGAACAACTTTCCCCACAAGTGAGCTATCTGGCTGAAAACTGGGATTTGGCATGGTTCTCTTTTGAAGATCCAGGGGCCCAAAGGCACGTCGTCTTTTGAACGGCGGAGGCCCGCCAATGTATATATATGGGTCATCACCACCCGTATCTCCAGCGGAGAATCCGGGCGTCACAGAAAAAGTGCAAAGGAGCTCAAATGCGGTACTTGTTGTTCTCCCCACCCCATGCTCTAAGCATGTCACATCCATGACATGATTTGGTCCATAGCCTATCCTTAGTACCCTAGCCCAATCCTGCAACCAAACAAGGACAAGGATGGGACCACCATACTATAATAGGCTACGTCCATAGACCTCTAATAACTGCTAAGTCTTCTAGCATGCAAAGTTTCTAACAGCAGTTATTCTTAACGCACGTCCCACACGTACCGATGATCAGTCAATACGTGCGTCCGTGATCTATATGAGACTCGCAACCCGTGTAAAAATATATGTCACAGTCAAATGAAACCTAATGGTGCTACATGATAATGGGGTAGTCTCATGAACAAGGTCAATGCAATACATAAATAAAAACATATCGCGACGTCACCGTCGCGAGCATTTTTTATAACAATTAAAAATATATGAACTAAAGACAGAAAATAAAGATGCGTGCAACATATGGAATAAAAATAATAGTACAATGGCAAGGTATACTTGCCTGGCCAGAAGACTGCGATGTACCAATAATCTGCTCCAGAAATCGCGCAGAACAAATCCAATATCCTATGTACACATAAATATAATATAATAGAATCATTAGTCATTACATTAGCACATACACAACCATATTTACACTGGACTCAGGGGGTATACTAGGGGTAACACTAGTCATCTAACACGGTCAATTACACGTTGAATTACGCGGGTGTCGCGTCTTCAAGTACTGTACGAAATCAGTCAGTCAACTGACAGGTGTCTATGCCAGTACGTTAATGTACGCAAGGCAGACAAATTCATAAGTTCTTAGGGTCAACATGGTCAAGGTAAATATGGGATAGTCCACGGTGTCCTAGGGTCGTACAGTCTGAATATTTAGTCATAATTATCAATTAGCATTTACTTACATATATATTCATACAACTATATAATAATATAACCATCAATTTATTTTAATTTATTTAATTTTGGAATAATTACTCTAAAATCTTATTTTAATCTTATTATTCTGATTTTTATGTTAATTCCTAAATTTTGTCCAAAGAAACTGAAATTTATCAACTCGAGACTCATGGCACGCAAATCGAGGCGATCTGTTGACCAAAAAGTTAACTGATACCAACTCAACTTTCATGCATGATTTCCTGTAGATTTCAGTGTCAAAAACATGCTGGAATTTATGGCTCGTCCAAATTCAAATTCGTTTGAGAATTATGGCACATACAAATTTTGTATCGTGCACCGATGATTAAATTCTAACCTAGAAGTTCTACAGAATTAACAGTATGTAAATACTTCGAATTAAATTTTGGGAAAAACATATGTCAATGATCTCGATATTAGCTTTTCGAAACTTCAAACGGTTCGTGATTCTGATCCCTGGTTCTCCCGAAATCGTGAAAACATCAAAACACGCCTATTTTCGGACATACTGTGCTCTACGAATTTTCCAGAATTTAATACTAATAATTTAGAAAAACAATTTATAGAATCAGAAAGCTAACCTCATTATTGTTCTAACAAAAAAAACTGGAGCATGTTTGGAGTCCGGAGCTAGGAGATATCGTCTTTTTAATTCGTCATAACTAGTGAAAAATGAGGCTGAATTTATGACGAATTTTGACTATTTTTTTTGGACGAAAAAGAGAGGAATTTGGGGAAGAAAAATATGAAGGATGAGGTATTTATAATGGTGGACACTACTTAATTAAATAGGACTAGGTTTGGTTAATTTGGATAGGATTATGATGAATTTAAATAAGGATAGGATATGCATGAAGTTGATTTCCTAGTAGGTTCAGGATTTGAATTAATTTAAAATAGAGTTTGAATTTATCTCAATAATTTACAATCTTAAATATAATTAAAGATAATACAAATAATTTATAAAATCTTATTAATATCTATTAACACTAAATTAGTATCTATCTAATATTAAGACTATATATATCCAAATAAATCCTAAATAATTTTAAAATCTAAATAAATTTCTTAAAATTCTAAATAAATTACAAAAAAATATAATTAAATATTTTAAACTAAAATAAATATTTGCTAGGAACAACATGCAAGTATGGTCGTATAGTAAATCATAGAAGTCCTAGAAATTTATGTTTTTTAAGTTTTAATTACCAAAAATTCTAGAAAAATCTCCAAAAATCTAAAATAACCTAAAATAATTCTAAATGAATATTTATATAAGTAAATATATCAAGAAATTTATTTTCTAATTAACTAAGAGCATTTCTAAATAAATTCAACATATATAATAAATATAATAATATAAAATATACACAAAATACCTATTTTGGGTGAGGGAGTTTACAATCTACCCAACTTAAAACAATTTCGTCCTCGAAATTAAAATAAGGCATAATTTATTAAATCTTTCACATTCGTACATAAGGTACGTCAATCGCAATCTCTTCCAAAAATTTAAATAACAAAATCTATTCAAATCTATCGCGATCACTTCAAAATTAAGATAACCACTGTTTAAATCAAAATTCCACCTGTCGTAATCTCTTCTCGATTTTTAAATAATCAACATCCAAATCTAACTCAAGTCTATATGACATCCCGCATCAAAATTTATATCACTATTTCCAACTATCATAATCTCCTCTAGACTTTGAACAATAAACAATTCTAATCAAATCTTATTCATATTCTCAACTTAAGAATTTTGTACTCTTCAAATATTTAAACTCAATTTACATTCTCAATATTTCAAATAGGTGACCCAACAATCAAAATTGAACTTTTTATTTCAAATCATCAAATTATAAAATTTAAATCTAATTCACCAATTGTTCAAGTCTAAAATTCTATATTTATCCTCAAAATTTAAATCGATGATTCATCCTTCAATATTCAAAATTTAAAGCATGTGCTCAAAGTATAAATATTTGGTCCGCAATATCAAGATTTTAAAATTCGTTAAATCCTTATTATCTTAATCCTTCTTTTAAAATTTCTCAAAATTAAAATGACTTGAATCTCCCAATCTAATCTTACTTGATCACAATCTAAAAGAAATTCCTCTCAAGTTGACAATGCAACTTCTACCCAACTTAGAATTTACCCATCTATCACATAAGGCTATACGCTTTAAGAAAAATATTCCTTAATTTATTTACTCATGTCATTCAATCCTCAAAACTTTAACACCAATTATATCATATATGATATGCCCTTAATTACAAAAGAATAATCCTCAAGTATGTGATCGGCCTATGGGGCATATCTAGTACTCTCTGTGTATCAACTTATACCAAGCACGAGGTTTCGTCCTTCCGAAATAAGGGAAGACGGAGATCAATAATAAAGAGTTCAAGGGAGGTAATAGAATAGAAGTATCGGGATCAAGGCGTTTAAAGAATTCAAATGACAATCGTCAAGCAGTTATGGATTAAAATCCTATTATGGTAATCCTTTATTCGCATGCTCGTATTAGTACAGTTATGTAACCGACACGATATGTCAGACATGTCCAGGGCAAGTATATTCGTCTACTAATCACTACATATCTCAATCCACGTAAAGTAGCGTTACGAAGGGCGAATCAAGCGCACTAAGGTTGGCCAGACCTTAACACACTGATTCTGAAATGTATTAGTGTGTCGACCCACTAATACATATGTCATGAACAAGCTTGATGAGGAATAAGCTTGCAAAAACTAGGCTATAAAATAGCAGCATAAGTCAAGGTAGTACAGCAATATAAGTACGCTAGATGATGATGAAAGGAGGTACAAATTAATTCAGGTTTACAAAAAAAACAAAACAGAATAAGCAATAATAACAAAGATTCTACAATCTCTACGGTTATCATACAACCTCCTTGTCTAAGTTGCTAGTCAACCAAATAGGGCATGGGCCTCTAAATTCCACCGTCTGAATAAACACTGTCGTCTAGTGCTAGCATAAAATTAATGTCATTTAGTCACACTACCTCGATGGGTCAAGTGGACTATGTGATACTAGGTTGTGAGGCATACTACCCAACTTATAATAATTAAACTAATACTGTGACAGTCTTAAGAGGGTCCTACAAAATAATCTTGCACATGTAAACATAAACTCTTTATTAGGGTATATGAGGAAAAATCTTGGTATTGATTAGGGTATCCTTTTTATGTAGGTAATGGTCATCCTAAGTCTTAGTCATAGCACTTACAAGCAAGTGTCAATGGTAAGGATAGAAGAGTTACTGGCCGTTAAAGGGGAGGGGTCTAACGTGTATCGGGGTGAGGGTACAAATTACGTGGTCTACAACTAGGGGTAATCATCACAATCTAATTGAACAATTTAACTATCAGGTTCTAACTACAAGGCACACAATTCAAAATTCAAAATTCAAGATTACAACTATCACTTTAGCAAACCATATATCCTATCATAGAATACAATTGCTTGGTCTAAAATCAGAAGTGTCAGATCGGCATGAATTGAAAGATGGAGAAAAGAATATCATAATTTAGTCGTCGCGCGAGTGGTGAGCGCTAGGGTTTCAGAGAAACAAGATGTGAAATTTAAAATAGGGCCTATAGATAGCATCATGGTTTCTAAAGGGAAGTGGTACGCTAGCTACTATGTTTGAGGTATGATTAGGGAAATATTCTATGCATTGCTCTTGGCTTTCTAGGGTACTTGTCTACTAATAATAAGATAATGACATAAGTTTTATAGTTCTCTAATACTATCCAGTTATGAAGGTTAGGTTCAGTCCTAATGTTCAATATTGGTTCTCCATTGGTTCCTCAATACTAGGGTCAAATATTATGGTAAAACTTCTAACTATCTCTAGTAGTGTCTATACTACTCAAGTCTTCTTAATACGTCAAGGGGTAATGGTATACCAATCTAAAGATGAGGAGTTCTAGGGTTCACTAGATATTCTAAACTTAGTGGTGTGTCTATATCCTCATTGTATTCTTAATAGGTGTGCTACCATAATTATTATCCTAATAATAGGGGTTCCTATATTCTAGCAGAAGGCTATTCCCAAAGAACTATTAGGGAAGTACATGAATCAAGCAGGATGTAATTATTTGAATAGAATAGAGAGGAGGAAGATGAATCATGGTCAATTGTGGATGAGATCCTATACTCTAGTCCTAGGTGCAGGCTTGTTCGGTACAGTAACGTAACCGAGACAATATGCTCTCGACCTGCATGGGCCACCACAAAAACATGTCACGCCCCAGTCCCAAGAATACGTAGGACTAGGACACGTAAGCATGCCAGCCACATGGATATGGCAAATCCAATATATGGAAACCAAATCCATACGTACGTTGTAATATGAATATAAAATCCACAAGTGGTATAAATTTTATACAAGTCGCAAGGTAAAATCTAAATTTCATCCACCAAAATCATATAGAAATAAATACCAGTATCTATAAAACTAGATCTCAATAAGAAGTATCTAAGAATGATAGTTGGATGGAAACAAATCCACTACCAACTCAAATAGGAAAAGTAAGTACAATATAAGTACAACTCACTCAAACAATATAAGTACCAGCTACCAATCACGGCTCGAAGAGAAGACATCCACGAAGCATCTATATCCTTCCAAATCTGCGCTCCTGCAAATACTCAAGAACAGGTACACCTGGCAGCGGACCAGGTCCTCAGAGGGACATAACAAGTATACTTAAACACATGCCAATAAAGTACTGAAATAAATATCCAAAGGGGTCGCCTAACCATCTAAAGTGAATGCAGTTAAGAACAACTTTCCCCACAAGTGAGCTATCTGGCTGAAAACTGGGATTTGGCATGGTTCTCTTTTGAAGATCCAGGGGCCCAAAGGCACGTCGTCTTTTGAACGGCGGAGGCCCGCCAATGTATATATATGAGTCATCACCACCCGTATCTCCAGCGGAGAATCCGGGCGTCACAGAAAAAGTGCAAAGGAGCTCAAATGCGGTACTTGTTGTTCTCCCCACCCCATGCTCTAAGCATGTCACATCCATGACATGATTTGGTCCATAGCCTATCCTTAGTACCCTAGCCCAATCCTGCAACCAAACAAGGACAAGGATGGGACCACCGTACTACAATAGGCTACGTCCATAGACCTCTAATAACTGCTAAGTCTTCTAGCATGCAAAGTTTCTAACAGCAGTTATTCCTAACGCACGTCCCACACGTACCGATGATCAGTCAATACGTGCGTCCGTGATCT
Source organism: Iris macrosiphon (assembly GCA_036927795.1). NCBI lineage: Eukaryota > Viridiplantae > Streptophyta > Magnoliopsida > Asparagales > Iridaceae > Iris > Iris macrosiphon. The sequence continues at coordinate 89,519,444 of JAYESA010000019.1, read as the reverse complement.
ATATGAGACTCGCAACCCGTGTAAAAATATGTGTCACAGTCAAATGAAACCTAATGGTGCTACATGATAATGGGGTAGTCTCATGAACAAGGTCAATGCAATACATAAATAAAAATATATCGCGACGTCACCGTCGCGAGCATTTTCTATAACAATTAAAAATATATGAACTAAAGACAGAAAATAAAGATGCGTGCAACATATGAAATAAAAATAACAGTACAATGGCAAGGTATACTTGCCTGGCCAGAAGACTGCGATGTACCAATAACCTGCTCCAGAAATCGCGCAGAACAAATCCAATATCCTATGTACACATAAATATAATATAATAGAATCATTAGTCATTACACTAGCACATACACAACCATATTTACACTGGACTCAGGGGGTATACTAGGGGTAACACTAGTCATCTAACACGGTCAATTATACGTTGAATTACGCGGGTGTCGCGTCTTCAAGTACTGTACGAAATCAGTCAGTCAACTGACAGGTGTCTATGCCAGTACGTTAATGTACGCAAGGCAGACAAATTCACAAGTTCTTAGGGTCAACATGGTCAAGGTAAATATGGGATAGTCCACGGTGTCCTAGGGTCGTACAGTCTGAATATTTAGTCATAATTATCAATTAACATTTACTTACATATATATTCATATAACTATATAATAATATAACCATCAATTTATTTTAATTTATTTAATTCTGGAATAATTACTCTAAAATCCTATTTTAATCTTATTATTCTGATTTTTATGTTAATTCCTAAATTTTGTCCAAAGAAACTGAAATTTATCAACTCGAGACTCATGGCACGCAAATCGAGGCGATCTGTTGACCAAAAAGTCAACTGATACCAACTCAACTTTCATGCATGATTTCCTATAGATTTCAGTGTCAAAAACATGCTGGAATTTATGGCTCGTCCAAATTCAAATTCGTTTGGGAATTATGGCACATACAAATTTTGTATCGTGTACCGATGGTTAAATTCTAACCTAGAAGTTCTACAGAATTAACAGTATGTAAATACTTCGAATTAAATTCTGGGAAAAACATATGTCAATGATCTCGATATTAGCTTTCCGAAACTTCAAACGGTTCGTGATTCTGATCCCTGGTTCTCCCGAAATCATGAAAACATCGAAACACGCCTATTTTCGGACATACTGTGCTCTACGAATTTTCTAGAATTTAATACTAATAATTTAGAAAAACAATTTATATAATCAGAAAGCTAACCTCATTATCGTTCTAACAAAAAAAACTGGAGCATGTTTGGAGTCCGGAGCTAGGAGATATCGTCTTTTTAATTCGTCATAACTAGTGGAAAATGAGGCTGAATTTATGACGAATTTTGACTATTTTTTTTGGACGAAAAAGAGAGGAATTTGGGGAAGAAAAATATGAAGGATGAGGTATTTATAATGGTGGACACTACTTAATTAAATAGGACTAGGTTTGGTTAATTTGGATAGGATTATGATGAATTTAAATAAGGATAGGATATGCATGAAGTTGATTTCCTAGTAGGTTCAGGATTTGAATTAATTTAAAATAGAGTTTGAATTTATCTCAATAATTTACAATCTTAAATATAATTAAAGATAATACAAATAATTTATAAAATCTTATTAATATCTATTAACACTAAATTAGTATCTATCTAATATTAAGACTATATATATCCAAATAAATCCTAAATAATTTTAAAATCTAAATAAATTTCTTAAAATTCTAAATAAATTACAAAAAAATATAATTAAATATTTTAAACTAAAATAAATATTTGGTAGGAACAACATGCAAGTATGGTCGTATAGTAAATCATAGAAGTTCTAGAAATTTATGTTTTCTAAGTTTTAATTACCAAAAATTCTAGAAAAATCTCCAAAAATCTAAAATAACCTAAAATAATTCTAAATGAATATTTATATAAGTAAATATATCAAGAAATTTATTTTCTAATTAATTAAGAGCATTTCTAAATAAATTCAACATATATAATAAATATAATAATATAAAATATACACAAAATACCTATTTTGGGTGAGGGAGTTTACACGACCCGCTTACCTGCTACAGTAAATGAAACGAAACCCCCGACTCCCCCACCACTCCGACTTCCCTAACCGCCGCCCGCAGCCGCGTTTCACCCGCCGCCGCCCGCCGAGACCCCTCACCTTCGGCAACCGCCGACCGGTTCCCCTCCCCGACCGACCACCTCCATGTAACCGCCGCCGTCGCCCCTTCTCCTCTCCGCCAATGGCTCCGCCGTTCCATCTCCCCAGCTACCCTATAAAACCCAGCCCCTTCACCCACCAGCACCGCTCTCACCACTTCATCCACCACCGCCTCTCTGCGACCTCGACCCGCCGATGACCCGAGCCACCGCGATTTCCCCGGCCTCCACTGCCTCCTCCGCTTCTGCCACCTCCAACGACAAACCCTCGAACCCCGCAGTCACCCCCACCGCTGTCACCATCAACCACTGCCACCGAGATCCTCTCAGGCCAACCGACTCCGAGCTACCTCCGACGAATACTGCAACATGTCGACGATCCACAACCGAGCAGTAACCCGCCGCCCCGCAGTCGTCGCGCCATTCCGCGTACACGACGTATAGCCGATTTCAATCCCCTGTTCCTGTGAATATTTCTCTCTTCTCGCCGCATCATTTTTCGAATAGACTATGGCGCCATATTCGCTACGTGATTCTCTCAAAACTCGTGCAATCAGTTCGGGGTATCGCGTCCTGTGTCGGTCGTAAATCGTGATGGTAAAACATGAAAAACAACCCTAATTTCTGAAAATCAAAAATTGGTCCCGGACTCACAAGTTCACGACTGTTTTGCGTGCAACCTGTTAAATAATTCTAAAATTTACTTAAACAGATATTTAGATAATATAACCGAGATTAAAACCCTGTAATTATCTTATTTTGATGTGTTATAGTATGTGTTTTATTTGCGGGTAAAATTGACCAAAACTTGGTCTTTAAAAACCTATTTTTTTCCGGAACTGGGTGCGCCCCGCTAAACGAGGCAACTTGGTCACGTGCGAATTATACCAAAAGTTGTGCACCGTCAATACGAACGTGTGAGATTTTACGGAAGTTGATTTGGATGTGCGTGCACACCGGAATCAACGCGTATCCGTCGACAATACCTCGTATCGACCCTGTTCTAAAACTCGTAACTTCGTGTGTGCTCATCATTTCGAAATAAAACTTGCGCCATCAAACTCGTAGCGATACGCTGGTCCTGTGACCCAAGTTTGGTTCGATTCTGAGAATATTGACAAAATCCCGTATCGTGGGCCCCACAGCTCCACTTGACGGGCAATTTTGTGATCGGCTCATCAGAATCCAGTTCTGGACATTCATTGGGTTCGTATCATCGTTGTGGACTTGTAGACACTAAGTTTAACGAATTTAAAGAACTTTATCTCTAGCACATTTTTCGGTGCGAAGTGGACCACATGTGGACCCCGCTTTGACCAGAAACTGTCAATTTTGCCCCTGTGTCCAAATTGGACTTATGGACAGGAAATCCTAGCTATTTTATATCTTCTTAGCATGATGGTCATGATTATTACAGCATCCGGAGGAGTACCTGAAGATCTTGTTGTGACCGAAGCAACTGTTGGAATTCAAACCCAGGCAAGTGTACATTGCCAATCTTGCAGTACTTGCTACATAATATTCTGTTGATATATTTATATGATGTATCTGTTCAACCTAGGATCGTGTAACATTACTTAATGTTCGAATAAGATTCAGGTGTCGATGTCGTACGCGGAGTTGTGTAACGTCACCTAGAGATTGATATCGTGACCCTATATATCTTCGTGCTTGCATTATCAACTACGTCGTACCATAGCACACTTGACACTTTTCATGAGACAGAATCTTCCTGAGTCATTCATGATGATTCTGTATAGGCTACATGATTTGTGACATAGATATTATATATGCATATCTATCATTATGACTCGTTGCATTAGTTAGAGGTCATGATCTTGCGTGTTATGGACATGAGATATCGTGGACATGAGACGTGTGATTACATTGGGTGGGGAGAGTCTTACCATATTAAAGGATGATTATATTATATATAGTTATTCTGGAAGTGCCTTAGACTCTGACACAGAGCTTTGGCACATGTACTGGCCCTTCGAGATAAATGCTGCTATGGGTTTCCCCGACACCGAGCCTATAGTAGTTTCAGCCTGAGTATGATTAATGCTCTCACTTGTATATCACATAACTGGTTACATAGTTTACTCAATTGATTCATTTATTATTGTAGTATATTTATTTTGTCTTGAGTTATTCTTGTACCTTGCTATGTCCCCTGAGAAACTGGATCCGGATTATGTCCCCAGGTATAGCAGAGGAGATCTACCCTGAGGTATACGGGACAGGAGCAGACATTGGAGTAGTACCAGTACCAGAAGACGAGGTGATCACCGAGGATTTCTCCTGAGTATCTGCTTTATACTTAGTCATTTCTGTTGTTAGACTCATATTTCCTGTTTATTGAACTGTTGTATCAAACTCATTATCGGGTTGTTCCCCGAGACTTTTATTGAGACTTGTTGATTATTATTTTATCTTGATTATTCTGATATTGATTGTATTTATCTTCTGTGGATGAGATTAGTATCATAGACCTTTACTATTGTTTTACAGCTTAAGTACACCCTGATGGGTCCATTAAATTAGGTTTGCCTATTGGAGTGTGCTGCTGGCCATTGCCACGTGTCTAGTCCCTCGGTATTTTGGGGCTAGGGCGTGACATAGTTTTTTGGTGGCCCATGCAGGTCTACGACTAAATTATTTTGGTTTCAACTAAGGAACTGAGCAAGCCTTCGATAAGGATAGGATAAGTTTTAGGATCTCATCCACTTGATTTAATCGTTCTTGATCTCTATATCGGATTCAAATTAATTACTTGACTTGCATCCTGCCTTGATTCCTCTGTGCGCCTCTTATTGTTTATTTTGGATGCAGATTAATGGATCCACCAGCAAGCGATAAGACTTTCGCAGGAACACCACAAGAGACAATTGTCACCTACGATGATGGAGTGACACCAGTAGGTGGAGGTCAATCAGCTCAACAATGCAGTCAAGCAAATCAGCATGCCTCGAGAATCCAGCAAGATGATATTCCACCATCGACGCAGTTTACTCCACCGATGCCTACTTTTTCACCAGGACAGCTTATGGACGGACAGTAGATGTTTTAAATATTCTACGCAATGATGCAAGCTCAATAGAAGGTTCATCAAGAATCTCAGCAAAGCCAAGCGAAGTTCTTTGACGGACTTAGCTTTGAGCTACAGAAATTAATCAGCTACGTTGCAACTACTTCATACACGAACGTCCTTGCTACAGCACGACCCATGGAGCGTGTCACCAGGAGAGAGTCTAGTCAGAAGCGGCCGCATGCATTAGCACAAGACTGAGTACAGTAGGAAAGAGCTGCAAAGCGACCCTAGAGGAATCCACCACCGAGAGCAGCACCAAGAGCCTTATTTCTTCCTACTTGTCACTACTGTGGCAAGATAGGCCATATTGAGAGGGAGTACAGATGCAAGTTGGGACTGTGCTTGATTTGCGGATCCAGCCAACATTTAGCCAGAGATTGCATGAAGCATCGAGGAGAAAAACTAATGGTTAACCGAGAAGCCTTACCAGCACCAGGAGGATATCAGTCGAGGCCACCCTTGGCACCCTAGGCAGTACTCTTCCGGCAGTCCCAGCAGCAACAGAGGAATCCACCACAAGGACGCGGACAAGCTTTTGTGATGACCAAGGAGGACACACAGACTCGAGGATTAGTGAATACGCGTAAGATTTAAGTTTTATCATAGATATTTATTCCTAGTAATGCCATAGCATGTGCCTGTTAATTCATTTTCTTAGCCTCAAACCTAGTATTTTGAACTTGTTAGTACTTGATACCTAAATTTTCCTAAGCTGTAGTTTTCCTTGCTCAAATCAGATTTCTTTACTCTTGAATTACTTATCTAGGAAATTATTTTTTCTATGTGTTCTGCTTGTCCCTCACACTTTCTCTCGATTCTGCTTAGTCATGATTCTTATTCCCATGTGTCGAGTTTCAAACATGTTTTGCAACTGCGTCATCTCTACTGACCGGTTATGCTTTCTTAATTGCGAGGACTCCATTCTTTTAAGGAGAGTAGATTATAAACACAAGAATTTTTTCAGAAATTTAATAATGAATTTTTAAAAATTTTCAGTAATTTTTAACTAATTAAAATAAATGTTTTCTGGTATTAAATAAAATTTGTGATTTTATTAAATATTAAAATATTATGAAAATAATTTTTTTGAGTGTAAAATAAATAATTAGACATAATGTAATTTTCCTAAAATTTATTGGACCAAAAAACTATTTTTAAAGACCTAAAAACCTAGATTTAAAATAAACCGATTTAAACCAACCAATTTAAACCGAACCCAGTTGAACCAAACCGCTAAACCCTATTGGATCAGGCCGGATCCATACCTGTCCCAACCCAAAACCCATTAACCCGACCCGCTTACCTGCTACAGTAAATGAAACGAGACCCCCGACTCCCCCGCCGCTCCGACTTCCCTAACCGTCGCCCACGGCCGTGTTTCACCCACCGCCACCCGTCGAGACCCCTCACCTCCCGCAACCGCCGACCGGTTCCCCTCCCCGACCGACCACCTCCATGTAACCGCCGCCGTCGCCTCTTCTCCTCCCTGCCAAGGGCTCCACCATTCCATCTCCCCAGCCACCCTATAAAACCCAGCCCCTTCACCCACCAGCACCGCCATCACTACTTCATCCACCACCGCCTCTCCGCGACCTCGACCCGCCAACGACCCAAGCCACCCCGAGTTTCCCGGCCTCCACCGCCTCCGCCGCTTCTTCCAACTCAGGCGACAAACCCTCGAACCCCGCAGTTACCCCCACCGCTATCACCGACTCCGCCACAACCCCGAGATACCTCTGGCGAACATCGCAGCACCCCAACGATCCACAACCGAGCAGCAACCCGCCGCCCCGCAGTCACCGTGCCATTCCGTGTACACGACGTATAGCCGATTTCGATCCCCTGTTCCTGTGAGTATTTCTCTCTCCTCGTCGCATTATTTTCCGAACAGACTGTGGCATCTTGTTTGCTACGTGGCCCTCTCAAAACCCGTGCAATCAGTTCAGGGTATCACGTCCTGTGTCGGTCGCAAATTATGACGCAAAATAGGAAAATCAACCGCCAATTTCTGAAAATCAGAAATTGGTCCCGAACTCACAAGTTTACGACCGTTTTGTGTGCAACCTGTTAAATAATTCTAAAATTCCCTTGAACAGTTAATTAGATAATATAACCGAGATTAAAACCTTATAATTATATTATTTTTATGTGCTGTAGTAGGTGTTTTATTTGCGGATGAAATTAACCAAAAACTTGGTCTTTAAAAACCTATTTTTTCTCGGAACTAGGTGCGCCCCGCTAAATGAGGCGACTTGGTCGTGTGCGAATTATATCAAAAGGTGCGCACCGTCAATACGAACGTGTGAGATTTCGTGGAAGTTGATTTGGATGTACGTGCACACCGGAATCAACGTATATCCGTCGACAACACCTCGTATCGGCCCTGTTTTGAAACTCGCTGTAACTTCGTGTGTGCTCGTCGTTTCGAAACAAAACTTGAGCCATCGGACCCATAGCGATACGCTGGTCCTGTGACCCAAGTTTGGTTCGATTCTGAGAACGTTGACAAAATCCCGTATTGTGGGCCCCACGGCTCAACTTGACGGGCGATTTTGTGATCGGCTCATCGGAATCCAGTTCTGGATATTTTGTTGGGTTCGTATCATCGTTCTGGACTTGTAGACACTAAGTTTGACGAATTTGGGGAACTTTGTCTCTGGCACATTTCTCGGTGCGAAGTGGGCCATATGTGGACCCCGCTTTGACCAAAAACTGTCAATTTTGTTCCCGTGTCCAAATTGAACTTATGGACAGGCAATCCTAGCTATTTCATATCTTTTGAGCATGATGGTCATGATTATTTCAGCATCCGAAGGAGTACCTGAAGATCTTGATGTGACCGAAGCAACTGTTGGAATTCAAACCCCAGGCAAGTGTACCATGCCAATCTTGCAGTACTTGCTACATAATATTCTCTTGATATATTTATATGATATATCTGTTCAACCTAGGACCATGTGATATTACTTAATGTCCGAATAAGATTCGGGTGTCGATGCCGTACGCGGAGTTGTGTAACGTCACCTAGAGAATGATATCGCAACCCTATATATCATCGTGCTTGTATTATCAAGTACGTCATACCATAGGACACTTGACACTGTTCATGAGACAAAATCTTTCTGAGTCATTCATGGTGATTCTGTATAGGCTACAGGATTTGTGATATAGATATTATATATGCATATCTATCATTATGACTCGTTGAATTAGTTAGAGGTCATGATCTTGCGTGTTATGGACATGAGACGTCGTGGACATGAGACGTGTGATTACATTGGGTGGGGAGAGTCTTACCATATTAAAGGCTGATTATATTATATATATAGTTATTCTGGAAGTGCCTTAGACTCTGACACAGAGTTTTGGCACATGTACTGGCCCTTCGAGATAAATGCTGCTATGGGTTTCCCCGACACCGAGCCTATAGTAGTTTCAGCCTGAGTATGATTAATGCTCTCACTTGCATATTACATAGCTTGTTACATAGTTTACCCTATTGATTCATTTATTATTGTACTGCATTTATTTTGGCTTGAGTTATTCTTGTACCTTGCTATGTCCCCTGAGGACCTGGATCTGGATTATGTCCCCAGGTATAGCAGAGAAGATCTACCCCGAGGTATACGGGACAAGAGCAGACGTTGGAGTAGTACCGGTACCAGAAGACGAGGTGATCGCCGAGGATTTCTCCTGAGTATCTTCTTTATACTCAGTCATTTCTGTTGTTAGACTCATATTTCCTGTTTATTGAACTGTTGTATCAAACTCATTATCGGGTTGTTCCCCGAGACTTTTATTGAGACTTGTTGATTATTATTTCATCTTGATTATTCTGATATCCATTGTATTTATCTTCTGTGGATGAGATTAGTATCATAGACCTTTACTGTTATTTTACAGCTTAAGTACACCCTGATGGGTCCATTAAATTGGGTTTGCCCATTAGAGTGTGTTGTTGGACATTGCCACGTGTCTAGTCCCTCGGTATTTTAGGACTGGGGTGTGACAAGAACCTTTTCTCCTTAATTAATTTCTTCATGAGAGTCCCCAAGGGATATTTTAGACTTCACATGATATCTTAAGGGAGGGGGCAAGAGAGGCCTATATAAGAGGGTGAAAACTTTCTCTCTTTTTATTTTTTATTCCAAATCTATATCTAGAATTTCTCTCAACCAAATTCCTTCATCCCTAAACCAAATTATTTCTCAATTCCTTCCCAAATCATCATTGGAGGCTATTAGAGCATGGATCTACAAGGTGAAAGTAAGGATCTACAAAGAGGAAGCAAGGATCTACAAAGAGGAGCAAGGATCTACAAGTTGGAGACATATTTGGGGATTTCAGTAGGAATCCATCTTCCAATAGGTAAAATTCAGTTTTTTCCCTTTCATTAGACTTTAAATCTATAATTTAATCATAAAGAACCACCCCATATGCATAGGCTACACATAGGAATTGGAATTAGGTTCATAGGATGCCTATGGAGAAAGTTATGGTGTATTTTGTGTCAATTTTTGGAGAATTTCGAGATTGACATATTTTGTGTTTGTCAATTGGTCAATTACACCAAATTGACATATGTTTGATTGGATACGTGTAGGTCGTATCCGACAATTTAGCGATACAGGTTATTTTTTGGAGTTTTCCTCAGACACGGGGGTTTGAGCATGTCACATCTTGACACGGACAAGTAGTTGATTATTTGGTTCTTCGTATTATATATAATTAGTATTTTAGACTTGTCCGTGTCCTTCGGGATATGTTTGGTTGTGTGGTGAAGCCGTATCGCAAGCGTATCATAGAATGAGTGTGATACCGGTGTGGTACACTCCACGTGTTTGTTGTATTGCATTCCTCAATTCAATATGACTTGTGTATATCTATTAGATGTGATATATAAATATGATATATCTATGTATTGTGTATATATCTATAGTATATGGTATAGATATGCATAAGTGGCTATATGTATAGATGAAATAATGTATATGTATATATGTATGTGTGAGTGCATAGTATTGTGAGTTGTGTGTATGTGTGTGGATGAGCAGTGTGTTGAGAAGGGGTTCGGGCAATAATTGTTATGAGCAGTTTTAGTATGCAACCAGTGTGTGCAGCCACCACAGTACAAGGGGAAGCATGCAACAGTTTACAACATGTGCAGCAAGTGCATCACTGCACTGAGCAACATGTAGCCCAACTTCAACAATAGAGGGCTACTGCAGCAATGGGCATTTCCAACAGCAACCGACGAACAGCTACAACAGCCAATGCTTTAGCAGCAACCCTCAGCAAGTTCAGCAGCTCGTGCACAACAAACTGTGCAGGCAGCAAGGCAAGAGAGAGCCGTTGCAGAGCCTGCAGCAATGCAGCAAGCCAGGTAAAGAGCACAGCAGCTTGTGCAGCAATGCAAACTGCATGAACTAGCAGCAAGCAATGTGCATCCAGGTGTAGCAAGCAGAGGCATTCAGCAATTTATGCACTGCATAGAGCAGTATGTGCAGTAATGCAACTGCACAATGGATGCAGTGTGCAGCCAGTGCACAACTGAAGTTGCAGTAGCATCAGAGCACAGCAAGACTTGCACTGCTACAAGCATGCCAACAGCAAGGTGCATCTTGCACTAGCAGCAGTCTCAGCAAAGGCAAGTGCAGAGCAATGAGCCACAGCACAGTGCATCTGCACTGAAGATCAACAACAGCATTTCAGCAACATGTTGCAAGCATACAACAATTCAGTCAGTGAGCCAAGAGCATTGCAATGCAGCAAGCATCCTGCAGCAGAGTTAGCTACTGCAGTGTACAACCATCAGCAAGGGATTTCAGCATAGTATCAACAACTCTGAGCACAAGAAGCATTCAGGCTCAGCAAGGTTAGGTGATTCAGCTAGTTGGGTATGGATTAGCAGCTAGTTAGGTGTTTCAGCAAGTTAGTTAAGATGGTTAGTAGTTTATTATTAGTGTAGTTAGTAGATATAGCTAGTAGTTTAGTCACAGTTAGTTGTATATACTTGTTAGATTAGCTATATGTAGTATTATATATAAGTATTGTATTGATATGTCTGATATGATATGTTAGTAGGTAATATTGATATGCATTGTTAGTGTTAGATAGTTAGTAGTATTGAAATAGATTAGTAGCTATATGTTAGTTATAGTTTAGTATTGGTATTAGCTATATATATAGTAGGATTTGATTACCTTGGGATACCAAGGTATTATCAAGGTAATTGGTCGATACCCGATGTATTGGGTTTGAGTATCGAGATAGGTTTGTAGGTAGTAAGATACGCATTGGTTCAAAGCCAAGGTATCCGCTTTGCATTAGTTAGCTAAGATACTATATGTATTGCCTTGTATATATATATATATATATATATATATATATATATATATAAATTAGTATTTTTATATATAAAAACTTGCGTATCCTATGATACGGTGTTTTGGTTGTATCCTAGTATCTTAGTTTAGCTAGTATGGCTTAGTTTCATAGTGTGTGGACCTATTATCCTAGAGATAGACTCATACAACCTAGAAATAGCTAGTTTGACTAGTTTGGGATAGAGTTGACCAAGTTTGACAGTTTTGATTCACTACCAGAAAAAGTCAAATTTGCGACGTCTAAAAATGTCGCTAAATAACCAAATACCGTCGCTAATTCGGTTTAGCGACGTAATTAGAGACATTTTAAAGCAGTCAAAAAAACCAAGTCGCTAAAACAAAAAATGTCGCTAAACGTCGCTATACCGATATTTTTTAGCGACTTTAATGTGTCGCTAAATTTAGCGACGTTTAGCGACGCCGCGTCACTACATAGCGACGTTTATTGAAGTCGCTAAACGTCGCTAATTAGCGACATTACACCGACGTCTTTAATGACCTGGCAATACTACCATGTCAGTAGTTTGCGACGTACAGCGACGATTTTAGCGACGTCATCAGCGACGTATTTAGCGACTTGTTACAGCATCGTTAATTAGCAACGTATTTAGCGACTTAAGCTGACGTCGCTAAACGTCGCTAATTTTCAAAAAAAATAAAACAAATATTGCATTTCTGGGTTTACCAACCCCCTTGGGTTCATTATCAGGTATATGATGGTAGTAAAAAAAATTGAATAAGAACACAGTAGCAGCACCAAGGGGAAAATTTCTAGTGCACTGGGTAAATACAGGCCAAGTATCAGTCATCAGTTGTAAACCAAAATATGAATAATATAATAAAATTTGAAGAAAAGAAAGCATCCAGTAAATCTTATCTCATCGTAAACTTAAATAATATGGCAAATTTATATCCATACAATCGCATCCTAAAAAATAAAAAAATATATAAATATCCAGTAATTAACTATACTACTACGGATCTGCAGAAGGCTGACCACCGGCGCACTTGAAGGATAAGAACTCCTCATACTCGTCCCGTGGAATCGACACCGATGTCGATGGAGAAGGCAGTGACATCGGTGGAGTCTGTGTCGATGTAGGCGCACCAGGAGGCCGTGCCCGCTCCAAGTCTGCGAGTCGCTGGTTGTAAGAATCCAGGGTAGATAACAGCCTCGTACTGCTATGAACCATTGAATCATGCATCATCGTTAGCCTCTCGCCCATTGATACCTGTGACGCCTGCAGCTCCATGATGTTGCGGTCATTGGAGGCTCTAATATCATTTGTCAATTCCTGGAGCTCTGTCATGCTGCGGTCGAGCATATCGAATCGTGCGATAAGCATCGGATCGTCCGCCTGCGGCTAGGACCGGGGCTGCTCCTTCATCCTTCGTAGCAACTCGTCACGGAGAGACGCAATCTGACGGTCAATGGCCTCCTGGACTCTGGCCGACGACTGCGAGGGCTGCGACTGCGAGGGCTGTGTGGAACGTGCAGCTGTCAGGGAGGTCCTAGATGACTGCGTCGCAACCAGGGCGCCATAGGAGCCCGTACCGTAGTATGTACCCCTCTGGAGACCACCATCTGCGGTCACCCACAGGTCGTCCGCCGACGGAGCTGGAGCGGGCTGCGACGAAGTACCAGCCTCTCCAGATGTAGGTGCACTAGCAGTCGCCCGCTCACGCAGCCTAAGATACTCGGCCTAGAAAGGTTTGGAAACTCGATAATTGTCTAAGTTATATTAAAATTAACACAAAGTAAAGTAATACTTACATAGGTCTGCGAGGCCCTCTCATCAATGAGATTTTCGTCCTTGCGATGGGTGGCCAAGAAGACGGTCACCATGTTGGCATCCTCACCCCTCTGTACTTGTTAAAAATATATTATTTAGTACTAAACTTAAACATTTTTTCCTACTACAATTTTATGGTACTTATATTAAAATAATATAATTTAAAAGAAAAAATATACCAAACGACAGAAATGTTCCGTCATCGGAATCGAGCCACCACACCACTTGGCAGCAATCCGCCTAGCCGCTTTGGCCTTCTCAGACCTTTCCTTGTAGCTCGGATCGTCGAATCTAGCCCTCATCGTAGTCCACTGCTCAGGCGTGATCCAACCTTGGATCAGTTTTCCAGCACGATCACGAGCCTTCTGGTCATCCAGAGCATCTCGGATAAGCTTGGCAGCAACGGTCGGAAATAGCCGCTCGATCAACTCGGCCCGGTGCGGAGGATAAAAATATGTTTGCTACAATAAATAATTTAGTAAGTGAGCATCACGGATAAGTTATATAATATGCATAAATTAGAGGATTTATTTAATATACTTTTACCTGGAAGTGCGCAAACCAGAATGCCTTCCTCTCCTCCGGAGCCTCAGAGTAGTTGATCCAAGGGCCATTGTAGTTGTTCCTCAGAAATTGGCCCAGGCGTCTCTGAACTGACGATGGACGATATCTATACAGAAATAATAATTTAGAATACTGAAAAGTCAATATACGATGAATAAAGAAATACACGATATATATTATACTAAACCATCTACTTGACTTACTTTGTACCGTCGACCCAAATCTCTGTCATCGTCCCTCCAGAGGTGCGCATGGAGGATCTTGCTGATACTGGGACAACATGGGCACGACCTCCTCGATATGCTCATCTGTCCCCATGGTTCTATCAGCAGGAGGAACGCTGGACGAGGGTGTACTATCACGCTTGGAACTACTCGTCCCAACAGTCGAAGATATGAGTGATCAATATACTGGAGTACTGGGCGACGATAATCCGGAACCCACAGTAGGCAGTACCGGAGGAGCATTCTGTCTACCTCGGGACCTGCCGAATCCTCCGCGTCGTCCTGTCATATCTGATAACAACATATGATGAATATAGAGAAACACAAATATATAGTACATTCTACAGTCGAAATGTGATGCATATCTCAAAGCATTCTACAGTCAAAATATAATACATATATTCGTTAATGGAATATATTTTACAGTCAAAATATAATTACATTCTACTTCGTCAATTTTCCAACCTTGATCTATATTCTACAGTCAAAATATAGTTACATTCTACATGCAATATTATTTTATTTTCAATTATCTTCAAAAAATTTATCTTGTTCGCCTTTCTCGTCCTCCTCTTCCTCTTCCTCGTCTTCACTTTTATCTACTTCGTCTTCCTCTTCGGATAATTCTACATCTTCTACATTATTACTCGTGTAATGAGTAACTTTCGTTGAGTCCACATCTATAATATTTGTTACAAGAGGTAGATTGTCCTCCTGATAAGCTATTTCGTCAATGTCAAAGGTACTTCTAGCTTTAGTCTTGCATACTGCCTACCAATCCGACCTCGTTGTCCCCCATCTAGGATAAGTTGTGAAGTACACGAGATAAGCCTGACTTGATAGGACAAATGGTTCGTAGCCTTGATATCTACGCTTTTAGTTTATATCCACAAGGCCATACTTGTCAATTTTCCAACCTTGATCTTGAATCGGATCGAACCATTCACACCTGAATAGCACGATATTAGCAGATTTTGTGCCATAATTATATGTCAACTCCACAATCTCTCGTAAGATGCCAAAAAATTATTGCCCGGATTGACGTCTTTGTAGTTCGAAGATTTGATACACAAACAACTATTTTTCGTGGAATCAAGATCCAGAAAGCTGTCTCTGATAGGAGCATTTGTTGACTTGAACCTGAACCCATTCACACAGAAACTTGGCCATATTTTTACGGCAGTAATTGGTCCCTTGGTTAGAGTTCTAATATATTCAGTCTCGGGTGTTATTAGACGATCGACCTAAATACCAAAGTAGCGATAGTAAGTTATTTGTTTTGCAAGTGCAAAAATAAAAAGTAATTACCAAGCATCTTACATATGCACTCAACCAATAAGGAAAATGGCATCTCATATCTTGTTCTACTTCTTCGTCTGTTATGTAGGGTCTAACCGACCTCAACTCATCATTATATGTGCTAAAAAATAATGAAGCAACTGCTGATTAGTAGCATAATAGTATCTTATACTATTACATTGAGATGATGTAAACGTGGACGTATTAATTACTTACCCCTCTAGCTTCTCCACTTCATCCTCGTCGCAATTGAGTAATATATACAATTGAGCAGCCCTTAGCTCATCGTCATTCAAATATCTCTTCTTTATTTTTCCAGAAGACTTTCCGGACGCATTGAATACTTTGAGTATTGCATCATTAGATTCTTGATATGCGTCGTTGTTTCTCGGAGCTTTCGTCCTATTATTAGCAACATGCAGTTTGAAATACGTCGAGCAAAAGTTTGTAATCTCCTCGAGAACATAAGCTTCATAAATAGAGCCCTCAACCCGTGTCTTATTTTTTACCTTTCTCTTTAGGTGATTCAGATGCCGCTCGAAGGGTACATCCACCGATAACCACATGACCACTAACACGTGCCTCATAGGAAAGATGAATTGGCAAATGCTCCATAGAGTCGAAGAATCCAGGAGAAAACACCTTCTCGAGCTTACATAGTGTTACCGCAATGTCCTTCTCTTGCTTTTCTAGACGATCGACGAGCAACTTAGTACAACAAAGATCTCTGAAGAATATGCTCAGCACTCCGCGGTGACCGTTAGGGAGGTAATAGAAGAATGACCCGGAGATTTTATTAAGTGATAGCACCTGCTTAAGTCGAGTCATTCGGTCTGAATGCTACATGAAGAACATGTCAATAGGTCCCAAACGACCTGCGGTAAGAATTCTCGAAATGAAATCGGAATTAACCTCTCCATGAATACGTGACAATCGTGGCTCTTCATACCCACCAGTTTGTTCTCCTTGAGGTCGATGCATCTTCTCAAGTTTGACATGTACCCGTTTGAAAATTTTAGACCCTGAATCCACCTACAAATTCTACCTTTATCCTCTTTCTCCAGTGAGAAAACTGACTTAGGTTGCTTTAACTTTCCATTCCCCTCCTCTATCAAATGCAATACAGGACGTCTACATATTTCTTCTAAGTCCAACCTGGCCTTCGGATTATCTTTCGTCTTCCCCTTTACCTCTATTACAGTATTAATTATGTTATCAAACACATTCTTCTCGATATGCATGACATCAAGGTTATGTCTGATCAGATTGGTGCACCAATATGGCAGATCCTAGAATATACTCCTCTTCGTCCAGTTATGGGTGCGACCAAATCTGTCACACTTGTACCCCTAGCAGGATCTTTGATAGCATTTGGTAAATCTTTTACCTCTTCCCATATCATGCATCCGGGCCACCTTGGCGGTGGATTAGTCTTCTACACAACTCCCGCACGAAAAGCATTCCGGTTCCTCCGGTACGGATGATCCTTCGGCAAAAAATTGTCGATGACAATCGAAGAAGCACGGTTTGCCTCCGTATTTCAAACGGAAAGCCTGAGTACGGTCCATGCAATAGGGACATGAGAGATGACCATGGGTGCTCCATCCCGATAATATTCCATAGGCCGGAAAGTCGTTGATGGTCCACATAAGTGCTGCCCTCATCTGAAAATTCTGCTTTCTAGAAATATCGTACGTGTTGGCACCTACTTTCCACAGCTGATTCAACTCATCTATCAAAGGCTGTAAATACACATTGATGTTCCTCTTCGGATTGTTCGGACCCGGGATAATAACGGTTAGGAACATATACGGAGTCTTCATGCACATCCAAGGCGGTAGATTGTACGGAGTGACGATCACAGGCCAACACGAATACTGGGAGCCCGAAAGTCTGAATGGGATAAAACCATCAGAGGAGAGCCCCAATCTGACATTACGTGCTTCCTCGGCAAAATGTGGATATTCTCGATCAAAGTGCTTCCATGCTTCTCCATCGGATGGATGATCCAATACTCCTTCGATCTATTTTTGCCTGTGCCAACTCATGTTTTCTGCAGTCTCCTTAACCATAAACAACCGCTGCAACCACGGCGTCAAAGGCAAGTAGTGCATCAAATCGGTATGCTTCCTTGCACCAACAGACTTTTCTCTAACAGTGGCCCTGTAGCGATCAGCACCACAGAATCTGCACGCATCTTCATCCTTGTCGTCTTTGTAGTACAACATGCACCCGTTGCGACATGCATCGATTTTTTCGTATCCTATCCAAAGCGATCTCACCATCCTCTTAGATCGATAGAATTTTTTAGGTAACTTTGCACCCTCGGGCAAGATCTCTATAATCAAATCGAGCAGTCGATTATAGCATTCTTGCGACATGTTAAAATTGGACTTGATGCTCAATAATCTTGTAACTACCTCTAACGGTGAATGATCCTCACAACCAGGATATAGTGGAGTCCTTGCATTCTCCAGCAACTCCATAAACTTTGCAGCATCGGCATTCGGTGCCTCCTCAGCTGCATCATAATTGTCCGGATTGAAACTAGGTTCCGTCGCATCATAATTGTCCGGATTGAAACTAGGTCCCGCCGCATCATAAACCATGTTCACCAACCCGTCGTTGTAAGCATCGTGGTCGTGGACATCCATAAACGGCTCCACGTAGGGTTCCGAATCCGATGCTAGAGATACAAGTTCTCCGTGCGCGGTCCACTGATAGTAATTCGGCGTGAAGTCCTTCGAGTATAAATGATATATAACTTCCACTTCTGGATGATATTTCCTGTTGCGATATCTCACACACGGACAATTAATTTTGGTACCGTCCATGTACTGAGGGAACGTCTTGGCGAACTGCAGGAACTGTTGTACACCCTCAATGAATTCATCCCGCACACCGCACATGTCATCAGGATGACGGTTGTACATCCACGAACGATGACGCAGATAGTAATTCATATCCATTTCTATATACTTCTACAAAATTGACAGTATGTATCATATAAATCATTACATACAGTGGTTTATCACCTAACTTCATAACTTAACCGTACTATAAAAATCATAACTGATATAATACATACTTTCATTTATCAAAGTCTAAAATAAGAAATATTCAAAACAACTGACCATTTATCAAAGTCTAAAATAAGCAATACTTTCATTTCATAACTGATATAATACATACTTTCACTCTAATTGAACTGCACTGCACTGATCACTCTTGCCAATTAAATCCCTGATATCACAGTATCAGTTAAGGGCTGTATTGGCATGCAACAAGTGACCGGTGAACACCTACCCGATACTGTGGTTATACATTGCATGATTAAAGTGTGAGTTTTTCCTCGAAATTTAAAGCCAAAAAGAGTGACTAATAACTTCCCAACTGAGTTTGTCATAGGCCTTGGACATATCTATTTTCAGAGCAAAGGAGCTATTCTAAGAGCTTTGTTTGGATATAGTATGAAATAATTCCTGGGCTATTATCACATTGTCACATATTTTCCTTCCAGGGACAAAGGCATTTTGGAATGGAGATATCAATTTGTGGAGGACGGATCGAATCCGATTAGCCAAGATTTTGGTAATAGTCTTGTAGATGACATTGCAAAGTAAAATTGGTCGAAATTCAGTATGTGGAAGCTTTTGAAGATTGAGTAATTTGTTCTCCTCTTCTTAATCTCTTCCTGGAGGTTACCAATCTGCTTCCTTTCCTAGTATTGTGGAGTCGGCGGGATCTTTTTCAACTTAGTTTGGATGTCTGTATACTGCGCTACAGAGTTCCATTTGCTCTTGAACCGAACCCTAACCCCATGTCGAAAAACCTAACCCTAACCCTAACCCCATGTCAAAAAACCTAACCCTAGGTCCTTATCGTGTCTGTGTCTGTGTGTGTGTGTCGTGTCTGTGTCTGTATCACATGTGTTCTGTGAGAGAGAGAGAGAGAGAGAGAGAGAGAGAGAGTTAGGGTACCTAGAGCTCGAGGAGGAGGAGGGGGATGCCGGAGTAGCCGCGGTGGAGAGGCGGTCGACGGAGCAGGCGATCGATGGAGCGGGGGGGACGGGGGAAATTTTTAGGTTTTGAATTTTTGACAGATGGGAAAAAACGAAATCGAGCCCTAATTAACCAAATTTTAGCGACGTTTAGCGACGACAAAAAAAGACGTCGCTAAATTAAACTTTAGCGACGTTAAGGACGTCGCTAAACACATTGCTAAATATTTTTAATATAAACGTCGATATATACGTCGCTAAACTTCGCTAACTTAGATATATTAGCGACGTGTAGCGACCAAAATTGAACTTATAGCGACTAATCTTTTAAAAGCTGAATAAAAGTCGCTAAACGTCGCTAAATATTGCCAATTAGCGACGTCTAGCGACATTTTTATATGGAGTCGCTAAATTAGCGACGTTTTTACTTGGAGTCGCTAATAAACGTCGCTAATCCCGCTTATTCTAGTAGTGATTTAGAAATGGCTTCATGACCTAGAAGTTGACTAGTTTAATTTATTTTTATTTCTAAAACCTTGTATTAATGCAATATTCCATATATAGGTTTGTGTGACACCAGTTCAGATATAGTTTGACATTTATTGCTCTGGACCACATGCGAGTACATTCTCTGATAGTTTTCATTATTTGATTACTACTATAATTCAAGTATTTAGAAATGTTACTTATGATTCTTGACACGATGGTACACGGATTGGTATTGTTATTGGATCGTCAGTCATGAGATGTTACCTTGATTATTGAGATGGTATCAGATACTGTCCTTGTTGATATTAGATAACATTGAATACTGTAGGTTAAACATTGGATACATTGGCTAGTAACGTATCATGATACGATCCATCATATCAGTCGGGACGGAGAAAATACCAATTAAATATGTGATCAAGAACTATCGGCTAGTAGTGTAATTATTGGCTACTAACTAATCATGCACTTCACGTATGGTTGAGTTAGCTCCTTAGTGTAATCATTGAATCTCCCAGGCCGATCACATATTTAGTTAGTATCTCAAACACATAGTGTATTATAGATTCCATATTCAGTTCATTGAACACCCTATTCTATTTCTGACATTATAGTTCATTCCTTCATTCTTAAACACATTGATTATATTTCTATTGCTAGTATCGCCTATTCTTTCATTGTTCTTGATCATCAGTTATATTCTCATCGTATATAGCATCCTCTATATTACTTTTTTATAGTTTTTATCAATTAATTGGAACTGCTATTGGGTTGTACTTTGCTCCATTTCTGACTGGAAAATATTTTGTAGAGGATCCGGAAGATTGGTGTCCGACATACTACGGACCTCGACCTATAGATGACTTGGACCCACTAGTTCTGGAGTGACTACCGAAAGATCTAACCGGAATTATTTGTTAGCATAGTTGGTTCTCTTAGCATTTTGGTACCAAATTTGTTTCCGACTTATATTTGAGATTTTGGTTATTGTTTCTATTGTTGTTGTTATATTTGTTTAGACTGTATAGTTATGTTAGACTTCTTTGATATCTTATCGTGCCATAGATTTGTGATTAGGTATTGTGTTGAATTAAGTTTATTACTCTCTTCTCGGAGTTGAGATATTATTGGAGGATTATGCATTATTGTGAGATAATTAGATAGTATAGTTGACCAAGACATCGTTCTACCGTCGATGCTGCGGCGTAGGCTGGACGTACCCACGTACTCATATCCCTTCACCGGGTGCGGGTCGTGACAGATACTCTATGATATTTGCTAAATATAAGTTTATATATATATATATATATATATATATATATATATATATATATATATATATATAGTCTAGTATGATTGTATACCTTCAAGTTATGAACCCAAATTGGAGTGTTGATCTAGTTTAACCTAAATTTGACTAATTGACATTGTTATGACCTAGAAAACCTAGTATAACAAGGTATTAACCCAGTTAGCCTAGTATTGACTAGTATACCCTAGTATGGACCTAGAAGTGACCTAGAAACATCATAACAAGTTAGTTAACCATGTATATCATCTCATATCACTCATTGACACTTATATTTCATATTTAGGTCTTTGAGGCACTGATACAAATATAGTTTGACATTTATTGCTCTGAATCACAGACGAGTACGTTCTCTGATAGTTTCCATTATTTGATAATTACTATATTTCAAGTATTTAGAAATGTAAATCTGATTCTTGACACTATGATAACGGACTGGTATATATAGCTTTGATCTTCAGTCATGATATGTTACAATGGTTATCATATTGACATCGTACACGACATTGACATTAGACATCGTGCATGGTATTGTTATTGGACATTGATCGTGTATCGTAATGTGTCATGGTTGGATCCACTATACTAGTTGGGGCGGGAGAAATGCTAGTAAGAGATGCGATCATATTCATATTGTAAATTATAAAATATTGTTAGTGTTAATCATACATATCACGTATGATTAGCCAAGCCATTTAGTTATCATACAACTTTCCAAGCCGATCACATATTGAAACTAGTATTTCAAACACTTAGAATAGTTGTAGTTCTTCATATTCAGTTTCATAGATTATATTGCCTTGAATATGATATTGTAGTTCATTTCTCTTTCATTTCATATATGCACTGACTATACCTTATTTCTTACATTGCATGTTCTCCTTACTATTTCTATTGCATCAGTTTATTATTTTCTCACTGTATATAGCATCCTCTATTTATTGTTTTATAGTCCTTGTCAATTAATTAGAACTGTTATTGGGTCGTACTTCGCTCCAATCATGACTGGATATTTTTTTTCAGACGATGACTTAGAGGACTGGAGTCCGACATATTATGGACCACAGGAAGAGTAGCTGCAGCCTTGGACCTTGTAGCTCAGGTGTGATTGCCGGAAGGTCTAGCCGGAATCACTAGTGATATTAGTTAGTTCCATTTAGCATATTTTGGTACATGATTTATTTTTGGCATATAATGAGACTTGGATGTTATTGTTTGAAGTTTATATTATATTATATTATTGTTTAGACTTTGTGGTTGTGTTTGGATTACTCTTTTGATATCTTATCGTGCTTTAGTTATGTGATTGCCTATTTCATATTATATTGTTATATCATTGTCTCCTTATAGAGTTGGATATTTATGTGAGAATGCTAGTTAGATAGTCTTGACCTAGACAACGTTCTACCGCCGATGCTGTGACGTAGGCTGGACGTACCCACGTACTCGTGCCCCTACATCGGATACGGATCGTGACACGTACCCACGACTCATGTCCAATTTTTGGGTACGGATCGTGACAAGTGTCACAATCTCATCAATATAGTCCAGACTACGAGTATTTTTTGGCCCAATACTACGAGACAGATTATGGTGGTAGCCAAACCAATTATGGTGGAAGCAGTGGAAACATGATTTCCCCGGAGACACCATCTTCCCCCCATTCAACATTCTGTTCTGCTAATATAGCTACTGAATCTGCATAAAACATGGAGGCTCATCTATTGATCGCCTTAAATGCAGGCTCCGATGAAGATGAAGAGGAAGCCGTGGAACATCTCGGAGTGAAGCGCAACTGGAATGCAACTGAAGACATTGCATTATGCAATTCATATGTGAACGTGACATGGATGGGGAGAGTTATCACAAGAGTATAGCCGCAGGCTACCACCGCCAACAGGTCGCAGACACAACGGACAAGCTACGTCCACGTACCGTCAAGAGCTGGAAGGCTCACATTGGAAAAATAAAAAAAGATGTTACTTGTTTCGAAGCAAAATTAAAGAAAGCGGAACATGAAAGGGGGAGTGACACCACCAAGGATGATGTCTGGACACAAGCCAATGCGTTATATGCGGAGGACAACCCCAATGCCAAAACATTCAGATTTGTGCACTGTCTAGAGATCCTTGATCAATTGGCGAGGTTCAACTTCACCACCACAAGGAGCCATGTGCATGAAAGCCCCATAACACCAGATGCCAATGTTGCCAATACATCATGCCCTTCTTATGGAAGTTCAGGAGAGAAGAGGTCCATGTCAGAATTTTTAGGTTCGTTCGGTGGAGGACAGTCGGCAACAAGTCCTGACCCGAAACGACCAGTTGGGGTTAAAATTGAATTTTGCAAGCGAAGAATCAATTGCTCAACAAGTGGAAGCACTAAGTACCATTGGAACGGAGTCGGCACACCGCAATAGGCTTCCTGAGGCCCAATTAACTGAACGCCGTGCAGATCAAGCAGCGCGGATCCAGGAAAAACAACTGAAAGCGGACATGCATATTATAAATATGCCTTTGAGTAATTGTGCCTCCCACGAACTAAGAGTGCAGCTTGAACAACTATAACTTCTTGCAATGCAAAGAGTTATTATTCTAGATTTATTATTATTTTTTTCTTTGTCGCTCAATGGAGATGGACACGTTGACACCGGTGTCCCATACTTCCCTCGGTGTCAACGTTGAGGGAATGGGAAATGAAATGTGTGTACTCTCAGTTGGGCTTGAGAATAAGATGTTTATTATTCTTAACCAGTCCCAACCGATTCTACAATTTACTTTTTACTTTTCTTTCGGGCCTCAAATTGCATTTTGCGGTCCCATTGGGGTCCAAAATTTAAAAAAAAAAAAAAGTTGTAGAATGGGTTGGATTTGTATGAGAATAGTAGAAAATGATAAAGTGAGCTTCGGTCCCAAAGATTGTGTAGTCAAAAATTGATGTGAGAAAAAAATAATAAAAAATCTAGAATCTAGTAAAGTTGGGCTCCAAGTTGGGACTTACTATTCTACAAAATGGGTTCCTACAATCTAAAATCTAGAAATTGGGAGACCCAACCTATAGCTCCCATGGGTGGGACGAGACAGAAAATATGAAAATTGGGACTAGGAACGGAACTTACTATTCTACAAAATAAATTTGGGATGTGACCGAAAATTCTGAATTTAGAAATGAGACCGGAGATGAGTCTTACTAAGGATGCTCTTACCCGCCAATTAAGTAGATTAGATTTTGTACAATATTATTTCGAATTTGCTATTTGGATCGCTCCATGCACGCTCCAAGCTGTCGTGGACCTACATAATTACTATTTCCTTTCTTTGAACCATCCCCAACCGTTGGTTTAATCAACGGCTGAGATCAAATGTAAGCATAAAAGGAAAAAGGAAAGTAGGAAAGAAATGAACTTTTGGGTTCTGGTCTCGGGTAGTTAATTAAGGGGGCGTTTTTGTCCTTAGATAGTAGCCTAGTGGTAAAAGGCTTGGGACATAGGGGGGAGGGGTCTCGGGTAAGGGAAAAAAAGTAGAAAAGAAAGAAAATAGAGATTCTCTCTCCTACGTTTGAAAGGAGAAATGAACTTTTGGATTCTTAAAAAAAAGAAGGAAGAAGAAGAAGAACGTTCAGAGAAACTACGGAAGGATGTTTGAAGAAGAAAAATGCCGGATAAAATGTTGTCAACAAATTCTCTCTCCTTCTTTCGATTTTCTAGGGTTTCATAATCAAAAGATTTTTTTTTAGGCTTCAAATTAATTTCAAATTATGATTCTTTTATCGTCCAAAAATTACGAGTATTGTTTGAATGGTAGAAAATATTAGTAAATTGGAATACCCAACAATGATAAAAAAAATGAGATTTAAAAACTTTCGGGTTCTAAAAGGATTTTGGAAGGAAAAAAAAAGGCCGGATAAAAGGTTGTCTGCAAGTTCTAGGGTATAATAATTATTAATTTTTTTAAACTTCAATTTGATTTCTATTTATGGTTTTTTACTGTCCAAAAAATAGTAGTATTGATTGAATGGTAGAAGAGATCTAATACTTATGTTAGTAAATTGGAATACACGATGAAAAAAAAAACATTTGATGTTTATTGTCCAAAGATCACTATAGAAACTTAATATTTTTTTTGTTAATTTTTCATCATTTGTACTGAAATTGCTTGCATGAATATCAATTTCATCGGTTAGACAAAGAATATTATATTTGTATAAAATTGTGAATCTGAAATCAATTTTTTATTTGTCTATAAAAATTTATGAAACAAAATCAGTGAATCCTTTGTTCTCCTTTCTTTGGATTTCAAATAATTAAAATTGTTTCATTTGGATAGCCTATTTACAAATCCGTTTAAATAATCAGACAAATGCATGCCTCATTTTTGTGTTCCTATTCTCTTTGATTATTATTATTATTCATTCATTTATTTTATTTATTATTTTAATATTATTTTTCTTACATTATATCAATGTGCTTTTCAGATATGGAGGAGAATTCTTTAGACAATTGTGAATATGAAGAAGAGGAAGAGGGGCAGGAGGATTATTTAGATTCATCTAAAGATGAGGATTATGAACCAAATAGTGGGATGGAGTCCAAGGACACGGATCCATATATTAGGATGAAGTTTGATACAACGAACCAGATGTACAACTTCTTTAAAGGCTATGCGGAGCATGTGGGATTTTCTGTGAGAAAAAAAATATAGAAAGAAGAATAATGCTGGAATTCTTAAAAGTGTGACTTATTCTTGTGGTCGACAAGGAAAACATGTTAATACTTGTCAAAACAGAAAAAAACCACAAGCGCAGAATAATTTCACTTCATTTCTTTTCTCTGTTTTATTTGTTGTATGTGAAGTAATCCCATTTCAATATTTTTGGACCAGTGAAAGTATGTAGTTATCATTTGGCTCTTTTGGACTAGTGTCCGTATGTAATATCTTTGGGGTTGTACTAGAAATGAAATTGAGCTTGAAAAGCAAAATTAGATTTTTGTTCTATATATAACAAATGTGGCCATATATGATGAGATCCAACCACTTGGGAAGTCCACTTCTGTTGTTGCAAATATGTCCTGGGACCTGGGTGAAGTTGTTTTGCTAGTGTAGAATCAATTTTGTGGATGACTCCTAGCTCATGATCCAATGCCCAGTTTTGGAAGGGAGATGAAATTCAATTTCGGACCTTGGGTGTACTAGTACTTGTTAACCGTATTTATAATATAAATATAATATATATTATTTTTCAGAGAACAAGGAAACCAAAAAATAAAATTGTTACCGGCCTCCGGAAAAGTCGTGCACATAGCACTGTCCTAAGAGTTTATCCGAGGTCTATGTGCAGACGTTTCTCGGAAGCTCCTAGTGGTAAAAATCCCTGACTACCGGGTTCTCTTTGTCGCACACGACTCTGAGAGAGAGACCGAACTTAGCTCTGCCCAGAGCAAGGATTTGGAGACCAGAATGTCGTTTGAGAGAGGAGTGAAAGAGAGTTTGGACGTAGGATTATTTTCCGTGTGAAAAAATGAAGGAGAAGGAACCAAATAAATAGGCTGAAGCCAATACCCAGGGTACTTAATGGCTCATTAATAGGCCATTAAGAAGCAAATAAAACGTGGGAGAAAGGCTGCTAAAAAAAGGAGCTGTGGTAAGGTTTAATGAATCTGGACAGTGTCCCAACATTCAAAATTTGAACGGTTCTAAAAAGAAAGAGGAGCAAAAAATATTTTTGGATCCCAACCCGAAGAGTAAATTGGATCGGCATTCGGCGCCCGTAGATGTGGGCACGTACCCGCATCCATTACGCGCGCCGAACCGAGCCGGGCCGGGCGACGCGCGCATGTGGCCCAAGGGGTTACCCGCACAACAATTTTAGAAAAATAAAGAAGAGGAACTAATATATGTATACAAGGAAGGGTTGGCCCATCCGATGTGGACTAAAGAAAATAATAAAATTGAACTTTTGCTCAAACAAAGCTTACAATACTAACCAAGATATGTACTTGTACTTTCAGTACTATATGGCAGTAGCCAAGATTCCAATCTCAAAAACTGACCAATTACTTGCACTAAAGCATTTTACGGTTCCAAACACTACAAGCATCCCTATTATGAACTGGACCTACAAACTTGCAAAAACTTGGTTCTTCCCAAAAGCATATTTCCTTCAATCCTTTTCATATTTTAACTACTTGGGAGTCACCACCAGCTCTCACTCATCTGCACTAGTGCTTCTTTAACCTCATGATTTATGAGTCTAGCCCCAGAAGAGCCTTAAACAAATCCCACTTTAAAAGAAAAGCTTCAGCAGCTCCTCCAGAAAACGTACCAAACATAAAAATTCTGAAAGATTGCCAAACTACCACAAAAAGGACCAGTAATTATAAGAACTTTTTGAACATATAATAACTTTTGGAACAAACAAACTCCATATGAGAAAAAGTAATCATAGCAATCCATCTAAAAGTCATTACATGAGTCCAAAACAAAGTAATTCAACATAAATGTATTATGGGAGCTTTTCGAAACATGAATTTCTAAAAGTCATCTCCTCTTGCACGAGAACCAGAAGTTGTGCTGCTTTAGCCTCATGTTTCTCCATCAAACAAGCTTGGGGCAGCACTAGAGATCTAGCAAAGGCTCTTGGCTTATACCGATCGTATGCATTGGGTTCATTCCATGTCCACCTCCAAAATTTTGATATTGAGCGCTCTACCACAATAAAATAAAAACACGTAAATTATATAAGAGTTCGATCAAATTACAATTAAATCCTACATAACATAAATAATGTTATCTAACCAATAATTGTGCAAGGGAAATAGGTTGTTGAATTGGATATTCGCAGGGTCTAACCATATTTGTATTCTGTTGGTGTACACCACTATTATGAGGTGGTGTTTGGATTATTTCTACATTTTCTTGTATTGAAGCTATGCTATTTAATTGGGATTGGGGTGAGTCATTGTTGATGACATCCTTGGGAAAAAAAATCACTTGTCAGAATAAAAAGAAATAGCTAAAAAATGTTTTGGATGACTTGAAGATAAAAGTCCACATGATTGCTCCATACATGAAAAATAGAAGATGACAAAAAATGCATCAAATTAAAAAAAAACATTAAAAAACAACAATTGACTTGTGCATTTCCATTTGAAATCTTTTGTTTTTGCTATGCCTCCATGTTGTGATTGAAGTCTTGTACTTCGGGGCATCCTTTACGTTTCTTATGCTTTGGATCATGTATCCTTGTATTAACAACTTCTTCGTCATCCTTAACCTTTTCAATCTCTCCAACCTCTCCAACCTTTTTTGATTTGCGATATGGACGACGCCAACAACTTGTTTCACCAGCTTCGAGCTCCCTTACCTTACGATCTAGCCACTCGTTAACAACATTACCTTCCTTCTCATTTTTTGCAGCAAAATGTGCAACCTCACTAAATTTTATACACATTTGATTGTAACGGACACTTTCGACATTATTTTTCCAACAACTAAAACTTAGTTTAACCTTCGTGTGTGACCTCTTTACATATTTTCTCCACATCCTTAAGATGTATTTCTCTGAAATCATTCTTACACTATTACGGATTAACACCACAATTACATGCTTGCAAAATATGCCTTTAAACTCGAACATTTGACAACTACAGATGAATATCAGTTTCGTTTTCATTATAGTAGACAACAAACATCATTCTTTTGTTGAAATCCTCTAACCACACATCTTTTCGAATGACATACTTAGTAATCATGGGCCCCGCTCCTCGGTAGTGATTATATTACAGTTAATCTTTCTAGTTAATTCTGCTTGAAATTCTTTATATTTCTAGTGTGTAAACTCCTTGAATTTGTTTCTCGAACGAATACGAAGTTATAATGGGAATCAATTTTTTTTTCCATTGTGTATTCCAATTTACTAACATAAGTATTATATCTCTTCTACCATTAAATCAATACTAAGTAATTTTTGGACAGTAAAAAACCAATAGAAATCAAATTGAAGATTAAAAAAATCAATAATTATGAAACCCTAGAAAATTGCTCACAACCTTTTATCCGGCCTTTTTTTTTCCTTCCAAAATCCTTTTAGAACCCAAAAGTTTTTAAATCTCATTGTTTTTTTCATTGTTGGGTATTCCAATTTACTAATCTAAGTATTAGATATTTTCTACCATTCAAACAATACTAGTAATTTTTGGACGATAAAAGAATCATAATTTGAAATTAATTTGAAGCTTAAAAAAAAATCTTTGGATTATGAAACCATAGAAAATCGAAAGAAGGAGAGAGAATTTGCTCACAACCTTTTATCCGGCATTTTTCTTCTTCAAAAATCCTTCCGTGGTTTCTCCGATTGTTCTTCTTCTTCCTTCCTATTTTTTTAAGAACCCAAAAGTTCCTTTCTCCTTTCAAACGTAGGAGAGAGAATCTCTATTTCCTTTATTTCCTACTTCTCTGTTTCTTTTTTTTTTGCTTACATTTGATCTCATCTGTTGATTGAACCAACGGTTGGGATGGTTCAAAGAAAGGAAATAACAATTATGTAGGTCCACATCAGCCTAGAGCCTGCATAGAGCGTGCAATACATGGAGCGATCCAAATTGCAAATTCGATATTCTTTCGTACTTGCAGCTACGAGCTATGATAAAGCATCGATATAAAGAGAAAATGTTACTTCTGGTACAGTTACTCTACAACTTGTCATAAAAAAAAGTTTGTCAACTTGTTTTTAATGTTTATGGAGGTTTCAATCAATGTTCTAAAAATCGAATCGAAGTTCGATCCGGATAAGAAGACATTGGGTCGGATCAAACCGATTCAACTAGTTGGTTCAACCAATAGATTAATCTAAGTGGTCAAAGTTCAATTCCTTTTGGACACTATTTTTTACAAAAATATTCATTTACAACCAGTTTTTAAAAAAATATTAGGTCAATACTGATCATGTCCGAAAAAGCTACCGGTTCACAGGTTAATCGGTTGAACCGGTCAATCTGATCCGGTTTTTAAAACACTAGTTTCAATGCTCAATAATAAAAAAAAAGAATTTGTAATTATTAACCCTTTCCATAACTGAAAAAATAAGACAGTGCAACCGATTGAAGAAAAACAATATAACTCCACCGTTAATTTTTGTTTTCAAATTTCATTACATAGAATCTATTCTACTATATAATGTCAAAACGAGGCTTCACCGTGAAAATTTTTCGTTCCAAAAATACCCTTCATTAAAAACAATAATTAAATATGTATTAAATGTATGTATGCATGCATGAGGCAACTTGGGAAATGATAGTTAATAAAACAAAGATATGCATGCGTGCAAAGTAGGTAGTTTGGAGAATAAAACAAAAATTAATAAAACATGCATGCAAAGTAGGCACATGAACCCAAGAGATAAACTATTTTTTTTCAAGTAATATGAAATACGTGCAACGCACGTGCGTATATACTAGTAAATAATAATAACTAAAACCAGACATGCAACTATCATCATTTAAACTTATAAGTCCAAATGCGTTTTCCTTTCATATAACCTAATGCAACTTTCATTAAGTACACACTCAAATTTTTTTTTTTTTGAAACAATTTGGAGATTATCGAACCATGTACCTCTCACATGCAAAGCGAACGCTCTACCATTTGAGCTACATCCCCAATTTATTTAATTAGTAAACATAGAAAAACTTAATATATAATATAAAAGAAATATAAATCAGAAATGACTAAAAGAAAACAATCCATAATAGAAAACAAGCCATAAAGAACACAAAGTTAAAACCAATTATAATGCAAACTACCTCTTCTGGCAGAGGAGTACTCTACTAACCTAATAGTATTACAAAGTGTAGATTTTTCCTATAAATCAAAGTCATACAATTAGTGACTTTTCTTTTGTCTTCCAATCGTCACTACGCTCTTTCTTTGATCTCGCTTTCAGGCTAAAGATTTCTCAGTCCATAGAGGCGGCTGCTGTATATAATGGCAAGGTATGGAGTAGAAATTTCTTATCCTTGTAAAATTTTGACATTATTGCTTTTTGACCTCAAATATTATGTAGTATATAATGTAACGTATCCTATATCTACTATTATAATACGGCTTAAAAATAACTAAAAAAATGAGTCATCCAAATCGTATATACATCTTTCACTAAATAAAAAATATTAAGAAAATTTAAAAATCTTTCCAACCCATGTAGTTAATTTTTTTTTTCATAAATATTTCTAACTACCTTAACATATAATAAATTCTAAAATATATTCAATATTTAAATTTTATATAAACTAAGTACATAGTATTATCTAACTAAATATATATCCAAAATTCTAAAAATATATCTATAACTAATCCTAATTAAACTATATCCAAATCATATTTAAAATATATAATTTAAATTTAAATTTTTATCTAATTTTTTAACAATATTATATTTTTTTTGTACGTGCGTAATGCGCGTGAATGTGACTAGTTATTTATAATGAGGCTCAAAAACGGCTGAAAATGAACTCTTTAAGTTGAACTATCATAATGTAAAAAAAAAATTTAAAATTAATAAATTCTAACTAATTGTTTAATTATCTAATACTATCTAATTATAGTCAAACATCTCTAACTCATGTGGTTAAGGTGTGAGGCATTCTCTTTGGCTGGATGGGTTTGATTTCACGGAACTGCATTATTTATAATAATTTCTAATTAAAAAATCAATAATTTTTTTACATGCATGCAATGCATGTGCACATTACTAGTTTATTTATAAATCTTGGACACATTCAGGACCGGGGTGCTCATGACAAAAATTAAATTGGTGCCTCGTGTTAAAAAAATAAAATAAAAACTAAAAAAATGCGTAAAAAGAACACCAGAAGGCCTCACGTCTCTTTATATATATATATATATATATATATATATATATATATATATATGTGTGTGTGTGTGTGTGTGTGTGTGTGTGTGTGTGTAACAACCCGCACCCGGATGATCAAGACACGAGTGTCGCGCCCCGATCCCGTAGGGGCCGATCGTCCTTGCTTGGTCCCTACGGAACCGCTCGTCCTCGCTTGGGCGCGATGCCGTGCAAGCCTAAGTTGCGCTTGCACCAGGCACGTACCTGCACAAGACACAAGTTAGACGAAAATATACATATATAGGCACAGAGTAAATGCAGAGAACCAAAGTTGAACACATTTGATAACACACAAAATACTTTCTTTTATTGAATACTTGAAGACTTGGATTACAAGTGCTTGCTTGGCTGAGTTACAAAATATGCCTTAGAAGGCTTACAACTCTTTTTATATTCCCAAAATTAGCCACAACGCCCCTTTACATTACGTCCTTGTAGTAGGACCAAAATAGCAAAATATCTAGCAGAAGAGAAGTAGCCCACTGGAGAGGTAAGCAGCGGAGGAAGCAGCACGAACACAGTCCTAAGGAAGAGTGCGCACACGTTGATTCAGATTCAAGATGCTTGCCAAACTCTCGCTTCCAGTACCTGAATATTTGTCCACAAACGTGGGTCAGTACTACCACATGTACTGGTGAGCGACCGTGGCCAAACTCACCTTAGAAATCCACACTAAGTAAGCATATGAAGCTAGCATTATTAGGTGATCTTTCTCGTTGTCTAGTTTTTTTTTAACAATTCATGCAAGGAAACATAGACGATATATAGCATATGCATATGATAATTCTTACCCACAGCCGAGCGGTTATCCCTGCAGCAGACACACAAGTTAGCCACAATTTGCATATGAATAACTTATGAATCAATATAGGCATCAATTGTTACATGCTTCCTAACTATGTGATGGTCCATGGGTAGCCCATGATTAGCAGCGGTCGCCCAAGGTTCAGCTCTCCACTGGCACGCGCGGGTGTCGGCAACTGTGACCCAAGGTTCAGCTCTTCACCAACACACCAGAGTGCAAGCAGCTGTGACAACATGGGTTCCGCACAACACTAATAGATATATCGCCCCACTAGACCCCCTTACGAGCCGTATACCTCAGGGCGATCCAAAAATCTCTTCCGGACCGAGCGATTCCCAGTGCCCCAGGAACCGTTTGAGAGACGAGACCTTGTGCACAAGTTATCCGAGACCAATGCATGATATGAAACATCTAACAGATATAACACTATAATGCACAGTTCAAAGAAACGAACACACAATTTCCAATCTCTTATTCTTTTCCCACATAACACATTCGAAACAAAGGGACTTGCCATAAATCGGGTCGTGCAGCAAAGGGACTAAGAACATGCAACATAATTGATAGCAAAAAGCATAATTCTAATACTTTAAGCATGCAGTTCATTTTTTTAGCTTATCTTTTTAGTGAGGCAACATTTAGTGAACTAGAGATTCTTTTCATTAGGCATGTGAACTGAAAGATTCATCGAAGGGCCTAAGCCACTTACCGAATGAATCGAACGAGAGGATGGGGAAGCCATAAGCGATGTTCACTCTTTGGTTATGCGTCCTAAAAATACAACAATATCTGGTTAGCATACTTTAATCTCTTTCCCTTATGATTCGGAAGGAACGTGCAAGCGAGAAAGCGAAATCATGAAAACCAAGTCATCGAAAGCAACTCAAAATATAAAGCAACACAAAACCAAGAAGCAAAGCAACCAACGAAAACTCTTGGACTTATTTCAATAGAAGCCGTTCGATTAATTTGAAGGGTTCATTGCACTTCGTCCGTGTTGATTTGGTGGTAAGGTTTCCCCGAGACTCGATTCTCAACCGAGTCGAAGCAGCTTAGTGTTCCATAAGTAACTGTTCGGAGCGAGGCGTTACATACTACCCCACTTAGAAGAAGTTTCTTCCTCGAAACTTAAGAGATCAAGGAGGCAAAGATCAAGCATCAAGAGTTCAAAGGAAACAGACTCACCAACGTCGTGTCCACTCTCATCACGCTCAATATTCAACTAAACTCTCGGCCTCCTTATCTGATCAGTTGGTTCCACAGTGGGACCCGGAGGGGTATAAGTCTCAGTACCATCTGCTGCCAAGGCCTTAAGGGTTGGACAATCACGGATCATATGATCTAACTTTCCATACTTAAAGCATCCCTTAGTAATGTGACGACATGTCTCCCTGGTGTGACCCTGACGGCCACAAAAGCTGCACACTTTTCTGTGGTTTTCACCTGCGTCGGCCTGTTTCTCTACATCGGCCTTTTTCTCACCATTGTGGTATCGTTTTGCAGGAGGGTTTCGAGGAGCGGGTGCCTTCTCCGGAGCACTTTGTGGCGTAAATTGCTCATTCTGCACCGCTGTCTCAAATGCTTGGATGTACGTTTTGCACTTCCGGTTCATAACATCTTTTCTCAGATTATCGTTTAAGCCTTTTATGAACCGATGTGTGCGGTTTCCCTCATCAGGAATCATTGAGCTAGCGAACTTAGCAAGTTTGGAAAATTCTGACTCATAATCTTCGACGGACATGTTCCCTTGCTTAAGTTTGGTAAACTCGTCTTATTTTCTCTATCTGACAGCTGGCGGAAGGTAATGTGCAAGGAATGCTTCCTTGAACATTCCCCAAGTGATCCTACCGTCCTGATGCTTGGTGGCCAGATCTGCTTTCTTCACCTCCCACCAATCGTGTGCACGTAACCGCAGCTGCATATCTGCACACGCCACCCTCTTGTTCGCAGGTATAGAAGCAAAGCTAAATAAGCTCTCCATCTTTGCGATCCAGTCCATCACCTTATCCGGCATGGTCCTGCCTTCAAACTCCGGAGGGTTCAACTTCAGAAACTCAGCACCTTTAAAGGTAGACTTTCCGGCCGCACGACGAGGCTCATTTGTTTTTGCTAATCCTGCTGTCTGAGGCATGGTCGGGGCAGTCATTGGTGTTACAGCGGTTCCCGATGCACCACTGTGTACTACTAGTGTTGTCATAATCTGAGTCAGAGACTCAAGTTGCTGCTGTTGTGCTAAGGCTCTAGCATCAGCTCGTTGCTGCTGAGCCTCAACTCGTTCTTGTTGTGCAGCATGCCGATCATTTTAATTTTGAAATATTACAATCAGCCTATCAATTTGATCATCGCTCACGCTCGTTGCGCGCGATGTCTCAGGATTACTAGCACCTGTTTTTGTCATCTTTGCTGCAAAAGAGAGTAGCTTGCATTAGTCTCATAACGTATTATGGACTTATTGTATGGGACGTTGGGTTTTCATACTCTTAGGGACCTTTCCTACTCTCGATTTACTTCTTATAGATTTGAAATCTATTTTTGAAATTCGGGACTTTTGAAATCGCTTGAAAACTATATCATTTTCAAAAATGATATTTGAAGAGGCCAAGGGTGTAAAACCATGCTCTGATACCACCTGTCGCACCCTGATCCCGCAGGGGCCGATCGTCCTCGCTTGGTCCCTACGGAACCGCTCGTCCTCGCTTGGACGCGATGCCGTACAAGCCTAAGTTACGCTTGCACCAGGCACATACCTGCACAAGACACAAGTTAGACGAAAATATACATATATAGGCACAGAGTAAATGCAGAGAACCAAAGTTGAACATATTTGATAGCACACAAAATATTTTCTTTTATTGAATACTTGAAGACTTGGATTACAAGTGCTTGCTTGGCTGAGTTACAAAATATGCCTTAGAAGGCTTACAACTCTTTTTACATTCCCAAAATTAGCCACGACGCTCCTTTACATTACGTCCTTATAGTAGGACCAAAATAGCAAAACATCTAGCAGAAGAGAAGTAGCCCACTGGAGAGGTAAGCAGCGGAGGAAGCAGCACGAACACAGTCCTAAGGAAGAGTGCGCACACGCTGATTTAGATTCAAGATGCTTGCCAAACTCTCGCTTCTAGACCTGGATATTTGCCCACAAACGTGGGTCAGTACTACCACATGTGTCACGCCCCAGTCCCAAAAATATCGAGGGACTAGCCACGTGGCAATGGCCAGCAGCACACACCGATGGACTAACCCAATTTAATGGATCCATCGGGGTATACTTAAGCTGTATTACAATGATCAGGGTTTACTAATCTCATCCACAGAATAATCACAGAAATATCAACAAAAAGTATTAAACAACATCCAGTCAAAAGTAAATAAAATCGGGGAACAACCCGATATTAAGTCTGATATAAATGTTCTCTAAAACAGGAAATAAGAGTTTATTTGCCAATAAAACTGAGCATGAAGAAGCAGTTATTCAGGAAAAGTCCTCAGCTATCACCTCGTCCTCAGAGTCTGGTACTGTTCCGAGAAGTGCTCCTGTACCGTACACCTCAGGATAGATCTCGTCTGCTAATCCTGGGGACATAATCCATTCCAGGTCCTCAGGAGACATAGCAAGGTACAGATAATACAAGCCAAAATAAATGCAGTACAGAAATAAAGGAAACAATAGGATAAATAAATGAACCAGCTAAGTGATATGCAAGTGAGAGTTTTAGTCATACTCGGGCTGAGACTACTACAGGATCAGTGTCGGAGAAACCCATAGCAGTATTTTCTCGAAGGGCCAGTACGGTACCAAAGCTCTGTGTCAGAGTCTAAGGCACAATCCATTAAAGTATTATATATATATAATCAGTCTTATGTATGGTAAATCTCTTCCCACCCAATGTAATCTCACGTCACAGTTTCATGATATCTCATGTCCATGTCACGCAAAACCAACTAATGCAATAAGTCATATATTAAGATCTAAGAAAATAATGTCCAAGTCATAAAATCTGTATCCTATATAGAACCACCTTGAATATTTCAGGAAGATTCTGTCTCATGATCTGTGTCAGGTGTCCTGGGTATAATGTACTTGATATGACAAGTACGAGAATGTAAATGTCACGATATCCATCTCTAGTTGACTTTACACAACCCCGTGTACGGTATTGGCACCCGACTATTAATCGGACGCTAAGTAAGTCAAACGGCCCTAGTTTAAGCATGTACAACAGTTATAATTAAGTCCAAGTAATATGTAACAAAACTGCAAGTTGGCAATGTACACTTGCCTGGGGTTCCGGCTCCAATTGTAGCTCTGGCAGCAGGGGGATTTGCAGGCAGTACTTCGGTTGTTGAAATAGACATCACCATCAGATCCAGAAAATATTAATCAGCTAGAAACACCTGTCCTTGAGTCCAATTTGGAGACAAGGGCAAAAATGACAATTTCGGATCAAGGCGAGGTCCATATGTGGGCCGCTTTGCACCGAAAAATGTGTCAGGGTCAAAGGTCTCCAAATCTGTCCAACTTAGTGTCAACAAGTCAGAAACGATGATACGTACCCAACGGAACTTCCAGAATTGGATTCCGATGAGCCGTTCACAAAATCGTCCGTCAAGTGGAGCTTGTGGAGCCCACGATACGCGATTTTGTCAACGTTCTCAGAATCGAACCAAACTTGGGTCACAGGACCAACGTATTACTACGAGTTCGATGGCGTAAGTTTCATCTCGATCCGACGTGTGTACACTAAGTTACAGCGAGAACCAGAAAGGACGGATATGGGGCATTGTTGGCGGATACGCGTTGATTCCGGTGTGCACGCACATCCGAATCAGGTTCTGTGAAATCCCGCACGTCCGTATCAATGGCGCGCACGTATCAGTGAAGACCGCATGCGACCAAGTCGTCCCGTTTGGCGGAGCGTACTCAGTTCTGGGGTGAAACAGGGCCTTGATTTTCCTGTTTTTAGATCGCAGTTCGCGATCGCCACAGGACGCGATGCACCGAGCGGTTTGCACGGGCACCGAGGGGGTCACACAATCTACGCGTCACAACTGACGAAATCGAAAATAGAGCAGCGAGGAGAGAGATATGAGTACCTGAATAGGGTCCCAAAAACCAAGATTTTCTCGTGTCCGATACGACACAAAGGGACACTGTGTCCTGCGTCCGGCCGTGTCCGCCCTAGGGTTAGGGTTTGGGCTCTGTGTCAGCTGTGGCGGCCGGAGGCGGCCGGAGGGAGGCCAGAGACGGCTACGGCGGCGAGGGCCGGAGGCGGCGGCGCGCGGGGAGTCGACGGCTGGGCTCGGGCGGTTCAGGGCGGCCGGGGAAAGCTCGGGCAGAGGTGGGGGAGGCTGTTGCGGGTCTCCGGCGAGGTCGACGGAGCTGAAGGAGGAGGGAGAAGGGAAGGCGGGGCTGCGGAGTGTCTGGGCGGAGGAGTCGGCGTCGGCTAGGGCGGAGGAGGGTGCTGGGGTCGCCGGAGAAATGAGGCGGAGGAGGAAGACGGGAAGGAGGGCGGCTAGGGTTTATATAGGCGGAGATGGGAGAGGGAGCGGCGGAGGTTGCGGCCGGCGGAGGCGAGCAGGCGGCGGTTGCGGGGAGGCCAAGCGGTGGTGGGAGGCCAAGCGGCGGGGGGTTGGCCGGCGGAGGGGAGAGAAACGGCGTCGGGTTGGGATTCTGGGAGAGAAAGGGTTAAAGGGCTAACGGGTTTCGGGCGGATGGGTCGGGTCTGGCGGATCCGGCCCGATCCGCTAAGCAGAAATATGGGTTCGGGTCTAGCGGGTTTCGGGTCGCGGGTTAGACCCGGATCCGACCCGCTAAGGTCCGGTTTGGTTCAATTGAACCCGGTCCGGTTCAGCAATTGGTTTGGTTTGGTTTATTTAAAATAAACCCGGTTTATTTTGGTTTAATTCTAAAATAGTTTTTAGGGCTTTAAAAATACTTTCGGGGTCCAATAAATTCTCGAAAAATTATCCTATGTCTAGTTTTTTATTTTACACAATAAAATATTATTTTTATAATATTTTAATATTATTAAACATCATTTTAAAAAATTATTTAAATTTAAAATACCTTAGTTTTAATTCATAAAAATTCCAGAAAAATTCCAGAAAATTGTGAAAAATCCAAATTAAAATTTCTTGAAAAATCAGGGGGTTTACAACACGTACTGGTGAGCGACCGTGGCCAAACTCACCATAGAAATCCACACTAAGTAAGCATATGAAGCTAGCATTATTAGGTGATCTTTCTCGTTGTCTAGTTTCTTTTTAACAATTCATACAAGGAAACATAGACGATATATAGCATATGCATATGATAATTCTTACCTACAGCCGAGCGGTTATCCCTGCAGCAGACACACAAGCTAGCTACAATTTGCATATGAATAACTTATGAATCAATATAGGCATCAAGTGTTAGGTATGCAAGAAGGTAAACCTAGCATGCTTCCTAACTATGTGATGGTCCATGGGTAGCCCATGATTAGCAGCGGTCGCCCAAGGTTCAGCTCTCCACTGGCACGCGCGGGTGTCGGCAGCTGTGACCCAAGGTTCAGCTCTTCACCAACACACCCGAGTGCAAGCAGCTGTGACAATATGGGTTTCGCACAACACTAATAGACATATCGCCCCACTAGACCCCCTTACGAGCCGTATAACTCAGGGCGATCCAAAAATCTCTTCCGGACCGAGCGATTTCCAGTGCCCCAGGAACCGTTCGAGAGACGAGACCTTGTGCACAAGTTGTCCGAGACCAATGCATGACATGAAACATCTAACAAATATAACACTATAATGCACAGTTCAAAGAAACGAACACATAGAGAGATCAAATCATGAATGAAGATCCCACCGCTACTTTCGAGGAGATTCTGAGACAGGCACAGCGGACAGAGGATGATCAAGAGCTTGGCTCTAAGAGGCCGAGAGACATAGGAGGATCCAGTACCAACACGGGTCTAATAAAGTGGTCTTATTTTTAGTAGCAGCACCAGAGGCACTTCCAACAGCTAAGGCAGCAGTATCATGGACCAGCTAGAGCGTCGATATAGCAGATGTACCAGATCCAGAGGCCAGCTATTCCTTGTACCTTCTGTAAGAAGTAGGGACATGGATGGGATGTATGCAGGATAAGATTGGGCCAGTGCTTATTCTACGGACCAGGAGACCATCAGTTGAGGGCTTATCCTAAAGTTCCAGCTCGTCCAGCTCATGGTGGAGCTCAGGCACATAGAGCACCCACGAGACCACCAGCGGGACAGCAGAGAGGACCTCATCTACCACCATAACAATAGCAGTTTGCTCAGCACCACCAACAGCATAGAGGTGCCCAACGACAGGGGCGAGCTTTCGCCTTGACCGTCGAGGAGGAGAAGCCAGTCGGTAATGTTATCTCAGGTTCGGTCTATCTTGATTCTTTTCCAGCTCATGCTTTATTTTATTTTGGTGCTTCACATAGTTTTGTATTTGCATCTTTTGCTATAAAATATCACCTTGAGACTGAACCATTAGTGAGGACTTGCAAGATCAAGACGGGGGGGCATTATCCTGGTCAGTGATGTTTGCCAGGACCAGAGAGTTTCCTTGAGAGGTAGAGAGTTGAGCGTATGTCTACTCGTAATGCCACTTCCGAGCTACAATATAGTGCTCGGGATGGGTTGGTTGCGTAGGCACTATGCTAGTATCGATTGTCGATGAGGCAAAGTTTTATTCCAGACACCAAGAGAGCCAGAGTTTGAGTTCGTTAAAGAAGCAACAGAACAGAGTTTATGAGACTTCTGTGGAGCTTTGGTAGAAGAGTAGGAGCCGCCATATCCATTGATTGTAGAATATATGGACGTCTTTCCGGAGGAGTTGTCGGGATTGCCACCAGATAGAGATATAGATTTCTCTATAGACTTAGTGCTAGGCACAAAGCTAATATCACAACATATCTATTGGATAAATAACAACGAACTAGCAGAGTTGAAGAAGTAGGTGGATGAGTTCCAGGACAAGGGCTTTATCCGCTCCAGTTCATCACTGTGGGGTGCTCCGGTATTATTTGTACCAAAGAAGGATGGGTCGGTACGCATGTGTATCGACTACAGGGCACTCAATAACCTCACTATCAAGAATAAATATCTGTTTGTAAATCCCCTCACCCGAAATTAGGTTTACTTGGCTTATATAGTAGAATTAGGGCTAGTTTGAACCAATTAGAATTTAGAACATGATATTTGATTTAACTGTACATTATTTTATCGCGTAGCGCACCTTACCGTTGCCTCGTTAATTGGAGTAGTACACTGGCCATTGTCTGTCTACAAATTTCATAACCCTGTCCTAGACTTGACCACCATCTATTCTGACCTCTGTATAATTTATAATTATACCTTCTGGTGCGATATTTAATCGCACAATAAACGTCACGTACATTATTTCGTAATTCTAAATAAAATACATCTTTGTACTCTTGTGCATTCCAATCGAAATTGGAGACATAATCTTGACCGTTTTGTACCACCCGAATTTTATTAATATTCTACACTGTATCTTCTATGCCCCAGATACTTGTGTTCGACCTAATTCTATTCCCAGGTACTCCAAATTAATTCCAGAACATCGTGCGCATTCAATTAAATTAATTAAATCTAATTTCTGCCTCGTATAATTTTTCCAATTGTTGGGGGCTATTATGCAAAAAGCGCATTGAGGTGTCCCCACCGTTGGACAATACGTGAAGAAACCCAATTTTCCCTTCACGTGGATTTTTCCGTAATTTTTCGGGATGTGCAATGCGCGCACATTGCCCCGTAAATTAAATTATCCTTGTATTTCATTAATGCAAAATTCTAGCCCTTTCAACATCCCCATGTGAGCCCAAGGCCCACTCCAAGGAGAGTTGACCAAGCCCACATTGTCCTAGGTCAAACCCCAAACCCAAATTTTATGTATATAAACAACTATTTCCCATCCTTTCTTTATTTTTCCCCAAAACACCTAAACCTAACTACACCCCAAGCCGAATGCATCCATCCCCTTCCTATTCATCTTTAACCTCCTCTCGTCGGAGCAGACCGGCCGGAGACCGCCGGACTCCACCTGCACCACCTCCCATGCTCTCTTCTCCATCCTCCTCCGTTCCCTCGACTCTCCTCGACCCGTCGGATCCCGTCGATGATACCCCGACCGCCTGCACCATTTGGCTGACCTGAGCCGAGTCTACTCCACCGGCACCTCGACAGCAACCCGAGCCGCGGCTCTCCGCTGAACCGCCTGGCCGGAGACAGCCACGACCATCTCCACCTCTCCCTCTCTTCTTTCTCTCCTCCGCCTGACCTTCGCCAGACCTCCGCCGGCCTCCCTCCCTCCATGATGCCTCGTCGGAGCACGAACACTCGAGCCCTCTGCCATTAACGTCGGAGATCCGCCGTTCTTCCTCCGACTTTGTCTCACCACTTCCCCGGTCAATCCAACCTTCCCCGCAGTCGAGGCTTGACTCGTCGGACTCATCCCCGAACTTTGTTCTTCCCCAGACCTCTCCTGGACGTCACCGTCCACCACCACAGCTAGTCCCCCTCCGACAACAGCCTGCACCCTCCCCTCCTCCCTGATCTCCCTATTCCCTTCTTTCCTCGACTCGAACTCGCCGATGTTTCGTCACCTGAGTTCCTCATCCAGCAACCTCCATTACCACCACCACCTACATTATCGCCACCACCACCTCCCACACTATCAAACACCACCACCATTAACCCAACCACCGCCGCCATCGCCTCACCTCGTCTCCGGCCTACACAACATCACCACCACCCCAGCCGCTCAGATCAGAACCCGAGCCCACCAGTCGACATCCCCTCTGCCGGACATCACCTCCCCTGGCCGGACTCCGGTAGCTCTCAAGCATCATCATCAACCTCGTATCAACTCCTCATCAATCCATTCATTCTCAACACGTAAACCCTTATCGTCCTTGTCATCACCCTCATCCTCGTCATCACCATCATACACCTCACCATCTTCGTCATCTGTAATCATCATCACCTTTATCATCATCGTCATCGTCATTACCCTCGTCCTCATCGTGGAACCGTCACCCTTGCCCGACGACCCACAGTAGTCACCCCTGATTTTCGTACCTGTGCACACTGACCCCGGAGACCCGTTGGATTATCTGCACGACTTCAGGAGCAGATTATTGGTGCTACTTAGCCGCTTGTCAGGCAAGTATACCTTGCCTTGTTATACTGTTTAAATTCTGCATTATTTTAGCTGCATGTTATTATTATAATTGTGCGCGTTCGAGAGAGACTCGGGTGCAGTCAACGAATGCGTTGACGTTAGGATAGTGTCTGACCTAGTGTCTAGTAGACCCACCTAAAATCGTAGAGTTATTGGTATGACTCCCAGGCCTTGACACATCTCTTACACGTATTGTGAGTCTCATGTAGGGCACAGTCCTGCGTATGTGGTTGGCCACCTGTACGTGTAGGCGTGCGACGGATAGGATATAACTGCTAATAGCGATGCATGTTAGAAGACTTAGCAGTTATTGATAGGCGGAGCATAGACTAGCGTGGTACGATGGTCCCATCCTTGTCCTTGTTTAGTTGAAGGATTGGGCTACTGTTCTAGCGATAGACTATGAGCCAGAGTTACGATGCCGAGGCGTGGTAGCTGACGCGTGTTGTGAAGACAACATGCTTAGATCATTGGGCGGGGAGGACGACTTATAGGCGTATGGGATACCCTACTTCCTTTACACTGATGCCACACTCGACGGAGTGATATGGACGTTATATTATACAGATGCCATGCTCTTCGGAGATGGACGTTATTACTGAGCGCCCTCCTATGGGGGCATGTGTGGCATATATTAGCCAGTTGTCACGACTGGTAAATTATGTCAGCATATGTCTAGCCTACACCTTCTCATATACTCAAGTTGTCCTCAAAGTGCATTTCACTTAGATGATTAGGTCACCCTTGAGTTTTCACAGTATTTACTTTATGGCATGTGTTTAAGTATCTTGTTATGTCCCTCTGAGGATCTGGACCATTTTCAGGTGTATTGTTCATGAGTATTCGCAGGAGCACAGGTTCAGACTTGCTACGCATTCGCGATGAGGTCTTCTCGTCGAGCCCATGATTGGTAATTGATATTCTTATTTTGTATTTATCTTGTGTATTCTATATTCTAGTTCGACAGTAGATTTGTTTCCATCCGACTGTCATTTTTGAGATACCTCACATTGATATCTAGCTCGTAGATACTAGACATTTATTTATATTGATTCTATGGATGAGATCTAGATTATACCATGTGACTTGTGATGGATTTATACCACTTGTGGATATTGTTATTCATATTACAGCGTACGTGTGTTATAGTTTTCATATATTGGAGTGCCATATTCATACGGCTGGCATGCTCACGTGTCCTAATCCTACGTAATTTTGGGACTGGGGCGTGACACTGTTGCTGCGGATTAACAATTTATTTGATCAGTTGAGCATGTAGCGCCCCGTTCTTCCGGTGCGGAGAGCGCGGCTAAGAAACACAAGACGGTATCGTTCGATCGGGATAGATTGAATTAAGAACTCGTCCTCGTTATGGATTTGTTTCTTCGGAATCGATTCCCATATTCAGTGGACCGTGCCCCCGGTATCGACTTAGCGGCAGAGTCAGG
Source organism: Iris macrosiphon (assembly GCA_036927795.1). Classification (NCBI taxonomy): domain Eukaryota; kingdom Viridiplantae; phylum Streptophyta; class Magnoliopsida; order Asparagales; family Iridaceae; genus Iris; species Iris macrosiphon. The sequence continues at coordinate 89,474,716 of JAYESA010000019.1, read as the reverse complement.
AGGGACCTCTCCGCTGCTATCTTTTATTGCCTCAGTTTTCGATGTCGCTTGTTGCTTTCGTTCTTTGAGTTGGTTTTGGGATTTGCTTGTTTTCCTTGAACGGTTTCGATGGTTTTATTGTTTTCGTTCATTGAATTGCACTTTAATTCCGAGATTGGAAAGAGTGAAAGGAGTATTAATCGAGTTGTTCGTGATGCAGGTGAACGAGCAGTAGGTGGCTTACGAGCGGAGTCGTGAAGCGCCTCTTTCCTTCTTCCTTCCAACTATCTAAGTGAGTGGCTACCAACCCGATTAGCTAGCCCTGCTTCCAAGCTTCACATCTAATAAATCTGCATTCTCCTTTGCCCCGATCAAACGATACCAAGTAATAATAAAAAACTAAGATAAAAGAGAATAGACTTGGTTATTATGCTTGTCAATCAAACATGTGAACTGCTATCTTATAGTATGCTTGTTCGTGCAAATGTTCTATAAATCGTGCTAAGTATAAATTATATCTTGTATATGCATAAATTGTTCAGGGAGGCTATGCAAAATAAATCATGCAATACTGCTTGTCGTGTACTCGTGTTCTTGCACTCGTGTTGCCTCAAATGCATGACTTGTTAACTTGTTAATCGTGTTCGATCATGGACAACTTGTGCACAAGGTATAGTTCTGCGGACGATCGCTGGGGCACTGGCACCGATCCGATCCAGGCGGAACTCGTGAAATAGTCATCGTGTACGGGACAAGATGGCTTGCAGCGCCTCGTGTACTATCATTGCATGCTATCCTTGTCTCGGACTAGTCCATTATGGCAACCATGCCAGTGATCATCGTGTATATTTAAACCTGTTGCAAAATAACTTGTGTCTTCATGGCAGGGAAGGCATGGTAAGTATTGTGCAGGTGATTCAGTCGGTCAGGTAAAATCCACCGAAAGGTGGCACATTCATTTCAGTAAATTCTATATGCTGCTTACTTGTAAATGAACTAAGACAAGATAGAAACCCACAAATATGCATGCTTCATTAAAATGACGTGTTGATTGGTATAGTCAGGCTAGCTCGCCTTCACCAGTATGTTTCGACATGCTGACCCTCGTTGAAACAGGTTCTCCGCACTAAGGCGAACCGAGTGAGGAGCCGAAGTCGTCTTCCCGGATCCAGTCCAGCTGTAGGCGCATCCTGATCGTGCCGTCCTTGAAGCATTTTGAAGACAGGAGCTTGCAACTCTTCATACACAAATACAGCTCCGTGGCAAAGCTATCCTCCAGCCTGGAGATCTATATCTTTTGAAGATTAGTAAAGGGATATAATGTACATGACTGCTATCTCATTTTGAGTCATCTCTTTTGTAAGCCGTTCGGCATATTAGCTGACTCGTTCAAGAGTTTGTAATAGATGTTCATTATCAATAAAGAGAACTTTTCTATGTTTCAAATATGTGTTTCAATTTATCTGTGTACTCTGAATATGTGCTTGCTATGCAAAATACTTTAGCCTTGTGTGGGCGCAACTCCAGGCCCGTACGGCATCACGATTCGGGGGATGCCCCAACGATTCTAAGGAATCGGGTCATGACAGAGCGGAGCGAAGGTATTCTCAAAGATACACTTGAGGTCGGGATACCACCAGATAAAAGTGAAGAAGGAAGACATTCCGAAGACAGCTTTCAGGATTCGGTATGGGCAGTTTGAGTTCGTGGTGATGACGTTTGGGTTGACCAATGCCCCAGCGGTATTTATGAACCTAATGCTAAGGTATTTTATCAGTACTTAGATCAGTTTGTGGTAATATTCATTGATGATATATTAATTTAGTCGAAGACCCCGAAGGAACATAGGAAGCACCTGAGGATAGTTTGGAGACCCTCAGGAAGGAGAAGCTATATGACAAACTTTCAAAGTATGAATTCTTCCTTGATAATATTGAATTCCTCAGGCATGTGATTACAGGAGACGGGATCTCAGTAGACCCAAAGAAGATTTCAGCAGTTGAGTCATGGTCTACCCCGAGTTCAGTAGCGGAGATCAAGAATTTTCTTGGACTAGCAGGCTATTATCTAAGGTTTGTTCCAGATTTTTCCATGATTGCGGAGCCAATGACTAGGCTAACCAGGAAGGACGTGGAGTTCATCTGGACTAAGGATTGTCAGGCTGCTTTTGAGGAGCTAAAGAAGAGGTTGACTATAACTCAAATATGACATTGCCATCAGGGGCAGGAGGATTTTTTATATATAATGATGCATCAGGTTAGGGTTTGGGATGTATATTGCAGCAGAATGGGAAGGTGATTGCCTATGCTTCCAAGCAATTACGTCCGCATGAGAAAAATTACCCTACCCATGACTTGGAGTTGGCATCAGTTATTTTTGCTCTTAAACTGTGGAAACACTACTTGTATGGAGAGAGGATAGAGATCTTTGTAGAAGCTCAACATGAGGCAACAGCGACGGTTGGAGTTGATGAAGGACTTCGACATTGCTTTGTAGTATCATCCAGGGAAGGCCAACGTAGTTGCGGATGCCTTGAGCAGGTATCCAGTGGCTATGCAATTGACGAGGCACAGACATTTATTGGCCGATCTTGATAGCTTGGGTGCTAAGGTATTAGTTTCTGGAGTTGCAGCACAGTGTGGGGACTTCAGGTACAGTCAGAGTTGATGGATCATATCAGAGCCGCACAGTTCGAGGATGAGTCTCTGAGGAGCATCAAAGCACAGATCCGAATAGGATTGGCAGAGGACTTCAATATTGCAGATGATGGATTATTTCGGTACGGTACCTGGTTGTGTGTGCTGAGTAGAGCAATGCACGAGAAGATTCTTCAGGAGGCGCATCGATCTTAGTACTCTATGTATCCAGGTGCCAACAAGACGTATAGGAACATGAGAGAGCATATTTGGTGGTTTGATATGAAGTGGGAGGTAGCTAGTTTCGTATCCAGATGCTTGGTATACCAGCAGGTAAAGGAAGAGAAATAGAGGCCAGGTGGATTGCTTCAGCCGTTATCTATTCCAGAGTAGAATGAGAGCATGTGACGATGAACTTTATTTTGGGGCTTCCGCGTTCTCCAGGAGTTAAAGATACGATTTGGGTCATCGTAGACAGGTTGACCAAATCAGCCCACTTTCTGCCATTCAAAGTGGGTACATCTACGGAGAAGCTCGCAGAGATGTATGTACGTCAGATAGTCAGATTGTATGGAGTTCTTGTGAGCATAGTCTCGGATCGGGATAGTCACTTTACATCCCACTTCTGGAGGAGTTTGTAGGCTAGCTTAGGCACTCAGCTCAAGTTTAGTACTACATATCACCCTCAGACAGACGGGGAATCGGAAAGGACTATTCAGACTCTCGCGAATATGCTACACACTTGTGTTTTGGATTTTAAAGGCTCTTGGGAGGATCATCTTTACTTGGTAAAGTTTTCTTACAACAATAGCTACCAGGACAGTATCGAGATATTACCATTTGAGGCTTTGTATGGACGGAGATGACGCACTCCGTTATCATGGGACAATGTTGGAGAGGGAGCCTTATTGGGACCAGAGATGGTCGTGGATGCAGCTGAGAAAGTAAAGCTCATCAGGGATATACTTTGAGTGGCCCAGGACATATAACAATATTGGGCCGATAGCCACCAGAGACCTTTGGAGTTTGAGGTATAGATTTTATTTGTATTGCTTGTGATTGCTTGTTTTTTTAGAGTTCTTAAAGTTGTGTTTTGTTCTAGGTTGGTGGTTTGGTATTTTTGAGGATTTCTCTAAAACGAGGCATGATTTATTTTGGTGGAGGCAGAAAGCTTAGTGCGTGATTCATCGGACCTTTCAGTATTCTCGATAGGGTCGGTGTAGTTGCTTACAGACTAGACTTGTTGTCTGCATTAGAGGGAGTGCACAACTTGTTTCATATGTCGAAGTTGAGATGATACGTGGCAGATCCTAGCCATGTACTAGATCACTCAGAGATCAAGATTGGTCTGACAATCAGCTATCCAGAGCAGCCCGTAGAAATTTTGGACCGCAGGGAGAAGGTGTTGCAAAATCAGACGATTTCTTTGGTGTGCGTCGCGTGGAAGCATCACTCGCTAGGAGAGAGTACCTGAGAGTGAGAGGCCGAGATGTACGAGCGATATTCTTATCTGTTTGAGCTTGTATTGATGCTTTTGGTAGTTAGTTTCTTCCATAATTTCGAGGATGAAATTATTCTAAGGTGGGTAGGTTTGTCACCCTCACTTTTCCATCTAGGGGTTGTTTGGTAATTTGGCATGGATATTTATTTCTAGAAATATAATATTAAATATTGTACATATTATAAATATTATTTATTGTATTATTTATTTATTGTTAGATGTTAGTATCTGATTTTGGACTTGTGTTAGTGGGCCTAACTAGTTTAGATTAGATCCATGGACCAACATTTAATTCTAGTTAGAATTGAGCCCAATAGTAAGCCCATTCATTAGGAGGATGAATTAATTAGTTAAATGCAATTAGACTAAAACCTTTCCTCCTTAATTAATTATTTTATGACAAGCCCCAAGGGGTATTATGGACATTTTATAGTAGGCTTATGGAAAAAGTTATGTGATATTTTGTGTCAATTTAGAGAGAATTTCGAGATTGGCACATCTTATGTTTGTCAATAGGTCAATTAGACCAAGTTGACATGTGTTTGATTGTGTGTGACTAGTATCGTGTCCATAATTGGATACGTGTAGGCTGTATCCCGACAATTTGATGATACAAGTTGATTTGGAAGTTTTTTTTCGACACGAGAGTTTGAACATGTTATATTTTGACACGGGCACGTAGACGAATAGCTAACACTTTATTTTTCTTGTAATTATGATTTTAGACGAGCAAGTATCAAAATATGACATTCTCCCAAACTAACTACTCAATCCACGTATCGCAGCTGAGACAGTACGTGGTAGATCCTAGCCATGTGTTGGATCACTCGAAGATAGAGGTGGGCCCTACTCTTAGCTATCCAGAGCAGCCAGTTGAGATTCTAGATCAGAGAGAGATGGTGCTGAGGAACCAGATGATTCCTTTGGTGCACGTCGTATGGAGGCATCACTCGCTAGGAGAGAGTACCTTGGAGCGAGAGGCCGAGATGTGTGAGCGATATCCTTATATATTTGAGCCGTGAGGTATAATTCTTTCTTGCTTGTATTAATTACTTTTGGTAGTTAGTTTTTCCTTAATTTCGAGGACGTAATTATGGGTAGCCTTAGCATATGGGGTGCTCGTATCAAAATATGACATTCTCCCAAAATTGACACAAAATACCATATAACTTTCTTAATAGGCCTACTATGAATCTAATTCCAATTCTTATGGGTAGCCTTAGCATATGGGGTGGTTCCTAATGATTAAATTATAGATTTAGAACCTAATTAGAGAAAAAACTGAATTGTACCTATTAGGAGTTGGATTCCTAATAAAATTCTCAAATTGGGTGAAAAGATCCTCAAAATTGTAGATCCTTCCTCCTCCTTGTAGATCCTTGCTTTCTTCTTGTAGATCCTTGTTCTAATAGCCTTCAATGAAGAATAGAAAAGAAATTAGGAAGAAATTTGAGTAAAAATTGGTTTGGGAATAAAGAATTTGGAAGAGAAAAAATTTTAGATCTAGATTTGGAATGACAAATTAGAAGAGAGAGAGAGAGAGAGAGAGAGAGAGAGAGAGAGAGTCTCTCCTCTCTACGGTGGCCGGCCCCTTGCCCCTCCTCCAAGCTACTATGAATTGTCCAAATACCCCTTGGGGCTTGTCATGAAGAAATAATTAAGGGGAAAAGGTTATAGTCTAATTGTATTCACTAATTAATTTATCCTCCTAATGGATGGGCTTACTATTGGGCTCAATTCTACTAGAATTAAATGCTAGTCCATAGATCTATACTAAACTAGTTAGGTCCACTAACACAAGTCCAAAATAAATCTAACATCTACAATAAATAATAATACAATAATTAATATTTACAACATGCACAATATTAAATATTATATTCCTAAAAATATAAATTCTCATGCAAAATTACCAAACTACCCTTAGTTGGAAAAGTGAGGGTGACAAGGAGTATTATATATTTTGTCTTATATATATATTATAGTATTTTCATATCTAATAACTTGCGTATCTTATGATTCGGTATTTTGTTGGTATCCTAGTATCCTAGTATAGCTAGTATAGCCTAGTTACATAGTGTATGGACCAAATATCCCAGAGATGGACTCATACAACCTAGAAATAGCTAGTTTGACCAAGTTTGACTAGTTTGACCTAGAGTTGACCTAGTTTGACTTTTTGACTTAGAAATGGCTTTATGACCTAGAATTGAACTAGTTTAACTTATTTTTATTCCAAAATATTGTATTGATGCAATATACCATATATAGGTTTGTGTGACACCAGCTTGGGCATCGAGAGATACACCATGCTCAGGACCTTATGCGAGTATATTTCTCTGTTAATTTTTATTTTATAATAATGTATATATCTCATGTTCTAGAATTGTATACTTATTTTTGACACAGTGGTTTTACGGACTGGTGCTACATGGATCCTGTCAGGAGATGTTATCCCCTACCATATTCAGCGGGTACTCCTTCACATGTATTTCATCGTGTGTATCGAGTATTAATTTAGTGTACTTCGTGTTCACACACAACTCGTGTTCAGTGTGCCCATATTCGTGTTCAAAATATGTCGTGATTGGATCCATTGGTATTGGTTAGGGATTGGGAAATAGGAGTTGATTATGTGATCAAGCCCCAATGTATTCGTGTACATATCGATTACATACCTCACTTTTAATTGAGTTACCATATTGTATTCATTTTCAACCTAAACCGATCACATAATGAACTTGTATTCCAAGGCACATTAGATAGATTTTATTTATTTTCCTTATATTGCAGATATTCTGTTGTATGTTCTTCTTTCCAGTACATTACCTATTCATTGTAGTTTATTTTATTATGTTGTTTAGTTATCTTGTATTTTTTCTATTATATGTTATATATGCTCGATTATGTATTTTAAACTGCTTTCAGAGGTATGTACTTTGCTCCAATCCTGACTGAATATCTTTTTCAAATGATTGGCTCGTAGACCAGTATCCCATATACTACGGACCACATGAGGGCATACCGTTAGAGGATACTCCTGTAGACCAGAAGGATTTAGTACTAGATCCTGAGAAGATTTAGATTATTTTGTTAGACTTGTGTTAGACTTTTATTGAGGTTATTGACATGTATATATTAATTCAGATATGTGGTTGTATTATGGCTCTTTTTCATCGTCATTCCATCTCGTGCTTTATTTTCCCTAGTTTGCTTTATGACTGAGTATAGTTACATTTATATAATAATATTTTGTTCCTCCGTTTGGAGTTAAGATGATTGACAGGTGCCATATATATATATATATATTATTAAGATATTTAGATAGTAGAGTTAACCCAGACAACGTTCTACTGTCAATGTTGTGGCGTAGGCTGGACGTGCTCACGTACTCATGCCCGAATATCTGGGTGCGGGCCATGACAGCTGTAGTGTGTAAGAACTCTGTCGGTTGGTGGATAAAATCTGCATGAATTTGACATAATCTGCATTTATGAGTGTAATCTATGGCATCTGCCACCATGGTGGGCCAATAATAATCCATTCTTTTGAGGCGATCTTGTAATTTAGGACCTGGATGATGTGCCCCACATATGCCATCATGAGCTTTCCAGAGTGATTTTCTTACTTCAAGGTTGGAAAAAAATGTAGCAGCAATCCCTCATAAGAACGAAAATATAATATTTTGGATGAGGCGTCATAGTAGAATCAGAGTGAGCATCCTTTAATAGAAGTAGCTTCTTTTGGATCTTCTAAAATAATCCCATAAGTAGCGTAGTCTATAAAAGGGTCTCTCCAATCTTTATCCATGGAAGTTGAATTTATGATGTAACTCTGTTCAATGTGAAGATTATTTTTGGTACAGAAAAACTCTTGACCTGTTAGCATAATTGAGTATCGTCTCTTTAAGGGAACGACCAATGATGCTGCTAGGCCGGCCAAAATATCTGCTTCGATATTCTATAACCGAGGCATATGCTCGATGAAGAATCCTTTGAAAGTAAAAGCCAGTTTAATTGCCGTATGATGATAATGGATGAGGTCTTTATGTCGAACCTCATACGTTTCCCTGATCTGATTGGCTATTAGCTTAGAATCTTCGTAGGCTTCAAGATATTCTATGTCCAATTCTTTGGCTAATTGGAGACCAATGAGTAGAGTATTATATTTTGTCATATTATTAAAATATGGTTCTCTAAGAGAATATGCTCGATGAATGAGTAGTTTCTCAGGAGATACAAGGACTATGCCCACTCCGGTTACTATGTTGCCTTTGGGTCCTATTCTTGATGCGCCATCAAAGAATAGTTACCAGGTGTCATCTTCTATCACCATATTAGACTCTAAGACTTCATCTAGGATATCATCGTACAATTTGCAAGTATCTGGTACATGATGAGCTGCTAGGAAATCAAGTAGCGCTTGACCTTTCATCTTTTTTTGTCGGATATACACCATGTCATATGACGATAGCAACATTGCCTATGTAGCTAACCGAGAATTGAGTATGCTCAGCTTGGTCATCAATAATCGGAGAAAAATTAATCTGGATATGACATGAATGGTTTGACCCGACACATAGAGTCCAATCTTTTGAATAACAAATATCAAGGCAAGACATTCTTTTTCCACAAGATTGTATCGATGTTCAATAATGACCATCATGTGACTAAGATAATAGATCACTTATTCATGGCCTTCGTTACTCTTCTATGCGAGAAGAGCTCCTAGAGAGTGATCCATTACTCGAATATACAGCAAAAAGGGCTTCCCTCTTATCGGAGACACTAGAACTGGTAGATTTATGAGATATCGTTTGATATCGTCGAATGCTTATTGACATCCTTCATTATAGATAAAGGACACACCTTTCTTTATTAACTGAGTAAAGGGTCTGCATTATCCCGAGAGATTGGAGATGAACCTCCTGATATATGCCAGACGTCCTTGTAGACCATGAATTTCTTTGAGACTACGTGGATGATGCATTTTGAGGATAACTTTGATTTTATCGGGGTCAACATGAATACCCTTTGAAGTTATAACAAATCCGAGGAACTTTCCACTGGAGACTCCCAGAAAGAATTTAGTTGGATTCATCTTCAATTAGTGGTGGTGCATCAATTCGAACACAATCCTTAAATCCTGAAGGTGATCATCTTTACGATAACTCTTGACAGCAATATCATCCACTTAGCATTCTATTGCCTTTCGTAAATGCTTCTGGAAAATTCTACTCATGGCTCATTGATACGTTGCTCCCGCATTCTTCAAGCCGAAGGGTATGACTGTATAACAGTATACTCCCGGTGGTGTACGAAAAGAGATGAATTTTTTGCCATCAGGCAATATTTTAATTTGGTTGTATCCCGAGAATCAATCTATGAAGGAATACATTCAAAGCCACATGTATTGTCGATCATGACATCTATGATGGGGAGAGAAAATTTGTCTTTTGGACAGGCCGAGTTCAGATCTCAATAATCTATGCAGACCCAGACCTTCCTATTTTTCTTTATGACTGGGACGGCATTGGCTACCCAGTTGGGATGCTGCTCTTCTCGAATGAAGCCATATGCTATCAGTTTCTTGACATCTGCTTTAATTGCATCCATCATATCTGGATGGAATCGTCGTTGCTGCTGTTTTACTGGCTTAGCATTTAAAAGAATATTGAGCTTGCGTGTGGCTATTTGAGGTCCAGGCCATGCACATCCTTGTAACTCCCGGCAAAGAAATCAATATACTCCTTTATAATCTAGACTAAAGCTTGTTTATCTTCTTCAGGAAGACTCTTGCTAATAAAGATTGGTCTTGGGAAGATTCTTCTCCTACATCAATTTGGACTACTTTATCCTTTGTAGGTGGTTCACGTTGCTCAAACCAAAGCTCCCATTGAGTATCCATCCATTGTGCCTATGGATCATTCTCGAATGGATCCAATAGTTTAATGTCTTTATCATCTGGGCTAGTTGATACCATATTTACAGAGAAAGCCTGTTTGAATATGTCACCCATACTTTCATCAGAATCCCCTAATAATGAGTCAGAGGAATATGAATGCGTCTCTTCTTTCGATTCTTAACCTTCAGGACTTGTTGGTGGTGTAACATATTCCAAACAATGACCAGTATGTTGGTAGTATATTTCCAGCTTGCCTTTTGAAGAGAAGTGAAGTATAGGATTCCGTCTGCCTTTTCCATAATTCAGTCGCAAATAGACTTTAAGTTGTAGGCTATCCCTTGCATAATATTCTTGGCTGATTGGGTGTAACGATACAGTTGTATCTTCCCAATATCTTCGTCAGAATCATTAGTTTGTGTGACTCTTTTGTTTCAAGATTTGCCAAAAATTATCTGACGTTGCTTTTCTGTCTTGCTGGGACTATAAAGTATACATCCTCATATGCTTCATATAATGAACTATATAAAAATGGAGATGCCACTGGTATGGACAGAGGATCATGAAGATGAAGGGCCTCTAAGAATTTTTTAGCAAATGTTTCAACATCAATGTAGTACGAAGTAGTATTTTCTTTATTCATGAAATACAAGATCTCTTATTTCCACATAGTCAACAGAAACTTTAGCTTTGACAGGAAGCTTGGCAAGATTAATGACTAGGGTTTGATTTACTGATATTGGATGCTTGTTAAGACGAAGGTCGATAACAAGTGGCTCATTCTTCGATATTGGCTATTCATTGTCACGCCCCGAGGCGTCCCCCGAATCGTGACCGCCGTGCGGGCCTGGAGTTGCGCCCGCACAAGGCTTTAATGATTTGCATAGCAAGCACATATTCAGAGTACGCAGATAAATTGAAACACAGATTTGAAATATAGAAAAGTTCTCTTTATTGATAATGAACATCTATTACAAACTCCTGAACGAGTTAGCTAATATGCCAAACGGCTTACAAAAGAGATGACTCAAAATGAGATAGCAGTCCTGTACATTACATCCTTTTATAAACTCAAAACGATAAAGACCTCCAGGCTGGAGGACGGCTTTGCCACGGAGCTGCATATTGTGTATGAAGAGTTGCAAGCTCCGGTCTTCAAATGCTTCAAGGGCGCGGTGAAGGTGCGCTAACAGCTTGGACTGGATCGGGTAGACGACTTTGGCTCCTCGCTCGGTTCGCCTTGGTGCGGAGAACCTATTTCAACGAGGGTCATCATATCGAAAGTCCTGCTTCCAAGCTTCACAGCTAATCAACCTGCACTCTTCTTTGCCCCGATCAAACGATACCAAGTAATAATAAAAGAAACCAAGATAAAAGAGAATAAACTTGGTTCTTATGCTTGTCAATCAAATATGTGAACTATTATCATACTGTATGCTAGTTCGTTCATAACTGTTCTATAAATCGTGCTAAGTATAGAACACATCTTGTATATGCATAATTGTTCAGGGAGGCTATGCAAAATAAATCATGCAATACCGACTGTCCCGTACTACTGTTTGCCTCAACTGCATGAACTGTTAACTTAGCAAACGTACTGTTCGACCACGGACAACTTATGCACAAGGTAACTGGTTCCTGCGGACGGTCGCTTGGGCACTGGCACCGATCCGGTCCGGACGGAACTCTACTGTATAGTCTACTGTACTGGACGAGATGGCTTGTGGCACCACTGTACATTGGCTGCAAACCATACCGACTGTCCCGTACTACTGTTTGCCTCAACTGCATGAACTGTTAACTTAGCAAACGTACTGTTCGATCACGGACAACTTGTGCACAAGGTAACTGGTTCCTGCGGACGGTCGCTGGGGCACTGGCACCGATCCGGTCCGGACGGAACTCTACTGTATGTCTACTGTACTGGACGAGATGGCTTGTGGCACCACTGTACATTGGCTGCAAACCATCTCCGTCTAAGACTATTGTCCCTTATGGCATTATGCTAGTGATCTCTTGTATATTTAAACCTGTTGCATACTAACTTGTGTCTTCGTTTCAGGGAAGGCATGGTAAGTATTGTGCAGGTAATTCAGACGGTCAGGTAAAATCTACCGAACGGTGGCACGTTCATTTCAGAAATTTCTATATGCTGCTTACTTGTAAATGAACTAAGGCAAGATAGAAACCCACAAAAATATGCATGCTTCACTAAACAACGTGTTGATTGGTATAGTTCGGCTAGCTCGCCTTCACCAGCATGTTTCGATATGCTGACCCTCGTTGAAACAGGTTCTCCGCACCAAGGCGAACCGAGCGAGGAGCCGAAGTCGTCTACCCGATCCAGTCTAAGCTGTTAGCGCACCTTCACCGCGCCCTTGAAGCATTTAAAGACCGGAGCTTGCAACTCTTCATACACAATATGCAGCTCCGTGGCAAAGCCGTCCTCCAGCCTGGAGGTCTTTATCGTTTTAAGTTTATAAAAGGATGTAATGTACAGGACTGCTATCTCATTTTGAGTCATCTCTTTTGTAAGCCGTTCGGCATATTAGCTAACTCGTTCAGGAGTTTGTAATAGATGTTCATTATCAATAAAGAGAACTTTTCTATGTTTCAAATATGTGTTTCAATTAATCTGCGTACTCTGAATATGTGCTTGCTATGCAAATCATTAAAGCCTTGTGCGGGCGCAACTCCAGGCCCGTACGGCGGTCACGATTCGGGGGACGCCTTGGGGCGTGACATAGTGGTATCAGAGCACAGATTCAAAGTTCCTTAGACTTCGTGCTGGAAAAGTTCCTTTAACGATCAAATTCCTGTGCGAACTCTTGAACTCGCTAGGCCAAAATGAGATACATTCATGCAATAAGTTCATAATACATTATGATCCTAATGTAATTTACCTTCTTTTGAAGGAATGGCTCCAGGGCAATCTGCAGCGCAAACTCCGGACGAAATGCAAGGCCAAGAAAGTAGTTCGGATACTTCAGGAAGTTCAAAGAGCCAGCGAGCCGTGCCAAGCATCGATCCCGTCCAACGAATGTTGCAGATGTTGGAGGCAAACCAACAAAGGGACGAGGCTCGCTATGAACGGGCCGAGAAGCGGGCGAAAGAGAGTCAGCTCAAGTTTCAAGACAATATAGAAGCACGATTCTCAGTCCAACAGAAGCAGGTAGATACCCTGCAGCAGATCGTTCAGACTTTGGCATCCAACCAGTCCGCGGCAACGCCAGCGACTCCGGTGGAACAGCCCGTGCTTGAAGTAGAGATGCCGCAAATACCAAGGACGAGGGACGTGACTGCCTTCGACTTTGGCCACTTCAAGAAAGTCTGCAATACCCCATTCAACGGGACTGAGGACCCAGTCGTAGCTCTAGATTGGTTGGCCAAACTTGAAGATCACTTCGCCCTGCTAGAGGTCCCCGAAGATAAGCGCGTCTCCTGCGCGCAACTACAGCTCCGCCTCAACGCACACGATTGGTGGGACGTGCATCGACGATCTCTCCAATTTGATCACGGAGAGGAGGCGATCCCATGGATGACCTTTCGTGCCGCGTTCGAAGAGGAGTTTGTACCCCCTCCAGTACAACGTCAGATGGAAAACGAGTTCGTGCAGCTGCGGCAAGGCAGCATGACAGTTAAGGAGTACTCCGCCGAATTCAACCGACTCTCCAAATTTGCTAGGGCCTATTTGCCTGATGCAACGAGTCGAGCTAGAAGGTTTGAAGGTGGACTACGCCCTGCCATCCATTCGCACGTAGCCGTTCCTCAGTATCGTACGATGCGTAAAGTCATGAATCACGCCCTGTCGCTTGAACCACTCTATCCTCATGTTCCTGCCGGCGCTGTGCATACCTACAATCACAAACGCCAAAGCAACGACAAAGGAAACAATGCTGCAAAACATCACAACGATGGCGGAAAGCAGAATGCAAACCAGCTCTGTAACTTCTGTAAACGATCGGGGCACATATTTGAGAAGTGTCGCCTGAAACTTGGGTTATGTTTAGTTTGCGGTGAGGCAAACCATACCGTTCGTGACTGTCCACTGAGCTGCCTTAACCGTCGCCCCAACGAAATGCTCCCTAATGGTAGGTCCTATCCTTAAGTTTTGGGACAAAACTTCCAATTAGTTGGGTAGGATGTAGCGCCCCGTTCTCCCGGTGCGGAGAGCGCGGCTAAGAAATACAAGACGGTATCGTTCGATCGGGATAGATTAAATTAAGAACTCGTCCTCGTTATGGATTTGTTTCTTCGGAATCGATTCCCATATTCAGTGGACTGTGCCCCAAGGATCGGCTTAGCAGCAGAGTCAGGAGGGACCTCCCCGCTACTATCTTTTATTGCCTCGGTTTTCGATGTCGCTTGTTGCTTTCGTGCTTTGAGTTGGTTTTGGGATTTGCTTGTTTTCCTTGAACGGTTTCGATGGTTTTCATTGTTTTCGTTCATTGACTTGCACTTCTATTCCGAGATTGGAAAGAGAGGAAGAAGTATTAATCGAGCTGTTCGTGTGCAGGTGAACGAACAGTTGGCGGCTTGCGAGAGGAGTCGTGAAGCGCCTCTTTCCTTCTTCTTTCCAAAATCTAAGTGAGTGGCTACCAACCCGATTAGCTAGTCCTGCTTCCAAGCTTCACAGCTAATCAACCTGCACTCTTCTTTGCCCCGATCAAACGATACCAAGTAATAATAAAAGAAACCAAGATAAAAGAGAATAAACTTGGTTCTTATGCTTGTCAATCAAATATGTGAACTGTTATCATACTGTATGCTAGTTCGTTCATAACTGTTCTATAAATCGTGCTAAGTATAGAACACATCTTGTATATGCATAATTGTTCAGGGAGGCTATGCAAAATAAATCATGCAATACCGACTGTCCCGTACTACTGTTTGCCTCAACTGCATGAATTGTTAACTTAGCAAACGTACTGTTCGATCATGGACAACTTGTGCACAAGGTAACTGGTTCCTGCGGACGGTCGCTGGGGCACTGGCACCGATCCGGTCCGGACGGAACTCTACTGTATAGTCTACTGTACTGGACGAGATGGCTTGTGGCACCACTGTACATTGGCTGCAAACCATCTCCGTCTACGACTATTGTCCCTTATGGCATTATGCTAGTGATCTCTTGTATATTTAAACCTGTTGCATACTAACTTGTGTCTTCGTTTCTGGGAAGGCATGGTAAGTATTGTGCAGGTAATTCAGACGGTCAGGTAAAATCCACCGAACGGTGGCACGTTCATTTCAGAAATTTCTATATGCTGCTTACTTGTAAATGAACTAAGGCAAGATAGAAACCCACAAAAATATGCATGCTTCACTAAACAACGTGTTGATTGGTATAGTTCGGCTAGCTCGCCTTCACCAGCATGTTTCGATATGCTGACCCTCGTTGAAACAGGTTCTCCGCACCAAGGCGAACCGAGCGAGGAGCCAAAGTCGTCTACCCGATCCAGTCTAAGCTGTTAGCGCACCTTCACCGCGCCCTTGAAGCATTTGAAGACCGGAGCTTGCAACTCTTCATACACAATATGCATACCAACCCGATTAGCCAGTCCTGCTTCCAAGCTTCACAACTAATCAACCTGCACTCTTCTTTGCCCCGATCAAACGATACCAAGTAATAATAAAAGAAACCAAGATAAAAGAGAATAAACTTGGTTCTTATGCTTGTCAATCAAATATGTGAACTGTTATCATACTGTATGCTAGTTCGTTCATAACTGTTCTATAAATCATGCTAAGTATAGAACACATCTTGTATATGCATAATTGTTCAGGGAGGCTATGCAAAATAAATCATGCAATACCGACTGTCCCGTACTATTGTTTGCCTCAACTGCATGAACTGTTAACTTAGCAAACGTACTGTTCGATCACGGACAACTTGTGCACAAGGTAACTGGTTCCTGCGGACGGTCGCTGGGGCACTGGCACCGATCCGGTCCGGACGAAACTCTACTGTATAGTCTATTGTACTGGACGAGATGGCTTGTGGCACCACTGTACATTGGCTGCAAACCATCTCCGTCTAAGACTATTGTCCCTTATGGCAAGCCACAAGCCATCTCGTCCAGTACAGTAGACTATACAGTAGAGTTCCGTCCGGACCGGATCGGTGCCAGTGCCCCAGCGACCGTCCGCAGGAACCAGTTACCTTGTGCACAAGTTGTCCATGATCGAACAGTACGTTTGCTAAGTTAACAGTTCATGCAGTTGAGGCAAACAGTAGTACGGGACAGTCGATATTGCATGATTTATTTTGCATAGCCTCCCTGAACAATTATGCATATACAAGATGTGTTCTATACTTAGCACGATTTATAGAATAGTTATGAACGAACTAGCATACAGTATGATAACAGTTCACATATTTGATTGACAAGCATAAGAACCAAGTTTATTCTCTTTTATCTTGGTTTCTTTTATTATTACTTGGTATCGTTTGATCGGGGCAAAGAAGAGTGCAGGTTGATTAGCTGTGAAGCTTGAAAGCAGGACTAGCTAATCGGGTTGGTAGCCACTCACTTAGATTTTGGAAAGAAGAAGGAAAGAGGCGCTTCACGACTCCTCTCGCAAGCCGCCTACTGTTCGTTCACCTGCACACGAACAGCTCGATTAATACTTCTTCCTCTCTTTCCAATCTCAGAATAGAAGTGCAAGTCAATGAACGAAAACAATGAAAACCATCGAAACCGTTCAAGGAAAACAAGCAAATCCCAAAACCAACTCAAAGCACGAAAGCAACAAGCGACATCGAAAACCGAGGCAATAAAAGATAGCAGCGGGGAGGTCCCTCCTGACTCTGCCGCTAAGTCGATCCTTGGGGCGCAGTCCACTGAATATAGGAATCGATTCCGAAGAAACAAATCCATAACGAGGACGAGTTCTTAATTCAATCTATCCCGATCGAACGATACCGTCTTGTATTTCTTAGCCGCGCTCTCCGCACCGGGAGAACGGGGCGCTACATTCATTGCGTCAAAAGTTGATTACAAATGGAGGTAACTTGTGCAGGTTAATGCCGAGAGGCTTCAATGGAGTTGGGCGAGTAGTACGTCCTTTGACTCGGATCATCAAAGGCTCTTCTTTTAGGGTATTCTCAGCTTCATCACCATCTTGATTAGCTTTTTTTTCCATATACTCCGGTGTATATAGTGTATAGTCAGAGAAATAGGCATCGACACCTTTGAATGGGTTGAGGTCAGCTACCTCTATTTTGACTTCTCCTTGACTGTCCACATATTTTAAGCATTGGTGCAAGGTAAAGGATATAATTTTAGCCTCATGTATCTATGGCCGTCCTAGCAAAATATTGTAGGATATGTCAGAGTCGATCACATAGCATATAACTTTACTACGTAGATCGCCTATCTGAATCTTTAGACGTATATTTTCCAGCGGTTTACTTCTTCCAATATTAAAGCCTAGAATGGTAGTGCTAGTGGCAGACATATTGTGCATTGCTATCTTCAATCCTCTCAGTAGGCTTTTAGGAATGATACTGAGTGAAGAACCAAGGTCGATATAAATCTGGTTCACTTTAATAGATCCGATGTAACCGATATAATACATAGGCCTGTTATGCCGGTTATCCTTTAGTAGCACGTCTTATTGCGTAAAAGTGATGTTAGGAGTCTTCTCGATCATGTTGTGGAATTGAGGGCACGTTAGTGGCTCTTCATCAGGAGTCTTGAGTTGAGCTAAGTATGAGTCTGCATGAATCATAGCTTCGCTCAAAGCTTCATGAGTATCCTTCGACAAACGAAGTAACTCGAATATGGAAAGTCGGAATAGAGTATTGGCTAGTTGTGCCATTATGTCAAAATTATAGTGCTTTTCAAGTCCTTCAGGTACATTCTTCTTCAAGAAATTTGTCGAAGCATAATTTTTTTTTGCTTCCCTTTCTCTGTTATAGTAGGCTTCGAAGGACCAAGTTCGGCTGTGACTGGATCAACCAGAGTTGATGAAGTAAAAGGAGTATTAGGAGCATCTTTCGAGACAAACTCATAACTTTTATGATAATCTTTCCTGGATCTGGTACCAGTCATGACTTCTTTGTTAGATATCGGAGAAAGAAGCACCATGTTACAAGGCTTGGGTTTCTTTTTAGCATGCCTCTTTTTGGAATGGGGTTGTGGGCTAATTTGATCGTAACTCAATCCGCTACATGATTTATTAGAATTCCCTTGGAGTTATAGAGGAATACGTTGTCCCTTGCCAAAGTTCAAACCTTCAATTTTTTAGAAATTATACCCCATGTTTGTATCAAGTGTACATATTGTTGGCTGCATTAATAAAATTGGGGACGCTTCTCCTCAGCCACACTAGTTGAGTTTGATGCTTTAGTTATAGAAGAAGGAGAGAAAATTTGTGTAGGAACACCTTCATAAGCAATGACGATTTGTTGTGCCCTATTCAGCAGAACACTGCCAATCATGCACCATTGCTGGTGTGTCAAGTAAAGCTTGCGAGTAGAGCTTGGTGGGGGCAATCTTAAGAATTTGAAATATGATATCGAGAGGTATGTCTTCTTGAGGTTGATCTTTATCTCCGTATGAATGATGATCCGAAAAAATTATATTGCATGGTTTATACTTCTTGCCCTTCTTGAATTTTTAATTGGAAGATGTTGCTCCCTGGTCCCAATCTGAAAGCAAGTCGGGATGAATCGACATAATCTCGTCATAATCTGTGGTAAGAGGCACAAATCCTCTATTTGACCTCGAAGAGGCAGAAGATTTACCACTTCTATTGTAGCTCGAGTTATTGGAATGACGCCGTTAGGGACTTCTTATGCTAACAAATTACCAAATTGAAGAGACACCATATTAGCGGTAATCGTCTTCTCCTTATTGTAAAGGGTGATAGCTTTAGCATCTATTAACTGTTGTATTTTCTTTTTCAAGACATAAGAAGCCTTGGTAGATTATGTACATACTGATGGTATAAGCAGTACTTTGGGTCATCTTTTTACCGGCCTTCTTTGGTCGTTTGATATCGGGCAACTGCAATATGTCGCTCTTCATCAGACAGTCAAAATTAATATAGATATCGTTCTCGTCGAAGAAATATTCCTCCTTATGTCTGGAAGATTCTAGAGACTTTTGTGCTGGAGGAGAGGTGGGTCGCTTTGCCAAATTTAATGCTAAGGCCTCATTTTCTTTGCTGTTGCAATTATTCACATTATTGTTGTTGTTAGAGGAGCGCTTCCCTTTCACATTAGTCATTTGTATCCCCAAGTTATGTGCCACCTTCGCATTACCTTGAGAAGCTTTGACCCCGATGATGAATGTTGTCCAGTCTTGAAATTGAGTTTGACCCGTCTAGAGCCCTACTATAGGGAGTAGATTCTTTTGGCAAGTAGCGATAAATACAAAATCTGGAATTTCGGGAGGCAACTTCAGAGTTGCTTACCTGAAATGCTCTATGAATTCGTGAGCGGATTCCTTCTCCTTTTGTTTGATATCGATAAGTGAAGACATTTTCATATCCATGCCTCCCTCGTAGAATTATGGTAGAAAAAGATACTTCATGTCATCGAACGAGGATATGCAGTTGTCAGATAAACTGTGATACCAATCATAGTCTATATCGGCCAAGCATCCTACGAACAATCTGATAAGGAGAGCATCATCATTCTCCTAGTGAGCCATCATCATATTGAAGTAGTTATTATATTGGCTCGGCGATATCTTGCCTTTGAATAAGACTATTAATTAAGGTACGTATTTAGGAGGGAAGGGAACATTATCCCAATGAGGAGGATAAGGATGTTTCACCTCCAGCTTATGGAGTTGGTCTTTGTTCTTTAACATATCGACTTGTGCACGCAACTCCCGGATGGCTTCGAGAGGATCTTCGGACTGGAGTAGTACAGCTGACTGGTAAGATCCTGGTTGAACATATATTACCACCGGTGGAGGTCCACTTCCAGTGTTAGGAGGATTAAGAGTTGGCGCAGCTGACTCTTGGTTTGGGACTGCTTCTGGATTTGTGTTACCCTGCAGGAGTGCTGTTCCAGGAGTAGGTTGTGCGATATAAATGGAGCCACTTGGACGGGAGTTGGTATAGCAGAATGTTGGACAATTATCATTTGATGCATATTTTATATCATGGTGTGTATGTCCCTGAGAGCGGCCTCTAATGAGTTGAGGCATTGTTCGGTGCTTTCTGATGAGGAGCATCTTATTCGTCACCCATGGCATAGATGATAACATCTCTGTGTACAACAGAGGTATTGGTAGAAAGAACCGTGTAGTTGGAATCTACACTATCAGTTTTAGAATAAGAGGGATTGCTACCCCTAGCCTTGGATTCTGAGGAATGAGGATTCCCGTGAAGAACGATCTCCCTTCTTCAAGAAGGGGTATTTTGGTATACTTCTTCAAAGGACTCAAAGAGTAGGTCAAATCTCCTCTGGCTGGATGTTCTTGAAGAAATTTGTCGTGATTGTCTCCTGCCACGGGAAGATTCGAAGCCATGTATGCTGGAGCAAAGAACTGTTCGTCATCATCATACTCCTGGTTGTCAGCTAGCTTGCTTTGCATGTCGAAGTTTGGGAGACATAATATTAGTCAATCGGTCAAATACATACCGTTTTGCTGATGCACAACAATATTTGATTACAACCTTATGACAATTGCAACGATGTTTATTAGAAAATACTGTTGCAAAGTCAGAAGGATCTCTCTCCTTACGCTTTTGTACAATAAGCTCACGTAAATCAGAAGAGGGAAGGGGAGAGAAGGAAGAGGGCAAACTTTGCCTCTTTACATAGATACATTGAATCTTCCATGCAAATTTTTGGTCCCCTACGTATAGAGTGAGGTGCTGGCTTGATTGGAGAGTGATTCTTCATCTCTCAAGCTTTTGTTCTTCACGAATGGGAGGAAGTTGTCCCTAGTAGTCTTCTTATGTCCACGCGCGCAAACAACACGTTATGAAGAGATTGACCCTATTTAGCGCACTTTCTTTGGCGTAGACAGAGTTGGCACAGTTTGCCTATGTGCATTTAATTTTGCACGAAGGTCTCGGCATGGCGCACTAATAGTAGGCTTCTAACGAGTAGCGTATAACTTTTCCTTCACTTTGTGCCATCATGATGTTTGAGGAATGATTTTCCCTGGCTAACGTTTCATTAGTGCACATGTAGTCTTTTTTTGTTGGCGTGGATTTCGGAGAAACTTTTATCTCTCTTTGAAGAGCAAGCATGTAAAATTTTTGGCTTGGACATCGGTGTCCATAACTTTCTTTCCCTGCACATTAAAAATAATATGTGCAGGCTCAGAAGCTTGGGTGTAGATCACCCTTTGCTTCATATTATGCGAGTTGCGAGATTTGTATCCATTTATTAATGCAAGGGACTCAGAAGCTTGGGAGTGGATCACCCTTTACTTGATATTGCATGACTTGTGCGATTTGTATCCCTTGTTTAATGCAAGGGAGTTGTCTGCCAAGTCATTAATCTAAACTTGGTTGACAGAATTAACAAGAGAGTTCTCGTAAATCATAATACATTTTCCCTTATTAACATCATCTTTGGGATATGTGTAACGAGGCTTGGGCAGCCACACTTAGCGGGTCTCCCTTGACTTGAGTGCGGATGAAGGGTGGGCACTACACCCAGAATAGAATATTTCTTTCTTTGCTTGTTGTTCGAACTTCATGACCAAGGTCTTCTGCATCGATCTGACCGATACAACATCACATTGAGTTATCACTTTATCGTCAGAGGAATCTGAACAAGCACTATACTAACTACAAGCATATCTATACATGTAATTAACAATAAATCATATAATGAAGAAAATAAACATCACATAGCATGGGTGAACGAAATACGAGATTCGAGATACTACGGCATAAGGACAAATATACCTTCTGAGTCAAATAGGTATGGATATTGAGACTGGATATCGTCCTCGCGCTCCCACGTTGACTCTCCCAAAGGGTGATGACCCCAAGCAGCCTGGATAAGACGAATAGTCTGATTTTTCATTAACTTCTCCCTTTGGTCCAAAATAGATATAGGTTGCTCCTCGTAAGACAAGTCGGTACCAACGACTAGCTCGGAATGGTCAAGGATATGACTCGGATTTGGGACATTCCTACGCAACTGAGACATATGAAATATATCGTGCACCTTACGTAGTGAAGGCGAAAGGAAAAGACGATAAGCAAAATCGCCCACTCACTCGAGGATATCGAACGGACCGACGTATCGCGGACTAAGCTTCCCGCGAACCCCGAATCTAATGACTTCCTGGGTCGGTAAAATCTGCAAGAACACGTGGTCACCGACACAAAACTCTAAAGGCCTTCGATGCTGATCTGCCCAATAACAGTGCCTATCTTACGCCACCCGAAGTCGCTCTCTGATCTGCTTTTGAGGAAGTAGCCTTGATGTCGCACTTTTGAGGAGAAAGCCATAATTGCACACTTTTGAGAAGTAGCCATGATGGCGCACTTTTGAGGAGAAGCCATGATAGCACACTTTTGAAGAAGTAGCCATAATGGAGCACTTTCGAAGATTTTGACCGTGATAGTGCAATTTGAGGAAGTAGCTATGATGTCGTACTTTTAAAGATTTTGGCAGTGATAGCGCACTTTTGAGGAAGTAACCGTGATGGCGCACTTTTGAGGAAGTAGCCGTGATGGCGCACTTTTGAGAAAGTAGCCATGATGGCGCACTTTTGAAGAAGTTGGCCTTACGATGCACTTTGAAGAAGCTGATTCGTACTAGCCGCTAAACGACAACCTGGGTCTGCATGCTGGAGCTCAGTTGTAATTATGGCTTCTGACATCCTCGACTGTTGTTCACCTATTTAATGCTCGGGGGGAATGCAGACATGCTATTTGTGCGCCTTTCTTTGTTGACGAAAATAGCTTGAAAGTGCGCCATCCTTTTAAACAGATAAAAAGTGCGTCGTTCTTCACCTACTAATTTTATTTGTAGTAAACTATAACGTCTTCAGGAAGCACACCTTTTTTTATTCTTCTAAATATGCCAAACATGACTGTTATATATTAAAAAAGCAGATACAATGACTACAAAGCTCTTTCTTTGGAATATGAAGACAAGACAGTTGTAGAAGCATAAAAAATACGCCAGATGACTATACGCGGCATGTTGGTGCAGAGCAGCGTAAGCAGAGGCCTTCAGAGTCGTCAAGTGTGCAACAGAGCTCTTTCCGCTAAAATGCAGCATGAGATATGAAAGCTCAAAGGACCATCCGCGTAAGGCAGTACGTCCAAGCCGCTTCAACGTAAATAGGGTGCTTCATCGCCACTAGGGCGTAAAACTCATCCACTTTTAGACGCAGCATTAAGGTGTACAAGAGACGCTTCGTATTCTCCGAAGTGAACCTGTCAGACCCTGCAATGAAGATCCTGCAATGAACCTAACGTCTGGACTTCTGACAAAGGGATACGGCTTGACTACCCAGACGACGGCTATAATGATGGCATAGCATTGTGACCCAGGCTGTCAAATACCGCCATCCCCTTTGCGTAAACTGCCTTTACAAGCACGAAGGGATATGCTGCCTTATTTTACACAGGCAGACACGAGCTGTTTACGTTCTGCAGTAGACAAACCGCCTGCCACATCAAAAGCTGCACTCCGTACGGGGTCGAGGCACGTCTCTACGTCTAATGCACAGAGCGGTGACAGTTTCTCAAGGCACGTCTCTGCGACTGATGCACAGAAGGAGTCGCAGACCTTCAAAGACACGCCTCCATATTTACTGCACAAGATGGTGGCAAATCTCGGCATTTAATGCAAGAGATTTGATTATATCTTCAAAAGCCATAATTCCAGCTAAGACGTCCCCATCAGCACTCTGGCATGGTACGCAGCGGCTTCTACGCCCATCCAGCTCCTACGCCTACTCGGTCCTGTGCTCACTCGGTCTCTATGACCACTCGGCTTCTACGCCTACTCGGCTTCTACGCCTGCTCGGCTTCTACGCCTGCTCGGCTTCAACGCCCATTCGGCTTCTACGCCTGCTCGGCCTCTATGACCACTCGGCTTCTACGCCTATTCGGCTTCTACGCCTATTCGGCTTCTATGCCGGTTTGATAACTATTTGGCTTTTATGCCATGGTGACAGACATTTGGCTTCTATGCCAACCTCTTCTACACAATGGATACCTACCTACGTGGCTTCTACGTCGTGATCTTCGTAGCGATTATACGCGTTTTGTCCCTTAGTTGGACTCGTGTCACACGCTCATTCAAAGGATCATCTATACGCAGGCATTGGTTACTTTAACCGTTGTGTAAAAGGGTGTTGTACTTTCCATTCCTCGGTTTCTATACCGACGGAGTGGTCATTGTCACTAAAACTCTATAAATAGAGACCTCTATCAATGAGGAACAAGGTCGACAAAAAAGGAAAGATTGAACCAGAGGTCAAGAGAGAGAGAGAGAGAGAGAGAGAGAGAGAATCTGGAGCTCAGGCAGAGAGCAGGGATCGACGACTTTGGCATCGTGCATCCACCCTCTTTTGCAACCTTCGAAGCTGCTTCCTGTCTTCTACGGTACTTCTTCAATATCGTGTGGTCCAAGGGCTAAAGTGATCGACTGCAGATCAGACACCTATAGCAATATTTATCCAGATTAAATAAATTGTACTCCTATATCCTCGTATAGGATCAAATTGTACAAGTTTGTTTGTAAACCAAAGAAGGCGGGTTTCGTATAAACCCCATCCTGAATACATTTTTCATTCTTTCGTTTAATACCAAAAACAAGATGGCGACTCTGCTGGGGACATCTTTCTCTTCTGATGAGGAAGCAATTGCTCAACACGATGCGGTATCTATAGGAACCATGAAGAAGACACTGGTCGTCCAATTCGACCAGTCTGCCTACGAAGACATGCTTCGAACCGGGGGTAGCTCTCACCCTCTCTCCGTCCAAGACAACAGGAAGTTGCGCAAGGTCTGGATGCCCAAGACATCCTCTACCATTCCCGTGGACTCTCCGATCTCTCCGACCACTCCGACCAATGAGGTTGTAGCATTGCTCCCTCTGTGCCCTGCACGTAAAATTCAGTCTCCCGCTACACGCGGTACAGACGAAACTTTGGGCAAAGCCTCAGCGCTAACCCAGAAGTATCCACTGCGCTCTACGCGTAGGAACCAGTCTTCCGCTACACACGATACAGACAAAACTTCGGGCAAAGCCTCAGCGCTAACCCAGAAGTATCTACTGCGCTATACGCGTAGAAACCAGTCTCCCGCTACGCGCGGTACAGACCAAACTTCTGATGATGCCTCAGCGCCAAATCAGAAGTACAAATCACTCTCCATGCGCAAGACAATATCTGACCTCTACGGGGAACCAAATAAGCGCTGTGATTTCCGCAAGAGGAAGCAAGCGGCGGAGTACTTAACTTCTCGGCCGTTACGACAGCGAAGAAGCAATCTGCCTACCCTCCGGATTATGCGGGAAGCCGACGGCCGACTGAGGACCTCTTCAGCTTTACGCCAGTCTGAGCAAATCTCCAAATTACGCCAGGTGGAGTCCCACGACGTAAAGCAAGCTCAGGTTGCGGGAAGGCACCCTCTACGGGGATTATCCGCCACCCAGATGGCCAACCTGTTGTACACAGGTGGCGTAGGGAGAACCATGGTGCCCAATCTCCGCATGCCCACTGATGGGAACAGAAGGAATAAGCCGTCGTCTTCTTCTTCCACTCCTCCTGACCTGCGCGAATATCTAATCCAGAAGCGTAAGGAGAGGGGACCTTCCAACATGTCTATTACGCCCCCTAGCGAGCGATGTTGTAATAGTCATAAGATTGTGATTGACTGCTGCTGTTTTAAAGCAAAACGGTCGGTTTTCGACCGATTGAGCTACTCTCAATCTTTCTGGGAAGAAGAGCCCGCGCATGCATCCGTGAATATGGCTTCACACATACCTAGAGGAGGGCCGAGCTCAAGACGCCATCCCTCTAGGCCTCCGAGCCGAAGGAGATTCGAAGACCTCCTCAGGAACACTGAAGCTGGGGTATTCCAAAACACCTGTGCAAGGTCACAGCAACCAGCTCCGTACTCGTCTGATTCCGACGCTGGGGTTCGCCAATCTCCCAGATCAGACGCTGAGAGTATAGAGTCGACTTCTGCAGTGACCTATACTAGTCCTTCGATGACGCCCAGGGAAAGGGGAGTTTATGCCGTTGAAGATGAACGCGAGGAAGCTTCGCCGTCAGGAAACGCAAAACAACGCATCACTGTGCTGGAGACATCTCTGAAACAAATGTAACCTATGATGGAGAACATGCACCAAATGATGCTAACTCAGCACGCAGCTGCCATGGCTCAAGCGTCGGTCCCGCCAACTCAGATACGTGTGGGGGTGGACTTACCACCATCCAACCCGAGCCAAGAGCCTGGTCTAGATCAAGAGTCAGCAGTTCCTCCGCTTCCTCACTCGAAGAATATATTACCTCTCGTTGGAGTCACGATGCAACCAACTCCGTGCTACACCGTAGTCCCGCTTCCAACTGAAAATCTGATGCAGGCAGTACGGGAGTTGAAAGCCCAGTTCGACGCCTTGAAGCACAAAGATCAGCTCAAGAAACTGGGAATTAACCAGCCTTACCCAGCTATCTGGGAAGAAGTCCCTTTCCCTCCGAGGTACAAACCTCAGACTATAGCTCCGTTCGAGGGAAAAATATCACCAAGTCAGTACATGAACTATTTCAGTATGATGACGGTGTTGCTACAAGGGAACGACGCCCTCCTCACTCGGGTGTTCAAAGGCTGCCTCTCAGGAGTAGCCTATCAGTGGTACCGTAGCTTGGCGGACAACTGCATTACCTCCTTCGAAGACTTTAAAGCTTTATTCTTCACGCGATTCTACGAGGGTAGAATGGACATGTCTATGTCCTCTCTCATCGAAGTCAAGCAGAGGAAAAAGGAGGACGTTCGCACCTTCGTCGAACGTTTTCGTCAGGCCACCTTACAGATGCCTCCAGGAGTTCCAGACTCTGCGTTAGTAGACATTTGTAGGAAGAATCTCCTTACCGTAGTCTCGGTGTTTATAGGACCATATCAGTTCCATGATTGGCCCTCGTTCATCATCTCGGCAGTGGCCGCCGAAGACAACAGTCGCAAGGCGCGCGACAATGGCATTATGATCTTCGCCTCTGATAGAGGCAAGAGGTCATCTCCCAACAGCGACCATCCTCGCAGCTCCAAGGGAAAAGAAGCTCTGATGGTCAATACGTCCAGACAAAAGACTGCGGCGACCATGCAGACGAGACCCGGGACCTCCAGGCCCGTCGAAGTCTACTCTTTCGACGACGACGATATCCCTAGTATATTCGAGTGTCTCGTCAAAAGTGGCAAGATCACCCTTCCGGAGCTGAGGCGGCCCCAAGAAGTCGGCAGTACTGATGACCCCAAATACTGCATCTTCCACAGATATGTACACCATCCAACGAAGGCGTGTTACATACTGAAAAGAAAGATCCAGGGGTTAATCGATGCTAAGGCCATCACTCTGTACAACACCGAGAAGATGGTCACGGCCAACATGATCTCTCTGCGGTTTGGCGATCTGCCTTCCCAAAAGGTCTCGGATGGCGTCACACCTATTTCCCGGACCACGATGAACATCATCAATCTCCCTCCAACTAGGGGTCAAAATCATGACCTGGTACCCCTATCACCAAGCAACGGTCGAGATAGCCGTGACGTTCAAAGAATTCTTCCTTGAGCATGTACCTCGATCGCAGAATCTGGAAGCTGATGCCCTAGCCAGTCTAGCTGCGGATTTAGCCACTCCTTTAAGAAGGCAGAATTCGGTAATCCTTCTTAACAGAGATTTATTTTGTGTAAAAAACAACTTTCACATAGAACGCAACTACGCTGTGAGCACAGATCCCCCTAGAAGAGACTGGAGAAGTCCCTTCATGGATTTCATCGCATACGGAATCTTGCCGGAGGACCCCAAAGAAACAATATTCGTCAAAAGACGATCATTACGCTTCTACTTCGACGCATCTTCACAATGCCTGTATCGCCGAACCTACGACGGACTGCTATTAAGATGTCTCTCTGACGACGAAGCACAGTAGGTTATCCGGGAAGCTCACGACGGCGTATGCGGAGCGCATCAGCCCGGTCCTAAGCTACAGGATCGTATCAGGAGAATAGGCTATTACTGGCTCACTATGATCACAGACGCGATCAACTATACAAGACAATGCAGAGCCTGTCAGGTTCATGCAGACTTCATACATCAACCGTCTGAATATCTACATCCTACGGTTGCATCCTGGCCTTTCGAAGCATGGGGTATGGACATCATTGGTCCTATTCACCCATCTTCTTTCAGAGGCCACCGGTTCATACTGGCCATCACAGATT
This sequence comes from Iris macrosiphon, assembly GCA_036927795.1. Classification (NCBI taxonomy): domain Eukaryota; kingdom Viridiplantae; phylum Streptophyta; class Magnoliopsida; order Asparagales; family Iridaceae; genus Iris; species Iris macrosiphon. The sequence continues at coordinate 89,446,309 of JAYESA010000019.1, read as the reverse complement.
ACTTCTCCAAATGGGCAGAGGCGATCCCTCTCGCTGAGGTAAAAGCGTCTGACGTAATCAGCTTCATCAAGCATCACGTCATTTATCGTTTTGGGATTCTCCGAAGGATAATCCATGACAATGGGCCTCAGTTCATCAGCCAAGCGTTTCATCGATTTTGTGATAAAAATCGGATACATAATACTGCCTCTACGGCATATTATCCAGCTGCTAATGGTTTGGCGAAAGCTTTCAACAAAACCATTATCAAGCTCTTGAAGAAGTTCGTCTCTTCAAACAAAAGAGACTGGAATGAGAAGCTGGGCGAATGTCTCTGGGCATACCGCACAACGGTACGGACACCGACAGGTTGTACCCTATTTTCACTGGTCTACGGGAGCGAGGCAGTTCTTCCCATTGAAATCCAGATCCCGTCGCTCAGGATAGCCGTGACTAATGAGCTGACCCAAGAAAAAAATGACCTGCTAAGGCTTCAAGAGCTAGAAGGATTAGACGAGAAATGCCTTCAAGCTCAACAGCGCATCGCGCTCTACCAAGCACGCATTTCCAGAGCTTTCAATCATAAAGTAAAGGAAAGAGTGTTCAAAGTCGGCGAGCTAGTTTTAGCCGTAAGAAGGCCGATGATTCTTACTCACAGGAGTAAAGGCAAATTCCAGTCTAAGTGGGAAGGCCCTTATGTGATCGAGACAACGTTCTCGAATGGCGCTTACAGGTTAGCCCAGCCTAATGGAGACCTGTTAATGGCTCATATCAACGGTAAATTCCTGAAGAGGTACTATGCTTAACCTCCTCTGCTCAAGTGGAATATAGCGAGAATCTCAAAGTCTGACCAAACTACCTCCAAAACGAAACTAGTTAGGTTATATTTTATTATGTCAGTATGACCTCTGAATAGGTATGTCCTGCTAGAAGTTTATCGAGAGTCTATCACGTCCATACTACCTCTGATATCACTCTCACCCAAACATGTCATTTATATTCCGAAATGATGGGTCCACAAAAGTCAGAAAAGATTCGCTTTATTTATTCCCGAAAAGAGCCGAATTATATTGGGGAAGCAAAAAGAAGGAAGGACACATCATTGTGGGGGAGCGGTCAGATCGCGAATCAGCTTCGCCAGTGCAGCCACCCTCTCGTCCCTGGAAACCAAGGCATCAGCGCGGGCCTGTTCCAACCGTGCCTCGGGATTGTTCGTAAAGGACAGTTCGGCCCTTGCCCGAAGAGAGCCAGCTCGGACAGCTTCTGCATGCTCTAGGTCCCGTCGCGCTGTGCTCAGTCGACTAGTCGCTATGTCTAGACCTGCCAATGACTGAGAAGCCCACTCCTCTGCCTGAGCGAGTTTCTCCTTCAACTTGCGAGCCCTCGCTGCATTCCCTTCATGCTCGGATTGGCACTTCGTCTGAAGAGCAAGAGCCTCCTCCACAACAGCTTTTCTTTTATCCATCTCCAGCTTATGTGCTTTGATGGAGTTATCTAGGCTCTTCAACTGTTTGGTAAGCCGCGCAGTCATGGAGTCGTATCTGGCCTGGACCTCAGCTTTAAAACTGCCCCGAGTCAGCTGCAAGTATTCGTTAATAGGTTGCTCCAACCCATTAACCATCGCCTCCAGGGCGTCAGCTACCCCAGAATCGCCAAACTCCCTGACCGCCCCAATCAAAAACTGGGAAGCCTTATTCAGACGATCAAAATTCAGGTTCTTCGCCAACACCATTGATATCAGCGTGTTCAAACTGGTATAAAAGAGGCTGGTATACAGCTCGGTCAGCGCAACCAGATCTGGTTGGACGCCAGGAGTGGCCACAATATTGGCGAGTTCCCCTCCAAGAATGATTGCAGACGAGGTGGCCACAGCCGCCGCCTTGACAGGTGGTACGACCGAAGAAGGTGTGACAACGACGGTCGAAGTCATCGGCATACTCGCTAGTGGCGAGGTGACGATGACGGGTACGTCCTCCTCTTGAGGTGACGAAACTACTCCGGGCGAGCTGGCCCCCGAAGGTATTTCCTCCTCGAAGTCGAATGCCTCCGTATCATCGTCAGGAGCCCGAGCAGAGCCAGAAGACGCTTCAGTGCCATACTTCCCGTGGACGCCATCCCCTGAGAAGAGGACAAGAAAGTTGATATCAATATGATAGTAATCTTTCTAAGAGGAGACATAAAGATGACCTTTACCCGTAGCCAACGGCATATATGCCGCTTCTGCAGCCGATGTAGCTATATCACGCCTTAATGACGCAATACGAACTGTCATACCTGGAGAAGGAGGTGGGCCAACCGACATCGCCAGGAGCTCTACCAAGCCTTCACCAAGACGCAGTCGAGGTTCGTCAGCTGGAACCTCGCTGGTCATGCTCACGGACGCGGCAGAAGTTTCATCTGTTGCTGGTCTAGGGAAAGATTCTCCTATCTGCCTCGGCCACGCAGGCGATTTCATTCCACTACCGGAGGCAGTGGCAACAACGGCAGCCTCAAGCAGGAGTTCTCTGGCATCGCCAGCCGAAACTGAGGGTCCCTCTCCGAGAGGCAGGGAACCTCCAATCAAAGAGACATCCCCAACATGAGAGACAGCAGGTTCCTCTCTAGGAGCCTCGATGCCAGGAATCCGGAGAGGGCGATTAACCGTCTTCTTCTTCCTCTTACGAGGGGAAGTCTGCTTCGAAGCAGGAGCCCTTCGCTTCCCAGAAATCGCCAAAGCCCCCGCAGGCGGTGGCACTTCACACCTCGGCACCGACACCAGAGGCTCATCCGGAGTGACGGACTCCTCACCCTCGTCAGATGAAATCGAGGGGACTTCGATTCTTTCCCCAGGCTTGGGAGAGGGCACCCTAAAGCTTCCACGAATGTCAAAATCGCGATGGAAGGTGTTGATCGCCATGTAAAATTGAGCGTACGAATGGAGGATCTGCAGCTCCGTGGAGAGGGTGACGACCGGCACGGTAAAGATTGCTCCCGTGCAGCCCATGATAAAATACCGCCATCCCCTGACTCCATCAATGAGTCCGTCCCTGGACCTGAAGCCGGTGATGGCATTGTCCACATGCAGCTGATCGTACCCAAACTGCCTGGCGAACCGACTGGGCAAGTAAGGCTCGAAGAAGCAATGATCTTCGCTTCTGTATAGCAGATGGGAGGGTCTGATGCAGACCAACCAATTAAAAGCTTCCGGAGAAAGATTGGCCTTTTCTCCACCTAAATCCTCAAGCCTAATCTCCGACTGATTGCGATGTACAGAGGGGACAGTGCAGAGGAGCTTCCAACAGTGACCGAGGCTCAGCGCCAGCCGACAGTCTAAGACTGTGTTCACATTCCAGAGGGAGTCCTTGTAGTTCAGCAAGAAACTATCCCCCGCGCTACTACCAGGGCCGGGAGACTTCACCCTGGGGTTGTGAAGGATTAACCATCCCATCAAGTACAGGTATGGTAACTCTAACCAGGGAAAGTTATCACGTCGAGCTTCATCGACGAGAAGTCCGTCAGTCATGGCTCTCGGGCCAGCCTATATACGGCACACCATGGCAGGGAGCAAGCCCAGTCTTGCCCCGAACACCAGACGAACGGCGGGCCACAGGATGTTCCGGTGAATGTGGTCCGCGGACGCGATGTCGGGCACCACTACTCGACGTAGCCATAGGGAGAGAAAGCCAGCCAGCTTGGCTTCCTCAGACAAAGGCCTGCGGCAGCGCCTCAAGTAACTATAGGCCTTAGTGCCTTCAGGGTACTTTCCTACCCCGTCATTGAGAAACTGATCTGGAGCTTTAGCCTTCTCCATAAGATCCTCGATGACCTGGGCACTGAGCACGCCCAAACAGTTCACGGGCTCATTCTTGCCCCCCCAAACTTTCTCCGACTTGACGGCCCTGGCCCGGTGGAAGAAGAGGTAGGACATCCACTTAGTGGTGTGAGCCAAATCAGAAGGCTCATTATAAAAAGTAGTACACACGAAATAGTGGCACATCAGCTCCTGATACACCTCTACAACCCGAGGGTCCAAGTCCTCCAACTCCCGGTTGGTGGGAACATACTCTTCATACGGGGTACCCCCCATCGGCAATCTCGAGATCGCTGCCATTTCGTGGAGGGCCAACCCCAACTCCCCCAGTGGAGTGGCAAAGGTCCCGGTGAGCGAAATGTATCGCTCCATCAGTGCCAGAAACAGGTTAGGGTTGGGAGGCAACCCAACACTCGTCGTGCTCACGGCAACATATAGTCCTATGACCTCCAGCTCTCTTCGAAAATGCTTCAGATCCCAGTCAACTAGGCAAGTCCATCGGAGGTTGGGGTGATCCACCCATTGCACCGAGGATTCTCCTTGGGGTATACTCCCCCTCGTACCATGAAGTCGTTGCAGAAAGTCGGCAATTGGACCGGCTGGATTACTGAACTGTCTTCACTCGGGATGCTGCCCGGGCACAGTCCCCTGAACAACGTCACGACGCTAGAAGGACGGCTGACAAACGACCCCTGGTCAGCTCCTTTCAGGTGAAAGATCTTTCCCGGCTTGCCGTGAAGATCGGGAGTCAGCGTCCACGACATCCTCCTGGAATGTGTGGCATGGAAGAAAGTCGAGATGGGATAATCTCTCGGCATCATGGGCAGATACAAGACCACGCTCTCGGCGGAGAAAACCCAGGGTTCTCTCTTGGGCTTCGTCTGGGACTGTTTGTCTATCATATCCCCGAAGAGAAAGGCCGGCTTGATGTACTGCTCCCCGTCTACGTACGTTAGGGGCTCCCCGTTGATCATGCTCAGCAGCATTCGCTCGCCCTGAGCCGATATCAAGATCCCCCTTCCTTCAGGATACTGGGGTCCGGAGATAGGAAATGTCACGTGCGACAGATCCTCCAGGTAGTTCGAGTGCAGCATCCCGGCAGCAGAACCCATCACCTCAGCCAGTGGAGACTCATGCAAGTTAACTGCAAAAGTGCAAGAAAAATACGTCATTATAAATCTTGCAACACAAAGACCAAGAAACGACAGTCTGTGCTTTACGCCAAGACTGTACAAAATTTGGTCATTTTACGCCGGAAGTCACATCCTGAAGCATAATTGGCGGTATACTGTCCGTGCTTTACGCTAGACTGCTAAAATTCAAGTTATTATGCCGGAGGTCCCATCCAAAGTGTAGAACTAAAATTTTATAGTATATACCAAGTTTTCGGCAGTCAGAGCTTTTATGCTCATAACTGCAAAAAATATGGAGTTTTTACGCTGGCACATTAGAAATGTGGGCGTAAAAGATGAAAACGTCTCCGTGCATCATCTTCCTCAAAGAGGCTATCAGCACAGAAGACGACCTAGTGCGGTCACGTTCAACGTGTACGAAGGATTTTTCGTCATTCTTTGTCATCCCCAATGGCTATACCTCTAAGGCCGGGTGCGCTACTCGTCGGCATGAGCCTTCGCTCAGAAGGAAGTTCACCTTGCCCGACCGAAGACTCTCTCGCTGGGGCAGAAGAACGAGAAGAAGAGCCTGTGCTCTTTCCCTTGGTGGAGGGGGTTTGTTTCGGCGCCATTTCTGAAAACTCGGAGTGCTCGGAGAAAGAACGAGGGAAAAAACTCAAACAATCGAGGCTCTCTTTCGCAGAAGACGGATAAAAAGTTTTTCTCTCAAAAGCTTGGGATATATATAGAGTTCGGGTCGACTCCTCGAATCCTCAGATGGGCTCCTCGAAACCCTAACCAAATCTCACAAATTAAATATTTGGTTATGATTGGATACTACGTCAGCCCACTACTCTCGAAAGATGGACAGTCAGCAAATTCGAAGAGTTTTTCGTGCAAAAGTAGGTCAGCGGTTCCTATGCTAAAGAGCTTTCTACGCTCGACAGTAATAGATCTACGGTTTTACGCTCGCAAGCTACAAGTCTATGGTTTTATGCCCGGATGCCTTTGTGCTCGGTAGCTTTTATGCTCGAGAGGCTACAAACCTACGACTTTACGCTCAGCAGATACCAAATCGACGATCTCGCGCTCGATGGCGTTTAGTTTACGCTCGGAGGCAACAGATCCGCAACCTTACGCCCGAAAGATTTCTTTTATTCACAGGCTACAAATCTACAGTTCTACGCTAAGGAGCTTTCTATGCTCGACAACAACAGATCTACGGTTTTACGCTCGCAAGCTATCAGTCTATGGTTTTATGCCCGGATGCCTTTGTGCTCGGTAGCTTTTACACTCGAGAGGCTACAAACCTATGACTTCATGCTCAACAGCTCCGAATCTACGATCTCACGCTCGGTGGCTTTTTACGCTCAATAGACTACGAACTCAGGATTCTCAGCTCATCTACACTACGGATCTCTGACTTTCCGCATATTCGAACAGCAAGGCGGTCGATTACAGGAGTTCACACAGAAGATACTCTTTCTTGACCTCAACATATCCCAAGTACCCGAAGCATACAGAGTTCAAGCATTGAGAAATAACTCTTCTCGGGTCGAATTGGAGGATCATCCAGACTCCAGTCTGAATATCTCGTCTATCAAGATGGCAACTCAGTTTGACAGCCATTTCTCGACCCTGTTCCAAGGGATTTTTGAGAAATTATTCTTGAAGATGAAGTCTGAACAAAAATTCTATTCATCAGAAGTAAAAAACAACAGTTCAGAGCTCTACGCGGTTCCTCAGTCCTAGCAACATGACAGTTCTAAACGTTCAAAATGCTCAACAGCGTTCTATGGACTATTCGCTATGCGCAAGAGGACAGGACCTAGCACTCTTTCTACAGAGTCGGCGTAAAGAATCAGACGTGTCGAAGCTACACATATTTAGACTTCACAGCAACGTATGGCAAAACGATCATATACAGAGAAGAAAGACGATTTTTATTAAAGATTAAAGTTATGATTACATATAAGGGAAATCATGTCTACAAAGGGTTTTTTTCTTCATTTTTCATGACTACATATGAGGAAAATCCCGTCTACAAAGGGCTTCCTCATCATCATCGTCGGAAGATCGCCCCCAGAATCCGTTCTACCAGGTTCTCGCATCGGTGTAGGTCTTCCTCTTCTTCCATGGCAGTTCATCGACCACTACAGTCATGAACAAAAAGATCGATGGCGGGAGGATACAGAACTGGGCCTGCATAAATGATGCAGATCCCATGCTCCGTACGCCATGACCGATCCAGTTGAGGCTTTTTTAAGACCCAACTCGATCGAGGACAGCAGTTATAGTTTGTCTGCTCTTGTCCGCGGAGGTCTCAGGGAAAAATACACCACTTGCAAGCAGTGTGGTCTAATACGACCCTTTCCTTCTCTTAGAAAAATAGCCATACAAAGTTGCTGATTATCCCGAGCAAGGGAGGCTAAGATATCCTTCCATGATCCATCGTTGCAGTGGACACTTGCTCGAAGATGCCGTCTTTTTTGACTCCTTACACACTGGAAGAACATGGTCTCCTTCTTCCTCAGATCGACCCGACGAACTCCGGCGATCATCTCTGCGTGGTGATAGAAATATGGGGAGAACAGGTTAACTCCCCCAGCCTTTTTATAGGCGAAAGAGGTCACACCGGTCCCCAATAAATCCGCCATAAAGTCAGCATCGACCGTTTCAATGCTCCATTCAGAAATATTTCGAGTCACGAGGAGCGGTTCATGCTTCATTCAAAGCGTTCCAAATTTCGAGGAATTTGAAAGCTTTGAAAGGGGTCTTGTAGAAGCATGAAAAATACGCCGGATGACTATACGTGGCATGTTGGTGCAGAGCAGCGTAAGCAGAGGCCTTCAGAGCCGTCAAGTGTGCAACAGAGCTCTTTTCGCTAAAACGCAGCATGAGATATAAAATCTCAAAGGACCATCTGCGTAAGGCAGTACGTCCAAGCCGCTTCAGCGTAAACAGGGTGCTTCATTGCCTCTAGGACGTAAAACTCATCCTCTTTCAGGCGCAGCATTAAGGTGTACAAGAGACGCTTCGTATTCTCCGAAGTGAACCTGTCAGATCCTACAATGAAGATCCTGCAATGAACCTGACGTCTGGACTTCTGACAAAGGGATACGGCTCGACTACCCAGACGACGGCTATAATGATGGCACAGCACTGCGACCCAAGCTGTCAAATACCGCCATCCCCTTTGCGTAAACTGCTTTTACAAGCACGAAGGGATATACTGCCTTGTTTTATACAGGCAGACACGAGCTGTTTACATTCTGCAGTAGACAAACCGCCTGCCACATCAAAAGCTGCACTCCGTACGGGGTCGAGGCACGTCTCTACGTCTAATGCACAGAGCGGTGACAGTTTCTCAAGGCACGTCTCTGCGACTGATGCGCAGAAGGAGTCGCAGACCTTCAAAGACACGCCTCCACATTTAATGCACAGGATGGTGGCAAATCTCGGCATTTAATGCAAGAGATTTGATTATATCTTCAAAAGCCCTAATTCCGGCTAAGACGTCCCCATCAGCACTCTGGCACGGTACGCAGCGGCTTCTACGCCCATCCAGCTCCTATGCCTACTCGGTCCTGTGCTCACTCGGTCTCTATGACCACTCGGCTTCTACGCCTACTCGGCTTCTATGCCTGCTCGACTTCAACGCCCATTCGGCTTCTACGCCTGCTCGGTCTCTATGACCACTCGGCTTCTACGCCTATTCGACTTCTATGCCGGTTTGATAACTATTTGGCTTCTATGCTATGGTGACAGACATTTGGCTTCTATGCCAACCTCTTCTACACAATGGATATCTACCTACGTGGCTTCTACGCCGTGATCTTCGTAGCGATTATACGCGTTTTGTCCCTTATTTGGACCCGCGTCACACGCTCATTCAAATGATCATCTATACGCAGGCATTGGTTACTTTAACCGTTGTGTAAAAGGGTGCTGTACTTTCTATTCCTCGGTTTCTACACCGACGGAGTGGTCACTGTCACTAAAACTCTATAAATAGAGACCTCTATCAATGAGGAACAAGGTCGACAAAAAAGGAAAGATCGAACCAGAGGTCAAGAGAGAGAGAGAGAGAGAGAGAATCCGAAGCTCAGGCAGAGAGCAGGGATCGACGACTTTGGTATCATGCATCCACCCTCTTTTGCAACCTTCGAAGCTGCTTCCTGTCTTCTACGGCACTTCTTCAACATCGTGTGGTCCAAGGGCTAAAGTGATCGACTGCAGATCAGACACCTATAACAATATTTACCCAGATTAAATAAATTGTACTCCCATATCCTCGTATAGGATCAAATTGTACAAGTTTATTTGTAAACCAAAGAAGGCGGGTTTCGTATAAACCCCATCCTGAATACATTTTTCATTCTTTCGTTTAATACCACAAACAACAGTCACTACAAACATGGTGTCTCTCTAGTTCAGCACTTTCCTGAAAACTGTGGCTTAAGTTGGCGTCTTCCCTATTATTAAGACAACCATGGAGGTCGTAAACCTCCCTCCATGTCATGAACCAAAACTAGAATACTGGAGAGCGGGACTGACAAGGCCAGCTACGTATACTTAGAGCACACCGGTACTCTGTATATACGGTGAAGCTGTAATACAAGAGGGGTCACTATTATAAACCAACAGTCAAGCCTAGGTCCAACAAATTCTAGTGTCTCAATCACAAGAACAACAAAAATAATAACACAATGTAAGATCAGTTGAAGTGTAATAGTAAAGCGTCCCAAACTATAATATACAGATGATCATGAAGCTAGTGAACACAAAATGAATAAACTAGCCAGAATCTAAGTCGTACATGATCAACCCTAGGATATGTCAATCATGTTATTACCTGTAGGCTAACTGATCAAACCAAAATATGAGCTAATACGTGCTCGGTGGCTAAATGCCAACAAAAGTAGAATGTACATCAGATTGGAAAAGTAAAAAAATCCACTCCGGTGGTCTGGTGCTCTTGGTGGTCACCATCCTCAGAAAATTATGAAAGATCCTCCGGTGCTACTACTGGATCTGGCCATATAAAACCAGAGGGGTCATATCCCAAATAGCAAGTATAACAAAGGAGGCCAATCTAGGAAATTAAACCAACAACATAAGCAATACAAATACTGAAAGTAAAGACCGAATGTAAATTATCTTAGGATAATAAAAAAAATATTGTAAACCTGCAAATGAGATATATCCTAAATTAATAAGCAAAATAGAATAACAAGTGCAGACTAACCATCATTCATAAATCACAAAAAATTATATAAGTACGACTTGGTACTTTAACTAACTAGGGTTATCATAATCCTAATTACTAACAATTATAATGTAACGCGATACTAGAGTTCTGTTTGATCGCATGTCCCTTCAGTTTGTCTGGGATATCCATATGCACAAACCAGCATCAGATACTCCTCAAGACACGCCACAAGATAAACCACTGGATACTTCACAAGATAACCATATGAATAACCATGACTAGATGGAATCTAGGAAAATCTTTAGCCATGTACTAAGTGAATCTCTGGTTAATAACCCCTAGTAGTTTCTTATATGAATCCGGGTTTGGCATTCCGCAGAATCTATCCTAAACATGATGCAATAAAATAAGTTCAAATAGTAATATAAACAAGTTTTAATATACATTGCACAAACAGACTCATGTAAGCCACGACAACAACCAAGCCATGTGAATCAAAGTAAAGCCAGGTAAAGCCAAATGAAGCCAGGTAAATTCATGTACAACCATGTGAAGCCAAGTCCATCCAAATCGTGCCTCGTATCGGAGAAATACACAAGAATACCATATCGCCAACCTAGAATAAAATACAGCCTTAACACTCAACCTAAAATAAATCAATCACAAGCAAGCAAACAAAATCTATACCTCAAACTCCAAAGATCTCGGTGGCTATCAATCCAATGTCGCTGTCTGTCCTGTGCCACCCGAAGTATATCTCTGATAAGTTTCACCTTCTCAGTTGCATCCACAATCATCTCTGGTCCCAACAAGGCTCTCTCACCAACATCATCCCAAGGTAAAGGAGTACGACATCTCCATCCATATAAAGCTTTGAATGGTGACATCTCAATACTGGCCTGGTAGCTGTTGTTGTATGCAAACTCTACCAGGTGAAGATGATCCTCCCAAGAGCCTCTAAAATTTAAAATACAAAGCATATCCTCTAGAGTCTAAATAGTCCTCTCCGACTGCCCGCCTGTCTATGGTGATATGCGGTACTGAACTTGAGCTGGGTTCCCAAGCAAGCCTGCAAACTCCTCCAAAAGTAGATATGAAGCAACTATCCTGATCCGAGATGATGCTCACAGGAACTCTATTTAACCTGACAATATATCGCACATACATCTCCACTAGCTTCTCCATAGATGTACCATCTTTGAATGACAAGTAGTGGGCTGATTTGGTCAACCTATCTATGATGACTCAAATTTCGTCTTTCCCTCCTGGAGAACGCGAAAGTCCCAAAATAAAATCTATAGTAACATGCTCCAATTTCCACTTTGGAATGGGCAAAGGCTGAAGTAAACCACATGGCTTCTCTCTCTATGAATTTACCTGCTGGCACAGTAAACATCTGGATACGAAGTGTGCTACTTCCCGCTTTATGCCATACCACCATACATGCTCCCTTATATCTCTATACATCTTGTTGTCACCTAGATGTATAGAGTACTACGATTGATGAGCCTCTTGAAGAACCTAATCGCGTAATGTTTCACTTGGCACACACAACCTGATACCGTGTTGTAGTGATCCATCCTCAGCAATAGTGAAGTCCTCGGATAATCCCATCTGAACTTGTACTCTGATGCTCCTCAGAGACTCATCATCATACTGCTTAGCTCGGATCCTTTCCATGAGCTCTGACTGTATCTAGAAATCCCATATTTGTATCTCGATACCTGGTACTAGCACCTCAATACCCATGCTCTCAAAATCGACCAATAAATGTCTATTCATAGTCAAGCACATAGCTACTGGATACTTGCTCAAGGCATCAGGGACAACGTTGGCCTTCCCTGGATGGTACTATAAAGATATGTCAAAGTCCTTCATCAACTCCAACCACCACAACTATCTCATGTTTAGCTCTTTCTGGGTAAACACGTACTTCAATCTCTTATGGTCTGTGGAGATCTCCACACGCTCTCCGTACAAATAATGTTTATACAGCTTTAGAGCGAAGAAGACCACTGCCAACTCCAAATCGTGGGTAGGATAATTCTTCTCATGAGGACGTAATTGCCTGGAAGCATAGGCAATCACCTTCCCATTCTGCTGTAAGACAACCCAAACCCTTTCCTGAAGCATCACTCTAGATAGTGAATCCACCTAATCCAAATGTCAACATAAACACTGGAGCTGTTATTAACCGCTTCTTCAGCTCCTCAAAAGTGGCCTGACTCTCCTCTGTCCAAACAAACTCCATATCCTTTCTATTTGGCCTAGTAATCGGCTCTGCAATCCTGGAGAAGTCTTGTACAAACCTCCGGTAATAACCTACTTGTCACGACCCGCACCCGGTGTAGGGATGCAAGTCGGGAACAACGCCCAGCCTACGCCGCAGCATCGACGGTAGAACGCTGTCTTGGTCAACTATACTATCTAATTATCTCACTATAAAGCATAAACCTCCAATAATATCCAACTCCAAGAAGAGAGTAATCAACTTAATTCAACACAATACTCAATCACATTTCTATGGCACGAGAAGATATCACAGAAGTCTAACATAACTAAGCAGTTAAAAATATAACAACAACAAATAGAAATAATATCCAAACACAAATATATGCCGGAAACAAATCCGGTACCAAAATGCTAAAGAGAACTAACTATGCTAACTAGTGAATCTGGCTAAATCTCTCAACAGTCACTCCAGAACTAGTGGGTCCAAGTCTGCACCATCAATAGGCTGAGGTCCGTAGTATGTCGGACACCAATCTCCCGGATCCTCTGAAAAATATTTTCCAGTCAGGAATGGAGCGAAGTACAACCCAATAGCAGTTTCAATTAATTGACAAAAACTATAAAGCAGTAGAATAGAAGATGCTATCTACGATGAGGATATAACTGATAATCAAGAACAATGAGAGAATAGGCAATACTAACAACAGAATATAATCAATGCGTACAAGAATAAAGGAATGAACTATAATGTCAGAATAGAACAAGGTAATCAATGAACTGAATAATGGAATCTACAATAACTATGTGATTTGAGATACTAACTAAATATGTGATCGGCCTGGGAGATTCAAAGATTACACTAAGGAGCTAACTCAACCATACGTGAATTGCATGGTTAGTTAGTAGCCAATGATTACACTACTAGCCGATAGTTTCTTGATCACATATTTAATTGGTATTTCCCCCGCCCCGACTGATATGATGGATCGAAGCATGACACATCACTAGCCAATGTATCCAATGTTTAATCTACAATATTCAATGTTATCCAATACCAACAAGGACAGTATCCGATACCATCTCCATAATCAAGGTAATATCCCATGACTAACGATCCAATAACAATACCAATCCGTGTACCATCGTGTCAAGAATCATAAGTAATATTTCTAAATACTTGAATTATAGTGGTAATCAAATAATGAAAACTATCAGAGAATGTACTCGCCTGTGGTCCAGAGCAAATGATAAAAAATAATGTCCGAACTGGTGTCACAGACCTATATATGAAATATTGCATTAATACAAGTTTTTGGGAAGAGAAATAAATTAAACTAGTCAACTTTCTAGGTCATAAAGTTATTTCTAAGTCAAAAGTCAAACTAGGTCAACTCTAAGTCAACTATGGTCAACTATAGTCAAATTATGGTCAACTACCTATTTCTATGTTGCATTAGTCTAACTCAAAGATATTGGGCTCATACACTATGCATCTAGGCCATACAAACTAAATCTTAGGATACTAAGATACCGTATCTCAGGATACGCAAACAAGGGATAAATATAACACATATGTACATATCAAACAATATTATATATATAAAATCCTAATTACAAATGCTAAATGGATACCTTGGTTTCGAACCAACTTGGTATCGCAATACTAAACCTCTATCTTGATATCCAAACCCAATACCTTGATTATCCTCCAATACCTTGATACTTAGCTTGGCATCTCAAGGTAAATTCAAAATCTTATTTATACTAACTAACCAACAATAATTATAAACTACTATGCATTTAATATTTATATAATTCTATATACCTTATTTTAGTCACCTTAATACCAACCCATAATTAGTTTACAACTATCCTATTACTTATGCCAATACCTACTACTCATACCTTGGTATATCTTGATACTTACCTTGATATCTCAAGGTAATTGCCAAAATCTCATATATATACTAACTACCCATCAATAATTACATATATCAATCCAATATAACTCTAGTATGTACTAATAGAATAATACTAACTACCAACTACACACTAACTATTAATACATATATACGTACATACATACCTACAAATATATAATATATAAAAAATACTCATAACAATTGATAACTAAAGTATACTAATTATTCTAATAAATTTATATGCTACAACTAAATATATACATATATAGTATACTATAATACAAATAGCAATTAGGAACATATTTATATATATATTAATTACCATATATATATACATATATATCTATATATATATTAATATCTAATATATTAAAAACTGTCAAACTGTCGCTAAATACCCTGTCCACTGTCACAGAAAGCTGCTGTGTATATAGATACACTGCAGTTTTTTGTGACAGTTTCCTGCACTGTCACTAAAAACTGTCGCCGAAGCTTCTGATACTCTGCTGATACACTGTTGTTTCAGCGACAGTTTTCTGCAACTGTCGCTGACTGCTGTCGCTGAAAAGCTGCTATTATTTGTATTTGTTGCTGCTGTTGCGACACTTCTGGCTCGCTGTTGTCGCTGAAAATATATGTATATATATATACAATATATATATAAATACATATATATAACCCACCATATATACATTTATACAATATATATTTAAATACATATATATAACCCATAATATATATTTATACAATAAACATAAAACTATATATAACTATACATACACTTATACATAGTAAATTGTATAAAATACCACATAGTAACATACACACACACATATAGTAATATGTATATATAACTATAAATATATGTATACATATATATAATCATATAATAATATAAATACATAACAATATATAATATAACTATATATATAACCACATATAAATATATCTACTATATTATATAAACATATGCTACCACTTATAAATATATATCTACATACATATATATATATATAAATAATCATATATAAATAATCTAATTACTTAATTAAACATACACATATATTATATAAAATATATACATATATTTATATCCCTAACATATATTATAACATATATATTAATGCATGTAGAAGAAAGCTACATAATATATATTCTATTAATACATATATAATACATAGATCTATGATACAATAAACACTATAATAAATATACATAATACATATATAATATATATAGATACATACACAATTATAATTCAAGAATTAAAGCACAATTAATTAGATCTACACATAAACACACAACAATTGGAGAGTATCACACCGTATCCCACTAGATCTAGGATACGCATGCGACACGAGTCCACCACACATCCAATTGCATCCCGAAGGACACAAACAAATCATATATAATATTTATGAACAAAAAAAAGTGTCAAATGTAGATCTATGTGTCCGTGTCAAAATACGACATGCTCAAAGTCCCGTGTCGGAGGAAAAACCCCCAAAATAATACGTATCACCAAATTGTTGGGATACGACCTACACGTACCCAATTGTGGACACGACACTAGCCCCAAACACATAAACATATGCCAAATTGATCTATAGGATTAATTGACACACACAACAAAAGTCATTTTCGGAATTCTCCCAAAATTGACACAAAAAGCACCATAACTTTCTCCATAGGTCTCCTATGAACACAAAACCAAATCCTATGGGTAGTACATACATATGGGTTGATTATTCATGATTAAATCTCAGATTTAGAAGCTATTTTAAGGGTAAAAACTGAATTGTACCTATTGGAAGATGGATTCCCAATAAAATCTCCAAAATTGGTGAAATTAGCTTCCAACTTGTAGATCCTTGCTCCTCTTTGTAGATCCTTGCTTCCTCCTTCTAGATCCTTGCTCTTCTAGTCTCCAATGATAATTTGAGAAGTAATTGGGTGTAAATTTGGTAGAGATTTGATAAAATTTGGTTGAGGGAAATTCTAGATCTAGATTTGGAATAAAAAATGAAGAGAGAGAAAGTTTTTATCCCCTTTATATAGGCCTCACTTGCCCCCTCCCTCAAGCTACTATGTAAAGTCTAAAATACCCCTTGGGGCCTCTCATAAAGAAATTAATTAAGGAGGGAAGCTTCTAGTCTAATGGTTTAATTAATTTAATCATCCTCCTAATTAATGGGCTTTCTAGTTGGGCTCAATTCTAACAATTAATACATGTTGGTCCATGAGTCTAAACTAAACTAGTTAGGTCAACTAACACAAGTCCAAAAAATAAATCTATCATGCTAATAATAAATAATACAATAAATAAATATTTAACATGCACAATATTTAATTAATTATAAAATGACCAAAATACCCTTTTCTAGAAAATACGGTAGTGACAAGTCTATCCCCCTTAAAATAATTTCGTCCTCGAAATTTAAGGGTGATCGTACTCCTTCTAGGTCAAACCCCCAGCAATCATAGTCTAATAAGGTCTTATCTCACTAAGAACAGTCCTATGTAAAGAATAACATGCATGGTCATGGTCTCCACCTGTCTTCTGTCTTATTACTGTTGTCTCTGTCAGGGTATTCTATAGCTACACTAACTATATAACACAAGCATCCAAAAGGTACTAAAGAATCAATCAATCAAAATAGATGAAAGGAACAGAAAGAAAGAACAGACTCTCTAACCCATCACCTGTAGTATTGGTCTCCTCGACCGTCATCGCAAATGCTCCGCCCTGTCGAGGTAGCTCCCTCTGCGGGTGATGAGCAATCTGTGGTGCTACAGGTGGCCTTAACTCCACCTCTCTGCCCTTGATCGGCATCCTGGCCTGGACGTTGAATTGTCCAGAGACAATCCTTTACCATATGCTCCGTTGATCCACAATGTAAGCATGCTCCAAGTCTCTTCCGACACATCTCCCAAGTGTGTCCAGTCTTCTTGCAATAGGTGCATTGAGGAGCTTGTTGCACCTGTCTCTGAGGCTGCTGTGGTATCTGTTGTACTAGAGCTTGTACTGAAGCAACAATAGGTTCTAGCATCTGATATTGTTGCTGATAGGCTCCAAATTGTATTGGAAACTGCTGTTGCTGGAACCGCGGCCTCTTTGTCGGTCCCGCACTACTATTGTCACTCCCAAATATATCACGGTCCCTCTTCGGCTTCAAGTTTCACTCCCGCTCGACCTTGCGTGCCTCCGAAAGTATATCAGAATACGTCTCGTAGAAAGACGGAATGAGAATCTTGACTTCCCAATTCAGACCCTCGCGGAAACGGATAGCCCAAACTTCTGGCTCTCTCACCAAGTACTCCACAAATCGGCTCAGCCTCCCGAACTCTGCGGCATACTCCTCTACGGACATGCTTCCTTGTGTAAGGCTCTCAAATTGCCTTCCTAATTCCAATATGTCCGTCCGAGCAAAGAACTTCTTCTTAAAGAGATCCTTGAATATCTCCCAAGATTGCCCCGCATCAGTAAGAATTGGCTCATTCCTGAACCAAGTACGGGCAACGTCGAATAGTTGAAGTCCTACCGCCTCAACCTTCAAATCCTTTGCAAGACGGGATACCTTCATGAGTCGCTCGATATCTTCAAGCCAATCGTCAGCATAGACTATACCTTCTGTACCCTTGAAAACTCGAGGCTCAAGCTTCTTGAAATTTTGAATGTTGCCTGGCTTGATCTGAGTATCCTGTGGCTGTGGAGGAGCCTCTCTCTGAACTGCTGCTATAGCTACCTGATGGGCATTTTCTATACTCTGTCGTATCATATCTGACTGCCTGTGTTGGGCTTCTATCTGTGCCCTTTGTAATTCCATCATCTCTCTAAACAGTGCAACCATCGGCACGATATCTCCTGAAAATGGAGGTGGTGGAAGTCCCTCCGAAGCAACTGGAGTAATCCTCGGAACTGGTGGAGGAGAACCCCCGAAGGCAGCCGAGACTCCTACATGAACTGATGTCGTAGGAGGTACAAACCCTACTGCCTGAGTGAAAGATTGAGAGGTGGCAGACCTCGCAGAAACTGCTCCCGATCGATGGGATCTAGTCTTCGACGACATCCTGAAGACAGATCGAAACAAAGGAGATTAATTTGACACAAGATAAGATATCATCAAGGAAGGACAAAAGTATTCAGAAGGAATCAAAATTAGCGATTCAATTCAGATTGGAATTCCTAGTTGTGATTGAGTATTCCTCTCTCTTCCTAGTATCCTATGTCCTATATCCTATCGCAGGCTCGCAGTAGTACAACTAAGTCATCGCATTACCATGATATCACAATATTGCGAAGCCTGACCTGCATGGGCCACCACTAAAAACGTGTCATAACCCGCACCCGGTGTAGGGATGCAAGTCGGGAACAACGCCCAGCCTACGCCGCAGCATCGGCGGTAGAACGCTGTCTTGGTCAACTATACTATCTAATTATCTCACTATAAAGCATAAACCTCCAATAATATCTCAACTCCAAGAAGAGAGTAATCAACTTAATTCAATACAATACTCAATCACATTTCTATGGCACGAAAAGATATCACAGAAGTCTAACATAACTAAGCAGTTAAAAATATAACAACAACAAATAGAAATAATATCCAAACACAAATACATGCCAGAAACAAATCCGGTACCAAAATGCTAAAGAGAACTAACTATGCTAACTAGTGAATCCGGCTAAATCTCTCAACAGTCACTCCAGAACTAGTGGGTCCAAGTCTGCACCATCAATAGGCTGAGGTCCGTAGTATGTCAGACACCAATCTCCCGGATTCTCTGAAAAATGTTTTCCAGTCAGGAATAGAGCGAAGTACAACCCAATAGCAGTTTTAATTAATTGACAAAAACTATAAAGCAGTAGAATAGAAGATGCTATCTACGATGAGGATATAACTGATAATCAAGAACAATGAGAGAATAGGCAATACTAACAACATAATATAATCAATGCGTACAAGAATAAAGGAATGAACTATAATGTCAGAATAGAACAAGGTAATCAATGAACTGAATAATGGAATCTATAATAACTATGTGATTTGAGATACTAACTAAATATGTGATCGGCCTGGGAGATTCAATGATTACACTAAGGAGCTAACTCAACCATACGTGAATTGCATGGTTAGTTAGTAGCCAATGATTACACTACTAGCCGATAGTTTCTTGATCACATATTTAATTGGTATTTCCCCCGCCCCGACTGATATGATGGATCGAAGCATGACACGTCACTAGCCAATGTATCCAATGTTTAATCTACAATATTCAATATTATCCAATACCAACAAGGACAGTATCCGATACCATCTCCATAATCAAGGTAACATTCCATGACTAACGATCCAATAACAATACCAATCCGTGTACCATCGTGTCAAGAATCATAAGTAACATTTCTAAATACTTGAATTATAGTGGTAATCAAATAATGAAAACTATCAGAGAATGTACTCGCCTGTGGTCCAGAGCAAATGATAAAAAATAATGTCCGAACTGGTGTCACAGACCTATATATGAAATATTGCATTAATACAAGTTTTTGGGAAGAGAAATAAATTAAACTAGTCAACTTTCTAGGTCATAAAGTCATTTCTAAGTCAAAAGTCAAACTAGGTCAACTCTAAGTCAACTATGGTCAACTATAGTCAAATTATGGTCAACTACCTATTTCTATGTTGCATGAGTCTAACTCAAAGATATTGGGCTCACACACTATGCATCTAGGCCATACAAACTAAATCTTAGGATACTAAGATACCGTATCTCAGGATACGCAAACAAGGGATAAATATAACACATATGTACATATCAAACAATATTATACATATAAAATCCTAATTACAAATGCTAAATGGATACCTTGGTTTCGAACCAACTTGGTATCGCAATACTAAACCTCTATCTTGATATCCAAACCCAATACCTTGATTATCCTCCAATACCTTGATACTTAGCTTGGCATCTCAAGGTAAATTCAAAACCTTATTTATACTAACTACCCAACAATAATTATAAACTACTATGTATTTAATATTTATATAATTCTATATACCTTATTTTAGTCACCTTAATACCAACCCATAATTAGTTTACAACTATCATATTACTTATGCCAATACCTACTACTCATACCTTGGTATATCTTGATACTTATCTTGATATCTCAAGGTAATTGCCAAAATCTCATATATATACTAACTACCCATCAATAATTACATATATCAATCCAATATAACTCTAGTATGTACTAATAGAATAATACTAACTACCAACTATACACTAACTATTAATACATATATACGTACATACATACCTACAAATATATAATATATAAAAAATACTCATAACAATTGATAACTAAAGTATACTAATTATTCTAATAAATTGATATGCTACAACTAAATATATACATATATAGTATACTATAATACAAATAGCAATTAGGAACATATTTATATATATATTAATTACCATATATATATACATATATATCTATATATATATTAATATCTAATATATTAAAAACTGTCAAACTGTCGCTAAATACCCTGTCCACTGTCACAGAAAGCTGCTGCACTGCAGTTTTTTGTGACAGTTTCCTGCACTGTCACTAAAAACTGTCGCTGAAGCTTCTGATACTCTGCTGATACACTGTTGTTTCAGCGACAGTTTTCTGCAACTGTCGCTGACTGCTGTCGCTGAAAAGCTGCTATTATTTGTATTTGTTGCTGCTGTTGCGACACTTCTGGCTAGCTGTTGTCGCTGAAAATATATGTATATATATATATACAATATATATATATAAATACATATATATAACCCACCATATATATATTTATACAATATATATTTAAATACATATATATAACCCATAATATATATTTATACAATAAACATATAAAACTATATATAACTATACATACACTTATACATAGTAAATTGTATAAAATACCACATAGTAACATACACACACACATATAGTAATATGTATATATAACTATAAATATATGTATACATATATATAATCATATAATAATATAAATACATAATAATATATAATATAACTATATATATAACCACATATAAATATATCTACTATATTATATAAATATATGCTACCACTTATAACTATATATCTACATACATATATATATATATATATAAATAATCTAATTACTTAATTAAACATACACATATATTATATAAAATATATACATATATTTACATCCCTAACATATATTATAACATATATATTAATGCATGTAGAAGAAAG
The DNA here is from genome assembly GCA_036927795.1 of Iris macrosiphon. Classification (NCBI taxonomy): domain Eukaryota; kingdom Viridiplantae; phylum Streptophyta; class Magnoliopsida; order Asparagales; family Iridaceae; genus Iris; species Iris macrosiphon. The sequence goes on along the minus strand of JAYESA010000019.1, from coordinate 89,424,777 downwards.
CTATATAATATATATTCTATTAATACATATATAATACATAGATCTATGATACAATAAACACTATAATAAATATACATAATATATATATAATATATATAGATACATACATAATTATAATTCAAGAATTAAAGCACAATTAATTAGATCTACACATAAACACACAACAATTGGAGAGTATCACACCGTATCCCACTAGATCTAGGATACGCATGCGACACGAGTCCACCACACATCCAATTGTATCCCGAAGGACACAAACAAATCACATATAATATTTATGAACAAAACAAAGTGTCAAATGTAGATCTATGTGTCCGTGTCAAAATACGACATGCTCAAAGTCCCGTGTCGGAGGAAAAACCCCCAAAATAATATGTATCACCAAATTGTTGGGATACGACCTACACGTACCCAATTGTGGATACGACACTAGCCCTAAACACATAAACATATGCCAAATTGATCTATAGGATCAATTGACACACACAACAAAAGTCATTTTCGGAATTCTCCCAAAATTGACACAAAAAGTACCATAACTTTCTCCATAGGTCTCCTATGAACACAAAATCAAATCCTATGGGTAGTACATACATATGGGTTGATTATTCATGATTAAATCTCAGATTTAGAAGCTATTTTAAGGGTAAAAACTGAATTGTACCTATTGGGAGATGGATTCCCAATGAAACCTCCAAAATTGGTGAAATTAGCTTCCAACTTGTAGATCCTTGCTCCTCTTTGTAGATCCTTGCTTCCTCCTTCTAGATCCTTGCTCTTCTAGTCTCCAATGATGATTTAAGAAGTAATTGGGTGTAAATTTGGTAGAAATTTGATGAAATTTGGTTGAGAGAAATTCTAGATCTAGATTTGGAATAAAAAATGAAGAGAGAGAAAGTTTTCATCCCCTTTATATAGGCCTCACTTGCCCCCTCCCTCAAGCTACTATGTAAAGTCTAAAATACCCCTTGGGGCCTCTCATGAAGAAATTAATTAAGGAGGGAAGCTTCTAGTCTAATGGTTTAATTAATTTAATCATCCTCCTAATTAATGGGCTTTCTAGTTGGGCTCAATTCTAACAATTAATACATGTTGGTCCATGAGTCTAAACTAAACTAGTTAGGTCAACTAACACAAGTCCAAAAAATAAATCTATCATGCTAATAATAAATAATACAATAAATAAATATTTAACATGCACAATATTCAATTAATTATAAAATGACCAAAATACTCTTTTCTAGAAAATACGGTAGTGACACTACTAGCCCTAGAAAACTCCTGATCTCCGCCACTGAACTCGGAGTAGCCCACGACTCCACTGCTAAAATCTTCTTCGGTTCCACTGAGATCCCATCTCCTGTAATCACATGCCCAAGGAATTCAATCTTGTCAAGGAAGAACTTACACTTTGAGAGATTGCCATAAAGCTTCTCCTTCCTGAGAGTCTCCAGAACTATTCTCAGATGCTCTTTATGCTCCTTCGGGGTCTTCGAATACACTAGAATATCATCAATAAATACTACCATAAACTTATCAAGACACTTGTGGAACACCTTGTTCATCAGATTCATGAATACCGCTGGGGCATTAGTCAACCCAAACGATATTACCTTGAACTCAAACTGGCCATACCGAGTCTGAAAAGCTGTCTTCAGAATATCCTCCTTATTCACTTTTACCTGGTGGTAACCTGACCTCAAGTCTATCTTCAAAAATACCTTTCCTCTACTCAACTTATCGAAGAGATCATCAATCCTCGGCAGTGAATATTTGTTCTTGATAGTGAGGTTGTTCAGAGCCCTGTAGTCGATACACATGCGTACCGACCCATCCTTCTTTGGAACAAACAATACCGGAGCATCCCATGTTGATAAACTGGATCGAATGAAGACTTTGTCCTGTAACTCATCCACCTGCTTCTTCAACTCTACTAGTTCTCTATTTTTAACTCTATATACGTGTTGAGATATCAGCTATGCGCCTGACACCAAATCTATAGAGAACTCCACATCTCGATCTAGCGGCAAACTCGACAACTCCTCCAAAAAAATATCTATGAATTCTGCTATCAACGCCTTCTTTTTCACCATGGCTCCACAGATGGCATCCTCACTCGGCTCGCTGCTCCTCTGGCAATCTCAAACTCTGGCTCTCCTGGTAGTTAAAATAAAACTCTGCCTCTACGATAATCTATACTAGCATGGTGCCTACTCAACAAATCTATCATGAGTACAATATCGTAGCTTGGAAGTGGCATTGCGAGTAAGCACGCGCTCAACTCCCGGCCTCTAGTATAACTCTTCGATCCTTGCAAACATCAGTGACCATGATAATGCCTTCCCCAATTGTGATCTTGCAAGTCCTAACCAAAGGTTCAGACTCTAATCAATGCTTAAGAGCAAAAGATACAGATACAAAAGAATGGGAAGCACCAAAATTAAATAAAGCATAAGCTGGAATGGAATCAAGGAGAACTGAACCTGATATCACATCTTCGTCTAGCTCCTCCTCCATAACTATAATGGAATAAGCTCACCCTCATGGTCTACCACTCTGTTGCTGCTGGTGCTGGACAAAACGATGCTGCTGACTCTGTAAAGGTCCCCTCTGTTGTCCCGAAGGTAGCCTCACTGGTGCTCGTTGTGCCGGTGCTGCTCCCTGGCCTGCTCGAACTAGAGCCACTAGACACTCCCTCAACTGGTGGTCTGGCTCTCCGTAATAGAGGAACACTCCAAGACTCTTCCTGCAAACCTCCCGTATATTTCCAATCTTTCCACAGTGTATACACTGTGGGGCCTGCTGTGCTGGTATTGGGGCCTGGTATGTCTGCTACGCGGGTGCTCGAAATGGTGCATGAAACTGCTATCTCTGCTGCTGGAAGGTCCTCTGCTGCTGGAAGTACGGTTGTTTGGCTGGACCTATACTACTGGTAGCTCCTCTTAACGTGTCTCGCATCCTATTGGATTTGAGCTCCAAGTCATCCTATGCTCTCTGTGCGTCCATCAGGATATCCTTAAATATCGCAGTGCGTTATCCTCTAGTGAGAGATTTGATCTCCCTGATCAAACCCTTCTAAAACTTTTGGGCCTTTCCTAGAGGATTCTGTCCCTCTATAAATCTGGGGACCAGCATTGTTCTGGCTAAAAAATGATCAAAAACACAAAACTTAGAGAGAGTTCGGTGTCGGCGGGCTAAAGCATTTTTTTGAGGTATTTTATAAACCGTTGGATCACATCGTGCGGTCAAGATCTATTACGGGATTGATGGGGTATATATTAGGGTTTTCCTAACCCTAATCCCAACAAGATAGATAACAACTTTGGAGGCAAGAGTGTTTTGCAATTATTGAAGAGAGAAAGAGGGGATTGGGGCTACTTCGAAGAGGAGATCGTTTCAGATTTTTTTTCTCGTCATTTTCGTTCTTCGTGTGCTTGTAATCGTGTTTTCTTCTTCAAGGAGTTGTGGTGATCCATTTTGGATCGGTGAGAAGCTTGGAAGGAGTCGGTGTATTCTTTATTTCAATAGTGGAGGCTTTTTAGGATTGGACTCCGATCGTCCTATGGTTTTTCTACCTGAATTTTTCACGTAAAAATGATTGTGTCTACGTTTGGTTATTTTGTGATTGTTGGCATTTGCTTTGCATGTTTTTCTTCGGTTCTCTTGCAGCCTCTTTGATTTGGGGGAATGGTTTTCACGTTTTATTTCCAACACGAACCAATAATAGAGATATACTATCTCTTTACAATCTTGTAAAGATGGTAATTGATTCGGTTGTTAAGTCATCATGCTAGTATAAATAGAAGTTTACAGAGAACCTTGATAGATTTATCTGTTAGAGAATTTATCTTTTCATCTTTCTTAAATATCTTAGTCAAAAAAATTTACTAGAACATATTCAACGCTTCAAACATAGTAAAATCTAATAGGTGAACCAACAAAGGTGGTCGAATAAGTGTTTGTGTTTGAGATGTTTGATACATGACATGGTGGTGCAATATTAAATTTTAGATATAATTAAATACTCATCTTGTTCTCTTGAAAGAAAAATCTAATTATCTAATAGTGGCTTTACCTCTTGGACAAAAGCCGCCATATGATTTGGTGTGTATGATGCAATAATATTGACCGATTTTTTACTAATAAAATTCAAAAATATTAAAGATTGAACAAGTACTAATACATATAATTTATTTCTTCATATATATTTTAAAAAATTTATACTACTATATAACAAGAAAAGTGAGACTTCACCGATGAATTTTTTATTCTTAAAATATTTTAATCTATGTTTATTACTTAAACTTGTTAATTAAATTTAACATGGATAGTTAGTTAATTACATGCGGAAAAAATTAAAACAAAATTGTTTGCTTTTTTCAAAATATAAAAAATTAATAAATTTTGCTCATCTTAAAAAGTAAATAGTTATAAATTTATTGTTTACTTTGTTTTAAAAAATAATATAAAATACGTACAAAATATATGCATATATACTCGTATGGTTAATTTTTCATTTGGGCTACAGATTCTCCAAAAGATAAAAGCATGTTCTATTTGAATTGGGTCCTGGGTAGGTGATGGGTGGTAGGTAGCCATACATGTCTAACTTTCTTGCAAATAAACCCCTACCTTTAAATAAATAAAACAAAATGAAAGAAGGCGATGATGATTTTAATGAATTTTTTTTTTTAAAATCCAATCCGAAAGCATTGGCCAATAGAAACCAACTATAGGTGATGTAAGGCATTTCTCGGTTCTTACAGGGGCTCATTTGTCAATATAAAAATCCCAAAGGGTGAAGCTCGCATATTTTAGCGCCAACTTCCGCCTCCGTCGTTCCAGTCCATTGAATCTTCAACCGACGACAACTCGATCTCGAAATTAGGGTTTTCTTCTTCAAACCCTAATTCGTCAAATTTGAGATCTTGACCAATTTCTTCTTCTCATTTTCTTGAAGATTCGGTTGCTTCTCGATTGTTAGGAAAATGTTGGGAGTAGTAAGGAGAAGGATCGGATCCAGTGCTTTCTCTTCATCGGTAAAACGACGCAATTGCAGTATTTTTTTAATGATATTTTTGAAGTTATTTGTCGAACTAATTCTTGTTGTTCTTCGTCTCGATTTTAGGTTTCAAGGTCGACTGCGTCCATTTGGCCTAAGAGTTACTCCTCTTCTTCAAAAGAGGTATTAATCGATCCATTTCTTAGATATACTTGATCATGTTGTTGTAGTAATTTTTAGTCTGATTAAATCTTAGGAACAGAGTTATTTCACGATTCATTGTTGAATATTGTGTGTGATGAATTGAATGTAGTAATAGGAGACGAAACAATACAGAACATGGAGACACGGATACGACTCCTACTTCTGTGTGTCCTAGTGTATCAGGGAGTCATAGACCGAGTCATGACTATTGTTAGTGGTGGTGGTGGTTTTTTTTGGGGGGGTGGGGTGGGGGGGGGGGGGGTTTGGTTCTGACTGTCCATGCTTCCTAGGTGAATAATGAACCTCTCTAAATGTGATCATGTTGTAGTGATTTATTTGTCTAATTCAATCTTAGGAAAATAGTTATTTCATGACTTATTGTTGACAATTAGGAATATTTTGTGTGAATAACAACATTATACAGACAAGAATATGACATGTCACAATACAGACATGGAAGACAGGACACTTATTTTTGGAGTGACATGACGAGAATAGAGACATGGCAATATGGACACTACTCCTATATTGGTGCCCTTGTAATGTCCAAACATGTCCCAGCATGACAAGATGCTGACACGGCGTAACCAATATGACACCTGTTTTGGTGTATCCTAGTGTTTTGCCGAGTATCCTTGTTGTGTTCCTTCAGATGTTCAATTTTGTGTCTTGATGAATAAAACTTGGCTACTGTTTAATTGTAAGAGATTCTTGAGAAATGAAAATTGTGATTTATTCTCATATATGGAATACTATTTTACATATGTTGGTAACTTGGTATATGGGAGTACAGTGCATAGGAGAGAATGGCAACTGATCTTATAGAATTAAACTGTTATAGATGACGGTGCGTGACGCTTTGAACTCAGCCCTTGATGAGGAAATGTCTGCCGATCCGAAAGTTTTTATGATGGGGGAGGAGGTAAAGAGACGAGAAAGATTGTGATTCTATGAATGAGTGCTCTTTTTAACTCTGTTCTGACACTGTGGGGCTTGTGCAGGTTGGAGAGTATCAGGGTGCATACAAGGTTGGATGTTTTGATGATTCATTCAGCTTTAATATTTGCATTTAGTGCTTTACTTTGTTACATCTTTAGTGTGTTCTGCCCATGTTTACTAGATCTTCAATCGATTGCTTCTGTAGATCACCAAGGGACTGCTTCAGAAGTATGGGCCAGAGAGGGTTCGAGATACTCCAATTACAGAGGTTCATTTATTTTCATTGCTAAAATGAAATGTTCTAAAAATCGGCCTAGGCGGCCGCCCGCCGCAACGAAAACCCCCTAGGCGGTCGGCCTAGGCGGAAATTGGCCTTAGGCGGCCCATTTTTTGAATTTTTTTGATTTTTTTTTTTAAGTTCTTAGTTGTATTGTGGATATTTGTTTGGGTTTTAAGATAAGATTTGGATTTTAGAGCATTAAGTTTAAAAGGCCCTAGGCGGCCCTCCGCCACACCGAGGCCGCCTAGCGATTTTTAGAACATTGCTAAGATGCTTGTGCTCTGTTGTTCAAAGTGATATTTTCAGTGTACTTCAGTGTTTTTTTTTATCTATCATGTAAGTTGTTGAGGTACTGATTGTTTCTTTACCTTTCTATGATGCTAGTGTTATAATGGAAGATATTTGTTTGTTATTCAGGCTGGATTCGCTGGAATCGGAGTGGGGGCAGCATACTATGGTCTCCGCCCTGTTGTTGAGTTTATGACGTTTAACTTTGCAATGCAGGTATAGTCTTCAGAATTCCAGACATTTACTAGATATCTCAGTGAAATTTTATTTGTCATGGGAATGTTTCTGTGTTACTAGCATTTGATAAGATTTTTTTTTTTTTTTTTTTTTTTTTGTATGTGTGAGCCAGATCCATGCAAACATCACAGTTCTTATTGATATAAATAATTTTGTGGATAGTCTTTTGTGAACTAATTTGTCAATTCTAACACTTGATTTTGATGCATATCAGGCAATAGATCATATCATCAATTCTGCAGCAAAGTCAAACTACATGTCAGCAGGTCAGATGCCTGTGTCTATTGTTTTCAGAGGACCCAATGGTGCTGCTGCTGGTGTTGGTGCCCAACACTCACAGGTATCTATTATCCAAGTGTTAACCATCATGCTCTTTTGGAGTCTCTTTCAAAAGACCTATTACACTAGAATGTGGTTGAAGTTGCAAACAATACCTTAGTGGATTCTGGTTGTTTGAGAGGGGAACTTCAAATATCAAGGAGACCTCCATGTACTCTTCACCTATTGGATTGAGTTTGGTTGTTTAGAGAGGGTAACTTTAAATATCAAGCAAACCTCCATGTATTCTTTGCCTATTTGGATTGAGTTGTTTAGAAAGACCCAACTCATATATGTTATCAACGAGTCTCCTTATTTGTCACATCAACTTGGAGCTTGTAGTTATATATATATATATATATATATATATCAATGAGTCTCCTTATCTGTCACATCAACTTGGAGCTTGTAGTTACATAGCTATATATATATATATATATATATATATATATATATATATATATATATATATATTGTTTCTCACTAGTTTTAATGGAATAATATTCAACATTGCTAAGTCATTCAACCGCAATAGATATTATTACCTATTTACTTGCCTTTAGACCACAATAAATAGTTTTGAAGGGAATACTAATAACATTAATGAATGCTATAAATTTATAGATATAAGACTGCAACCTATGTTGCATGGGCATGCCAAATAGGCGTTCATGCCCGTTTCCAGTATGTACTGGACATGGACACTGCTGGATACGACATGATACACCTGGATTCTACCATGATATGACATGATACTTCCTGGACACTGCTTAGACCTGGTTCAACAATGAAGAAAAAAAAAGGACTGAATTTGACCAAAGTACTGTTTAGACGTGTTGGTTTTTCTTTAAATCGGAGTTAACTTATACTTGTACATGAACTATATGACATAATTCGACCCAACTTTTGAACCTAAACCTCATGTCCTTTCTCTGATTGACAGAAGAAAGAAAATGCAGCAGCAAGGGCCAGAGTATATATATATATATATATATATATATAGAGAGAGAGAGAGAGAGAGAGAGAGAGAGAGAGAGAGAGAGAGAGAGAGAGAGAGAGAAATAATAATATTTTGCCATATCATTGTTGTACCCGTATCCTAAAAGTTTGAAAATGGCCATATCCCGTATCGTGTTCTTACCCTTACCAGTATCCGTACTTGTGCATCATAGACTGTGACAAATTGTAATGGTTAAAGTATGCCAATGAAGAATCTTGATAAGGAATCTTACCGACACATTGTGACATTTTTTATCTTTGGCACAACTGAACACACAAGAGAGAGAGAGAGAGAGAGAGAGAGAGAGAGAGAGAGAGAGAGAGAGTAAAATAATAATATTTTGCCATATCATTGTCGTACCGTATCCTAAATTTTGAAAATGACCATAATCCCATACCCGTATCCATACTCGTGCATCATAGACTGCGACAAATTGTAATGGTTAAAGTAGCCGATAAAGAATCTTGATAAGAAATCTTACCGACACATTTAACATTTTTGATCTTTGGCACAACTGAACGTTTTGAACACTATTTTTCCATACATCCTCTCTTTTGAATTTTTCGATGCCTAGTTGACTGAGAAAGGGAACCCCCCAACATTGGTAGTGGCCGGTATCAGATCTAAACATACCATAACCGATACGATACAATTGACATATATCGGTATCGGCCAATATTGCAAACTATGATACAAAGACAATATGTTTAGCCTGACTGCCTAACTGGATTAAATATAGAACAAAATATGGAGAATTGCTGATTTTTGTTCATTTGCAGTGTTATGCAGCGTGGTATGCATCCTGTCCTGGGTTAAAAGTGCTTACTCCATATTCATCTGAAGATGCTCGGGGCTTGCTCAAAGCTGCTATTAGGGATCCTGATCCAGTTGTATTCCTTGAAAATGAACTTCTGTATGTATTTCCATACCATGTCTTACCTATCATTTGAGACCTGAAGAACTACCTAATTAGGAATCTCTGGGTGCAAAGTATAATTTGTTCTTGCCTTCAGATATGGAGAATCTTTCCCTGTTTCTGAAGAAGTTATTGATTCCAATTTCTGCCTACCAATAGGAAAAGCCAAGGTGCGCTTCTATTTGGCTATTCTACTGTCCCTTGAGCTTTTCTTTTCCTAGTCATACATCTAATAGCTCCGTGATGACAGATAGAAAGAGAAGGAAAAGATGTGACAATTACTGCTTTCTCAAGGATGGTTGGTTTTGCTCTGCAGGTGTGTGATTCAATTACTGAGTGTATAGGTTTGTTTAGCCACATTGCATGCCGTTATCATTTTCCTGGCTGCTTAATCCTAGCTGCCTTATATTTTCTTGTGTAGAAAATGCAATTTTTTTATTCTTTTAATGTAATAGAAAACAGTAAGTTGAGCAATTTTCTGATATCTATTTAATTTTATGCTTGGCTTAATTACTTTAGTCCTAGTCACATTCTTAACTTGAACATTCTTGTTATTTTTTGACCTGTTCCATAATGGTAGGCTGGTAGAGTAATATTTTTATTTATCAGTTATTGCAGCATGGTTGTTATTTTTTGACCTGTTCCATAGTGGTGAATTTTAATTTTCAAATTTCTCAGTAAGAATGAAAATTGAATTTGAGGAATCTTTTCAAATTAACCACAGAAAGTTATGGATGGACAATTTTTTTTAATCAAGCTTTTTGTAACATTTTAAACTCCTTTGTTTGTTATGGAAGTTAATCTTAGTAACGTACTAACGTTCTAGAAACCCATAAATCATTAGTGACATAGCTGCAATGTGCATTCGGTACCTATAAATGCTCTATCTCTGCAATTAGCATTCTTGCTGCATCATGACAATGCTGAAGATTGCATGTGCTGTTAATGTTGAATTCAAGCTTGTTGCATATGTTGGGTACTGCAGTCTGAGAGCAGGGATTAGATATGTTGGTAATTTCTCTAATTTCAATATTAATTAACAATTGAAGGTTAAGTTCGAGAATTTAGGAGTATCTTTCAAGAGTTGGCAAGTTGGAAGCTAATGCCAAACCAAAACCCAAAATATCTTCCAACAAGTTCACTAAGTAGACATAAGACTATAAGTAGAGTTGTCAAATGGGCCGGGTCGGCCCGGTCCGGCCCGCCCCGACACGAAATTTGGGTTGGTCGGGCCTGGCCGGGTCTCTCTGGCCTATGCACTCTCACCCATGCACTCTCACGGGCCGGGCTAGGCCGGGTCCAAGGGTGAAAACTTCAGCCCAACCCGACTCGTGGCCCACAACATGGTCGGCTTCGGACCGGGCTGGGCCGTACCTGGGCCAAATAAATTAAAATCAACAAATGTAAATATATTTTTTCTATTATAATCGGACCATTTTGGACGACTTCGACTCCTCTGAACCATCGTTACAAAGCTTATGTTGTCCTGGGACTCTTAACTACTGGACCATTTTATCGCAACAAGTAAATGACAGCCACTTTGTTACTCTGTGAGTTTGCTCGCAGCTTAACTATCAATGGTCCATCTGTTACTGAATTTAGGAGTCAGATTCAAATGAATGAATGATGGACCAATAATATTATTGGAGTTGCATGCAGAGTTGTCCATTCTGAATTGAGAAGTTGACATTATTAGGACTTTATGAGATCAGATGTTTGTATATGTTCCTTGCAGATACTCTATATTAAACAAAATTAAGTCATATTAAGATAAGGTTCAACTAGAAAGTAGAAACATAATAACCAAGTATGTGCTAAATTCTTCTGCATATTTATATACATTCAATTCTTATATACCTGCTACTGGTTCTACCATGTTATATGTTTTCTCTTGTGCCGGGCCTCGGGACGAGCCTGGGCTTCGGGCCGGACCTCTCTTATGGGCCGAGATACGAGACCCAGCACGGCCCGATATACTGGGTCGGAACAGTCCGAGCCCCATGATCAATCAGGCCGGGCCGGAACATAGGCCAAATGTTCGGGCCGGGCTCGTGCTTGGCAGACTCGGCTCAATTGACAGGTCTATCTATAAGTTCTGCAGTCCAATTTGACCTTTCTAGCTGACGCAAAATAACTTATTATGTGGTCAAAAGCAGAGTAATATTCTAACACATCAACCATTTTGCATATATATATATATATATATATATATATATATATATTTGGAAGAGGTAATTATCCATGATCGCTCCCACTGGGAGTCGAACACCGCCCACTCGGATCTTATGTCTCCACACTAGCCACTTGAGCTAGAGGTCATTGACTATATATATGTAAGTCTACATCTATTGCCTGGATTAAGCTTTATATATATATATATATATATATATATATATATATATATATGAAATAGTAAGTCTACATCTGTTGCCTGGATTAAGCTCGGGTCTTTTATTACATATCTTCTCGGACTGTGTCCGGATCATTTTATCTACACACCATTCCTCGATGATTCCGCCTTCAATACTTGTGTCTTTAGCATAATTTCTCAATCCGTCGCTCGGACGAATATCCATCGTAACGTTCCGATTAGGCTTGGCTGTTAGCACCATGATCCTCTCGTTAGATAGACTACTCCTCCAAATTTGGCTGTCAATCATCCGCTACCTGAATATCTTGGTTCATCCTTTAATATTTAAGTATATATAACGGTAAGGAGGATCTGAATCTCTAGCTCGCTTTTCAAATCCTTGTCTCCAAGACTTGACCAATTGAGCCATTGCTTATATATATATATATATATTGGAACATGTAATTATCCATGATCGCTCCCATCGGGATTCAAACACCACCCACTCCATTCTTATGCCTCCTCACTAGCCACTTGAGGTGGTCATTGTCTATATATTCTTTTTGAAGAAGGTAAGTAATTGGTACAACTCAAACTCAGCCCCATAGGTCCATAACCTAGCCCGTAGGCCCCCGCACCACCGTGGTTCAGGAGGGCTTGTACTGCCACTATCACCCATAGGGCCAATTGCCCCCACTCCCATCTATATTAAATGGAGAAAATAATACGCTTCCACTCCGACTATAACCCGGGCATATGGGGCGGATGCCTCCCACCTCAGCCAATATATATATATATATATATATATATATATATATTACAATCTATGTCCCGGGCTATACCTGCAGTTTATTACATCATCATCCCTCTTCAGCCTAGTTTGGTTTGAATCTCTACATATCGATACTCGATTTTTCTGCCTCTGCGTCTGATGCATCCTTTCACTATCAACCGTTCGGACCGATCCCTATAGCACATTTCACTCAAACTTGACTATTGGCACCAAAATCCTCTAGCCTGGTAGATCGCTCCTCCAGTCTTGCGGCTGTCTAAATTTCTCGATTCCTTCCTCTTCAATATTTAAGCGCATATCGCGTCCGGGGGATTCGAACCCTCCGATTTGTTTTCCTGGTTATTATGTCTCTAAGACTTGACCACTTAAGCCAATTCTTGTATAACACATGAGCAAAGGATTCATAAGGGGGAATCCACATGTTAAAATCTGGATAGCCCATTATATCCTCCAATAACTACGTTTCTCCAATAAATTTATTTGGGATTTGTTGCAATACACGTGGACGTTGGTTTCCAATTGAGTTTTGACATGTGGACTCCTCTTAGAGAATTTCTATAGGAACCCCTTAGTTGTACAGTGCAAAATTTAGGGTTCTGGTGTTCTGGCCTAAAAGATTAAAATTCTGGTAGTATCTATTTTGGCGAGTCTGTCTACAACAACAATAAAGACTTTATCTAATATTTGTGGTTTCATACTTTAATCCTTTTCTTTTCTTAGATTCAGCTTTGCGGAGGGCCATGCACTATAACATTACAGAAAAAGTCTTATCTTTATTTTAGCCTCAAGCGAAGATATTTAGGCCTATCCCTAGTTCTAGAAGCTCCTTTAACTAATATATTTTTGCTCCATGCATCCAATGGTCTACTTATACATCAAAATCACTTGAGACTATTTTCTCTTATCTTGTCGTCAAACAGCTAACCTTACACATCAGAACCACCTGTGACTATCTATTATATTGCCCTTAATCAGCGTTACCTCCAACCAATATTATAGATGTTAGATGTCGGGTACACTTCAGATTTGAGTTTTCTAATTTCGGATGTCAAGACATGTGGGAGACATTTAAAAATGTTTGATATCAATAAATATGCAATATATTATATATCATACATACTAAAAGTGTGAAAGATATCTGCAAAATATGTTGGATATCAAAAAAATCAAGTCCTACCTGAGAGGAGCCCTAAGGTTTCATTTTGGGTAAATATGCAAAACAATTAGGATCTTTTGGCGGAAGAATCAATATGAGGAAGATCTGATACTTGCAATTCTTTAGTTAAAGGAGTTTGTGTTTTTACAGCCAAACCTGTTTAACATGTAACTATCAGCACCATTTTATAATAACGTTGCATATATCCTCCTAATAAGCTACATCGAGCTATTATCTCATAAAAAGAAGTTATATTGAGCTAATTTAACCTTATACTCTACATTGATTTTATTAGATTTATTGGCATTATTCTCCCTTTTGTCATATATGTTATACATTCAAACCAAAATGTGTAAAATTAGTTCCAACTGACCTTATATTTTGCCAATAACAGTAGAGAAGTCTGAAATAGTTACTCAGAATGAAACTGCCAAAACTGAAATCCAAGGACTGCTTGTGGTAGATATGTTAGTTACGTCCCAGAAATAAATATCCCTGCAAAAAGCATTAAATGACCTTGATGCTAATAGTCTTTGTGAACGAGGAAGAGCATTGCATTCATGCAACTATATCCTGCTTGTTATATATATGGATATAGAAGCACTATTGAATTTATTATTATTGTGATTTCCTAAATGATATGCTAGTTGGAGCTCTGTTTTCGGAGGTCATACGGCAGTAGACGTGGTACATCTAAGGTCAACTTGAGGCTTGAATTATGGAGACTTTATAAAGTTCAAATTCCTTAGTTTTGTCAAGGTCAATATATGAATAAAGTTTTTATACCTATTAAGAAGTGGTATGGATTCCTGTTGACCTTGAGTTAGATGTTACTACTTACAGTTAAGACTTTTGCAACTTTGTTTGATTTCTTATTCATCAACATCACACAATGTAGGTTCATCCATTTGACTCCCATCTACCTGTGTGACTAAAGGCACAAGAGCCGAATCCAATGCAATTGGGAGTTTTGAGATTACACTAGTTTTTCAACAGCTTATTTTAAAAAAAAGGCAAGCATACAGAAGTAAAAGCACAACATAACAAATAAAAAGGCATAGAAAACACAAGGTTAGGGGTTAGGTTTCACCTGTTCTTCCATTTCAGTTGGGTTCAACCATATTTACAGGAACGTCTAACCTCCACTTAGCTGTGTTCCTGTGTGACTGTTGCAATTTGCGGTACATTTTTGCAATCTGGATTTGTGGTATTCGACCTGGATAGCTCAATTTGGTGATCACAATCTTCTGTTGATATCTTACAAGATCTTTGAGTGATGCTTTTATTATTTTGAATGAAACTTCTGATTGTTTTTGACATTTTACTGTTTAATATTTTATTTACATGTTTTGTTCTGGAACTGTTCTATATTTTTTGGTGTTTCTATCTAGCTGATGACATATTACTGTGAAAGACAAGTTTTATATCCTATTTATGTTTTTAAGGTTTTTCCCCATATGATAGAATCAATTATTAAATTAATTTTTTGACTATAACTAACATAGTAATATTGAACCATGTAGTATTTGAAGGGCTTGTAGTTCGAACATAATTGGGGAACCGGTTGCACATACCCTTACTTACTGATAATAAATATATGTGGCATAGCCTGTTCCAAAACCCACACAATGACCCGGACTAACTGTTTTCTTAGTAACTATTTTTCAAACTGATTGTTCTGCATGTTTGGAACTATTGACGATGAAGCCCTTAACATGATCAATATGTTATGATTATATAACTATTGATGATGGGGATAATAGGGGGAAATTAAACAGAACAGTTCAACTAAAGATTAAGCTGCAGTTTTCTGATGGATAGACCTTATATAACTAAATCAGAATGCCCTAAAATTCTTAATTATTTCACTAATTGGATCCCCTTGCCTCAGTTTTGCTGTTACTTTAATCAAGTGATTATGCGTGATGCCAGCTGCAAAACCAAGATCCCTCCTTTTTGACATCCATTTTAGACTTCATCCACATAGAAACCATAGTTTGCAGTATCAGCTGATACCGATCCTATACGGCTGATACCGATACAGTTTGGCATGTCCCGATCCGATACCGACCGATACTCGATACTGACTGATACCGACATTAGAGGTCTATTTTTCGGTCAATTCGACAAAGAAAATTGAATGAAAAAAAACCAATTAGTAAGGGTGTAAAAACATAGTAAAGTTGTAAAAGCATATAAAAGAGGAAAACTTATCTATTGCATGTAAAACAATCGACAAGGGTGACTACTATTTCATTCAATTTCAAAAATACTAAGAAACAACACTAGAAATACTTAAAATAATTTGTGCATAAATGTATAAAATATATTTTCTAAAATGTTAATAATTTACTAATAGTTATTTGCTTTACGATACCAAAAAATCCGATACTCCGATCCGAAACCGTTGATACTACCGATACCGCTGATCCCGATTCTCATAGGAATGGTCCGATACCGATATTTTGAACCTTTAGAAACATGTTAAGTTCTTCTTTCTTTAAGTATTTATGATTTGCATTGGAAATATAAATTTTAAATACAATTTTTAGATTGAGAGACGTGGCGTCTTATGTTTAATTTAATGCACTTATTGAGTTTGACTGTGTTTGGAAGTTGTCAGATGCCTAGAAACTATCCAAGTTTTGATGTTTGTTTCTACTGGTTATTGAGCTTCTGTTCAATAACATAAAAGTCAGAAACAAGCTTATGGACTTTTAATATGTCTAAGATGCCATTAGATTCCTATTGTCTAAAGTTGTCTTAAACTCAAATTCCCATTGACGAATTATCCTTTCCTCTTCATATCCATTATATTTTTTACTTCTGTACTTAATTAGCCAGGTTGGTTGCCTCTTAAGCGACCTTTATCTTATCTCAAATTATCTTATGAAGGTAGTGTTGTAAAAAGTAGTAGATTAATGGGGCATAGATTTGGTGGAGATAAAAGAAATCAAGCCTACGTTGAAGGTCGCTCTATCATCAAGTAAATATGCACCCTATACTACAAATGTTGCAACACATTTGCCTCCCAAGATAAAACATGTCACTGAATAATTCAATTGTTAAGAACTTGCTCGCGGTGCAAATTCCTAACCTAGAATTACTACAACACAAACTTTAATGTAGAATATACAAGAGAAGAATTGTTTTGGTGTATCCTTTCCTCTCAAGGAGGCTTGCTTTTATAAATGGTCTCGAATTTGATGCAACTATTCGGCACGAAAAAATGCACCTATTGAGCCAAACTATGGCAAGAAAAGGGTAAAAACTTGGACTGGATCCAAAAATAGAATGGGTCTCAATATTTTCTAGAGACGTACGTAACCAAGTTCGCCTCTTAAGCACGAAATGGCACATTGGCCCCTGCTCCTCCCGCGCTTGCTTCACTAGAGCATTTTTGAAAATAATACGGCAAAATATTGCCAACACCATGGTTCGAAATGACTGGTTTTCCAAGAGTATGTCAACTTGGATGGTTTAACTTAAAAATATGGTGAGGCATCCCCAAGTTGACCACTTAACTAAGACGCACATGGTTACTATTTAATGGCTAGATTCAGTATAATAGTAATCCTGTGATGCTTTAGTTTCTATATTTCTTATATTACGTACAGTTCTTGCTCTAGGTTCAATTTCTGTGTCTCATTTCTTTGTGAATATGATTCAGGCTTCAGAGATACTATCAAAAGAAGGAATTAGTGCCGAGGTACATGATCGTTATTGTTAACAACAAAAGAACTTCTTCTGTCATCCTTGCTTCGCGGTCTTAACTTTCCAAATTTTGCAGGTTATAAATCTTCGCTCCATCAGGCCACTAGACCGAGCCACCATCAATGCATCTGTTAGGAAAACAAACAGATTGGTGTCTCTTGAAGAAGGTCTTCCGCAACATGGTGTAGGAGCTGAAATCTGGTGTGTTTCTTCTATTGGGCCTACCACTGAATTTTGTAGATTTTACTTTTCGTAACTGCTTCTGATAATCTCTCTTGCTTCTGTAAATAGCACATCAGTAGTAGAGGAAAGCTTTGAATACCTCGATGCCCCTGTAGAGAGAATTGCTGGAGCTGATATACCCATGCCTTACGCAGCAAACCTTGAGAGGATGGCTGTTCCACAGGTCAGTAATAGCTCTGCATTTAATCATATGTGACACATTTGGAAACTGATTCGTTATTATAATTATCTATACCAAACATGGAGATGATAGCAGATCAAATTATTTATGTAATATTTTAGGGCTAATTAGAGTTTAGACCTTGGATTTTATACCAGCTTAGAGTTTAAGTCCTGACATGTCCAATTGGAAATATTAGACCCTTTTTTTTTATTTTTTGTTTTATTTTTCCCATTATACCCTCCCTAGTCTATATAGGAAGGTTTTATTGTCAAGCATGGAAGGGAGGGTATAATGGGAAAATTGAAACAAATAATAAAAATCTAGGGTCTAAACTTTCTAATTGGACAACTTAGGGCTTAAACTCTAAGCTGGTATAAAATCCAGGGTTTAAACTCTAATTACCCCAATATTTTATTAATACAAGTTAATAACAGCT
This sequence comes from Iris macrosiphon, assembly GCA_036927795.1. Lineage (NCBI taxonomy): Eukaryota > Viridiplantae > Streptophyta > Magnoliopsida > Asparagales > Iridaceae > Iris > Iris macrosiphon. Next base: position 89,406,738 of record JAYESA010000019.1, on the reverse strand, counting down.
GATATCATATAAAAGTAATGGATGAAGTAGCACATTCATTTTTAAGTTTCTTGTTATACAAGGAGGCAGACTTGATTTCCTTCAATTTTAGTCTAAAGTCATTCATGTTTTGTCTATAAATAAAAACAACAACTCAGTGGTATCATAATTGATCTTAGCTTAGTGTTAGATTCTGTTCTAATAATAGCTAGGTTGTTAGATGCAAAACATTTTCCTTTAATGAAATAACCAAGAAGATTTACCTTACCAGTCTGGAAATAGTATATTAGTGTACTATATGATTAAAAAAAATCTAGTTGCTTCTAAAGGAGCAAGTTTGCTGTGATGGAGATTACTTTGATGAAGATATCTAAAATGTCTTATGCAGGTCGATGATATTGTCCGGGCAGTGAAAAGGGCCTGCTACAGATCGATCCCCATGGCTGCTGTAGCTTAAAATTCTCCCCAGAAGTTTCTGTTATTCTTTCCACCTGATTGGACTTGGATTTATCATGAATTTTCTTCCTAATCTTTTTACCACAGTAGCCCTGATTTCCAACATTGTCAAGCTTGCGAGCTGTATTGTATTCATCTGGTGCAATTGGGGGACTGCTTGTTTTGTTGGGTGGACAAAAAATCCTTCCCATATTGCTCCAACATATACACGTATCTTGTGAGGCAGATTCTTTACTTCTGTAACATAGCTTCAAACTTCGCTATGTCAAATAACAAAAGTGCATGCTCCTTTATCTGTTCAATATGATTCCATGGATTCTTAATGCTGAGCTTAATAGTTGAAACAAGGTCTGTTGGTCTTGATTATGGTTCGTGATACTTTGCTTTAGAACTATTTTTGTGTTCACCATCATGTCTTGAACTTTGCCTTTTTTCCGGTTTCACTTTCCAGTTCTCAGTCTTTAGCTTCACATATCCTATAAGATGTTCAGCCTTTCATATTTAGTCTTGACATTTGAACTTTCACCGTGTTAGCACTTCTGTCTTCTCTAATCTCAGATTTGTGATATTCTATGAGATATATATTACACCTTGACTTGATCAAAACAAAGTCGTTTCAACTAAAACTTAATTCTACCATTGTCACGCCTGGCAATGAGAATACTAGTAGCATAATAGAATTCTCTTTGAATCGTTGAACATACGAATCAAAGGTTGATTTAAGCATACTCTTCTCGCTTTAGAAGCATAACAGTTCTGCTACATAGAAACCAATGGAGTCGTGACCAACCAATGTGTCTTTAGTTCTGCTACATAAATTTTGGGCAACTGCTTCTGCAATGAAGACAAAAATGTTTTGAGTTTTTTTGCTTAGATACACTAGAAAGATAGACTCACATTGGAAAAACTTTCAAGTGAGTATCTCAGTATATAGTTATGTTTTGTATTGAAGTATGCACATGAGGTGTTGTGACTCGCATGGATGCCATGTGGGGAGTTTTTTTTAGAGGGGCTAAGTTTAAATTCTATAAAAAATATTTATGTTTTTTGTAACTTTTTTTGTAATCCTCCAAATGATGGGGATGGTCCTATGCCAGTGATGCAAAGGACTCCACCAGCGGTCCTTCAGTAGGTTACTCCTTCACAAACAAACGACACATAAGAAGCCATCTGGGCTCTGCATGCTCGTCTCGATTCCATGAACAATCGGGATGAGAAGCTGGGGGTATCTCAATCCTACCCTCCTAAGTGGGATGATGTTGTCTGCCCACCGAAGTATAAGTCGCAGTTGCTACTCCCTTTTGAAGGAATAAAGTCGTCCCGTCAATACATGAAGTACTTCGACTCGCAAATCGTTCATATATCGAGGGATGATGCATTGCTCACCAAGCTATTCGTTGGTACCTTGCAGGGGGTAGTTTTTGACTGGTTCTGCAGTCTACCCAACGACTGCATTAAGACATTCAAGGACTTGGAGATGATGTTCCTTACTAGGTTCTATGAAGACGACATGGACGTAATGATGTCAACTCTTATGTCCACAAAATAGAGAGCGAAGAAGACCACGCGATTTCATCGAACATTTCAGACGTCTTGCTTTGAAGTTATCTCTTGGTGTTTTAGAGTCTATGCTTATGGATACTTGCAGACACAATCTGCTTTCAACGATGAAGCTCTTGGCCAGCTAAATTTGACCTATGGTCCACCTGAGGTCAAGCTAATAAATCAAGCACAAATGATTTATAATAGACAATTTAAAAATTAAGTGTGCAAGAAGTAAAGCAATAAGAATACTGACACCTGATGTATCCTGGTATCCTCCTCGAGGCACTCTAGTCCCGAAAACTCTTGTCCAGCTCGAATCCACTATTAGCAAAATAGTTACACCACGAGCTTTGATTCGAAGCCACGTTGATTTCTTACACAAGAGCTTTGATCCAAAGGCTCTCTAACTTCACACAAGCTTTGATCCGAAGGCTTGTATACTTTAACTTCTTACAAGATGGTTTTGATCTTCTTACAACAAATAGAAAGATCTAACTTTTACAACTCAAGAACACTCTAACACAATTTGTGGATAGGCAAATGAAAGCTTTGGTGGAATGTTTGTAGATGGTCTTTGATAGATAAAAAAAGTTTAGGCTCAAAGGAATCAACCTTGAAAGAAGGGGTTCAAGGCTTTATATAGGCCAACACAAAGAAAGAACAAAAATGCAACTTTCAGATTGCGAACGGTATACCGCCGGTATACTACATTATATCATTGATATACCGGTCTGCAGTAGCAATGGTTATAAATATGACCGTTGGAATCATTTAATGCACAAAATTCGACCGTTGGATTGTCAACTATGATGAACCGGTATACCGTAGGTATAGACCAGTATACCGTCGGTATGCCGGTCCAAACGACATAGAGCAACATTTATATAAAATTGATATACCGTCGGTATACTCCAGTATACCGTCGGTATGCCGGTTTTCAGCCGAAAATGATCTTGGGTTATTTTTTACCCTAGCTTTCGATTTTGCCATCTATTTCTTGTGTTTACAATTATTCCTAAGACTCATACAAACTCTAGACAGACTATAGCAGGTGCATGCTTCTCCAGAGTCTGAAAATGATGATGGCATAGTTTGGCTTCTTTCCTTGATAGATGATGGCTTTTTTTTTTGATGGCAATTGTCTTGAGATACCCAGATTGTGAAATCTGAATACCTTTCGGGGGCTTTGTCCCTGAACCCCCACGGGGGGCGCTGCCCCCTCGACCCCCGTCCGCTGACTGGGCAGCGGAACCCCCGGGTGCGTAGCTCCGGAGATGTCGTAGGTGGTTCAGATAAATCTTCTCGGATGACGTCGTTTTTGGCCCATCATGGTTTCTTCATTGCATAAGTCCACATTTTGATCTTGCTTATTGCTTTTCTGCAGATACATGTTAGACGAACAAAGCAATGTTACATAGTAGCAAGTATTGTACATTTAATACACATTTGGATTATGCTAAGTTTAAGTACTAATAATGTAGTGATAGAATGATTATTAGTGATATTAAAAAGTTAAACTTAATTGAATAACCATATTCGAAAATATGGTTAGATTATTGGGCTAACACCATCTTCTTTGGAAACGTCGATACAACTAAAAAGTCGATTGATGACCTGAAGCTACTTGGGTTTAAATTACCCAACACCGACGATAGAGGCAAGCGTCCTCAAACCAACAATAACATCAACCCAACGGTAAAGGATAAGAATTTTTGTTGACATATCCAAGGGCACTTCCCAGTCCAAGCAGAAAGCCTTGGATGATCCAAAGTCTAAGGAATTATTTTTCTTCGAAGATGATGACATAGTCAGAAGACCGGAAGAGACGGGTCGCACCAATGATGTCACTACCACATTCCAAAAACAGGGGTATTTTCGACTTTTTAGATATTATTAATATTATGGTATTTATATTAAATGATTTCTCGATATTGTATTTAAATTAAATAATTGCATGAGGTATGTATTTAAATATATTATATATATACAGTGTTCATTTATGTTTGAGCTGGTAGACTTGACCTAGAAGCCCAGTAGATGAACACCTGTCCGAATTATGGGATTATGTGGTTAATTCTTTTTATTTAGAATTAATTTATTGGAGGTCATAATTAATTACCGTAATTTATTTAATTGTTGCACCTTACCTTTGCTTCGATATTTGGAGCGCTATCCTGGCTTTTGCCTTCCAACAAATTCACAACCTTGCTCTAGACATGTCCGCCTTTCATTCTGACATTTTTGCAACTGATAATTATGCTTTCTTGTGCTTCATTTTAGCCGCACAATATTCGTCGCGGACGTTTATTTAATTCCTAAATAAATTCCAACTTTGTATCGTTGTGCGTTCTAATCAAAATTGGAGGCAATCTTGACCTATTTTCGTGTGACCCAAATTAGGATAATATTCTGTTCTGAGTCTTCTTCACTAATGATATTTGTGACCCGACCTAATTTTGGCCCCATGTACTCCTAATTAATTTTAGAACACAGCTTGCATTTATTTCTAATTAAATTGAGGATACCATTTTGTCTGATCCCGTTAATCCCGGTTTAATTCCAGTACCCTGCTAATAGAGCCTATACCAAACATACAACGCCCCCTCACCCTACAAAACACCGAATCGCCCACCAAATTTTTATCATTTTATGTGTCTGTGCAAATACCCAAATTTAGGGGGGCTAATTTGCAAATTTGCATTAGGTGTTAACACCCCCATTTGTTCAAACCAATAGAGAAGCCCTAATATTTGACTAAGTCTCTCACCCTCATCCCCACATGAAGAATCCCTCATGACAAATCTAGACCATCCATTCAATGGGTGCATCCTCACCCTTCATTCCCACACACTCTCTCCCTATTTAATCACATCATCCCCTCTTCCCAAGGAAACCCTAATCCCAAAAACCTAGGCTAGCCCCCACCTCCTCACAAGCCCCCATACTCAACCATAGCTTTCTCCTTCTCTTCTTCATTTTCATTTTCCCTTTCTTTTCTTCTTCTCTTTTTCTTCTTCCCTTCTTCTTCTTTCCTTTAGTTTTTTTGAAATTTAAAGGGGGGGGGGGGGGAACACCTACCACTTTTCACACCCTACACCCGGTCGACCACCGGCCAAGCCCCGATCACTCAGATCAGGCGGCTCCCGCTGCTGCACCCCGCTCGACACCGGCACCACCATCATCTCCGGCGGCCCCCTACCGAAGCTCCCGAGCTCCCGAGCTACCATCATCTCCGGCGGCCCCCTGCCTCCTGCTCAACCCGAGCTACACCCCAGCCCCGAGCTCCCCCTTTCTCCCTGCTCCGGCCACCCGGTCAGCTCCGACCCCGCAGCCCGACCCTACTGCTCCAACTCCCCGACCCCGAATCACCAACACAGCAGCTCCCCCGCTCCGGCGGTGCACCCCGCACCCGCACGACTCCGGCGGCTCTTCCTTGCATCTGGCTCGGGTCAGCCAACTCCGCCCCCTTGAGCCGACCTCAGTCGCTCTCCCCTCGTTCCCTCCCGACCACCACCAGACTGCCACTCTCCCCCGACTCTCCCCCCGACTTCCCTCCTCCGACTCCGGCAACTCCGAACATCCCCGACCGCTGCATTCCCTACCCCGGCGAGCCCCTAGCTCCTCCCGCTTCCTGCTTCTCCGGCCACCAGTGCCATTACCACTACCATCTATCACCACCACCATCTTCAACTACAACCACCACCCGGCGGCCAATTCCTTCCTCCTCCCTGCTGTACTCCTCCTCCCCCGCCTGAAGCCCACAGTCCGGCCATCCTTTCCGGCCAGCCGACCCCAACCACAGTGAGCTTCTCTCCCCCTTCCCTCCTTAACATATATATATATATATGTATATAAATACGTATACGTATATGTGTATTTGTGTATGTGTGTATACGAGTATTAAAAATATATTTTAGTATAAATATGTATTGGTATATATATATATATATATATATATATATATATATATATATATATATATATATATAAATGTATTTTGGTATAAATATATATATATTTTCGTATTGGTATATGTATGTACATATATATATGTTAATTGGTATATATATATATAAATGTAATTTGGTATATTTGCCTGTATATAGTATAAGTACTAATTTGGTATAATTTATATATATATATATATATATATATATATATATATATATATATATATATATATATATATATATATATATATATATATATATATTTGTCTTGGTATTTATGAATATGTATTTTTGGTATATGTATATATATATATATATTTTGTATATACTTAATATATTTTCAATATATCTAATTGGTATATATATATTAGTTTATTTTTATATAATATCTATTTAATAAAAAGTATACTAGTATAAATTAAATTAGTGTATTAGTATGTATTAATATTAGAGAATGGTATATATATATATATATATATATATATATATATATATATATATATATATATATATATATATATATATATATATATGTACTTATATACAAATATATAGTATTGTATTTTTAATTGGTATATATGTGTATATATATAATTAGTCTATGTATATATTTGTTAATTTGTATGTGTATATATATATTTTGTATAAACCCTTAGTATTTTTTAATATATATATATATATTGTATATGTATTTAATTTGGTGTATATATATATTGTAAGTATATATATGTTAGTTAAAGATATGTATATTTATATACTTCTATTTAGTGTATATACACTTATACGTATTTTGTACAAATTACTGATATACACTTATATATATATTATATACATATTTAATTGATATATATATTCTGAGTATAAATGTATATTTATATATGTATCCCTACTAGATGACCCTAGTTGACTAAGTGCCATACCTGGCATAGCCCTGAGGCCAGTGTATTTTGATTGTGTGTTAGTGTAGCATCTGATACAAGTATTATATTTGTGATATGTCTATAGGACTGTTGGTTCATCCAGGCGATACTCTGGAACAGGACATTGGTATTACCAGCTAAGAACTCGAGGCAAGTACATTCTCTGATAATTTCTAATTCTTTGATAATTTCTATAAGTTCAATAATCTAGAAATGTTACATCTGAATCCTTGACACTGTGCTACACGGACTAGTATATAGCTTGGATCTGCAGTCATGAGATGTTACATTGATTATCGTATTGACATTGTACACGACATGTATATTAGACATCGTACATGATAGATTGGATATTGTTCGTGTATCGTGACGTGTCATGGTTGGATCCACAGTACTAGTTGGGGGCGGGAAAGTAGTTAGTAAGAAATGTGATCATACCCCTTTATACAAGTATAGAACAATGTAAGTGTTAATCATGCTCTTCACATATGATTAGCCAGGCCATATAGCTCTCGTACATGTTCCCAAGCCGATGACATTTTGAAGCTACTATTTCAAACACTTAGAATAGATTACAGTTCTCTATTTAGATTATATACTACATCACCCGTATATGATACTGTACCTTGTTCTCTTTATTTTCATATATGCACTGACTGTATCACATTGCCTATTGCCTGTCTCTTTACATTGCCTGTCTCTTTTATTTTGCCATTGCATTTATTCACTGTCTTCTCTCAGTATCTAGCATCATCTGTTTATTGCTTTATAGTCCTTATCAATTAAATGGAACTGTTATTTGAGATTTGTACTTTGCTCCTTCCTGACTGAAAATATTTTTCCAGACTATGCCTTAGAGGACCGGTATCCGACACTTTATGGACCATATGGTGAGTAGCTGCAACTTGGGCTTGGTAGTTTAGTTGTGATTCCGGGAGGTCTAGCCGGAACCACTAGTTTTTCTAGTTAGTTCTTTTAGTAGACTATTTGGTACCGGATTTGTCTCCGGCATACTTATTGAGACTTGGATATTTGTTGAGTTAGATTATTACTTTTAGACTTGTGTTGTATTTTATTTTGTTCTTCGATATCTTATCGTGCTGTAGTTATGTGATTGAGTATGTTGTTCATTTATATTTGTGTCATCCGTGCCTCCTTATGAAGATTGGATGCTCGTGTGAGATTGCATAGTTAGTATCATGACCTAGACAGCGTTCTACCGCCGATGCTGTGGCGTAGGCTGGACGTATCCGTGTACTCGTGCCCCAATTTCGGGTGCGGGTTGTGACAAATGACCCCAAGTACTGCCTATTTCACATATATGTGCATCATGCTACAAATGATTGCTACATATTGAAGAGAATGATCCAGCAGCTGGTAGACTCAAAGGCTATTACCCTCCACTCAGATGAAAAGAAAGTCACTGCAAACATGGTGTTCCTTCAATTTGGTGACTTTCCATTGCTGGAAAATCTAAGACGACGTTGTTCCGATCCTGAGAGCAATCATGGAGATTGTTAATCTTCCGCCAAATTGCAACCAAGCAACGGGGCTAGTGCCACTCAGTACCCTACGTGGTGAGATAATGTGGGTTCATCCCGACGTTGTCCTAGACATGGAGCAAGAAGAAGTGCTTTCCAGGTCCAAACAAAAGCAAAGAAGGAAGAGTAAACCATGTCATATAGTTCTTCCCGCAACTATCGATACAGTATTGTCCGAAGAGACCAGGTCCGACAAGACCTACCTTCGGGTCTATGATAATATTCAGGAGGATGCTACTTCTACCTCTGCACCTGCTCCTCTAGCTGCTCTTGAAGCAGGTCCGTCAAAGCCTGCACCAGTCGACAAGGCCAAGCAAAAGGAGGTTCGATTCGACAAGTCGTTAAAGAAGAATCCTCCCCAGGGGCTTGACAAGCCTTACAACTTCGATATATTGGCATAGCTTGCCAATACACCTGCTATCATGTCCCGGCCCCGCATGGACAAACTTTCTCGCATGGGCGTGATATCGTGCGAGCCTAAGTTGCACCCGCGCAAGACAACCACCGAAGCGGCCGATGAAATGCTAAGACCACAGAGTCGTACAGATAGTCCCCAAGCAACGAAAGTTGAGTAAACACAAGTATGAAATAAAATAAGCTCTTTATTGATATTGAAACATAAGGTTACACGGCGGTCGGCCAAAAGTTACATATCACTCAAGCTCTCTCTCTCAAAACAAAGAAACATGCAAAACGGTTTATAATTTAATAATGACACAATAGGCGATGTTCCAATACATTATGTCCTGTATATGTGCCTTAACTCCTGCCATAACGCTCCAAGGCGCCAAAATGAACTCCACACCTTAGTGCGCACGAAGAAAACTCCATACCGAACGAGATACTCCCGCACCCTTCAAGCAATCTGGTGGATTATCAGTACATTGAATGCACTGGTGGAGAAGCTTCTCGTCCACTCAACAAAACCAAACACATCGCTCATTTAGTTGTGTACCATCTATTATGTTGTCTTTCTAGTCTTGTCTTATGATCAGTTTTATGGCATGCGATATATAGCCTAATTTGTGTTGCATATATGAAGTGTCGCATAAGATATGAGTAATACGGCGTGATTTACCAACTTACCAATCGTCCTTCCCTGTCCAAAGATGAATCAAGTTAACCAAACAAATGCATAATGAATAAAAACCATTGCATGTAAAACTCAAGGTGTCAGAACGTGTCTTTGCCTTAGATATGTTACGCATGAACTGTATAGAGTGTCGTGCCTTCATTTTGTGAATATACATATATGTCATCCAACCATTACTTGGTTCAAGTAACGACCTACAAGCATAGTGTCGTTCATTCGTTACTTGCCCAAGTCCAATGACTCGTACGTGTATTGCCACAATCGAGTCCCTTAATCTATATGAAGTGATCACTGGCCTACAAGCCATTATGGACTATAGTCTGGGTTGGTGGCGCTCCGAGTAGTGTGGGTAGCGAGCCCCGCTACAAGTCCCTACCGTACCCGTGCTAGTCCATTAGCACGACTATACAGTTGTTTCTCCCAGGACGAATCGACCACGGCGTCCTAATTGTCTTCGATCCGCAGGAACCCTACACCTTGTGCACAAGTTGTCCATGACCATGCAAGTCTCTTATCTTGATCTTGTTCTCTTATCTTATCTCTTCTCTGTGTATGGTTCACTTCAGTCATTCTCTTTTCTCTTCATCAGTACTGGGCACCCCGAGCCATTTCTTCTTCTTTGTTACTTTCATTCATTCTTTCTTTCTTTATGCAGCTTCCGGTACGGGAACTGCCTTGGCGACCTTATGGTCCCGAAGCCTTTCCATGTTTCCATTACTTGGCTCGAAACGACTATTTTAATAGTCTTTTTGCCTCAAGTGAGTGAACTTTTATGTGAAGTGCATCAAATCGTGGCATGATCTATTTGACGAGCATCGAAAACATGTGAAGCAGTATACTACAAGGAAACATGTAAATAGTCTACTTGAAACATAAGTGATTCTACTTGAATAAGTCTACATATGTAGTACGAGAATCAAGTATCGTTCCATTGTTCATTCCATGTTCTATGCAACTGATAAAGAATGGGATTATTTCCTTATCTAGGTTTGTTCACTTCTTTTATTAACATGCAGCGGATGATTTTTCTAGCGACTAGCATGTACGTTCTATTTTATTTGATGTGCAGGCTGAGCAAAGACAGGTTTATCAGAGCCACCCACCTAAGCGATGAATCACATCGCCGAGCGAGACTCCGAGCGCTCCTTTGAAAAGTCTAAGTCTTAACTTCTTCTGAAGGGCCAAACCAATTCCAAATCCGATTTCAAACCCAAGTATTGCACTATCTTTAATTGCATCTTCCGAACACACGATTTTAATTTATAATTTAATTCATCCACCAAACTTCCTTGATCACATTCCATGAGTCCAATAATAACACCGATCTGATCAGTCCTCGATACTCTCTCATTCATTTCAATCCCAAACGATCTACCAACTTTCAAAAATCACATAACCAATATCCCGTATCATAAGTCATTCCATTCATATCAAACATCAAACTTTCTAGCGTATACCTCGAAACCAAGTCCTAACTCTAATACTTGCCGCCCCATCTCTATAGTCTTACCCAGGTCACTCTCTAAGGTCGATCACACCAACTCTAACACTCGATATAGGATCGTCTGCCTAACCACTAGGTCAGCTTACCAGGTCATAGTTATGTCTTAAATTACTATTCGCAATATGCAATCCAAAGCACTGTGCTCACCCAAAACAAAGGTCAAACCATTGTTCGTTCGTACGTGATATTCTACCAAAGCTCGCATCACTCAGATTTCTAAACATCGAGCATAGATCATTCTACTCGCATCAATGATATCCAGTTCGCGGGGTCTGAGTCCCTTCAGCAAAACCTTTGCTAGGTTAATTCATCCTAGGAAATCATCAATATATCCCAATCTACAACATCAATCCTAGTAACTCACGTAGTCCTAGTCCTCAAGTCCGTTCGATAGCGTCTACCAAAATTATAAGTCAAAATCTAAAATCACCAATCGCAACTCGTAAACTCTAAGTCGTTCGTCATAACTATGTATTCGATCACAAGTCCACCAAGCGTAACTTGCTTCCAATTTCGACTAACTTATCCTCGAAACACATATTTGATTTCATTCTTATTCTCAACTCGCCTTATCGTTAAACCACAAGTTTGTACAATCTTCAAACTCATCGAACATTTTACCGTTTCATATTTATTTCATCCAAGTCGTAGATCAATTCACCTCTTCCCTAAGTCATCAATTTGTTACACCGAGTCAATGATCAATTGCTAGAAATTTTAACATCCATCAAGCCGAGTCATCTAATAACCATTCATGCCACAATCAACATTCGTACAAATCGTTCAAACTTCAACGTTATCGTTCGATAATTTCATAGTCCGCATCTAGCATTCCTCAAAACAATCAAGTTTAAAGTTTCAATTCTATAATCTACCTATCATTCATTCAACCAAAAAATTCTCGAGCCAAAATTTGTTTATCCTTAATGCGTTTCAATACCCTCGAGTATATACGCGCAACCATGAAATCATCAATTTCGCGTAACATCGTCTTCATTTCATCGCAAGCTATCTTCCGAGCTAAATTCAAGATTGACTCGTCCAAACTCAAGATCAAATCCGATATCGTCTATATCCATTCCTCAATCAACATAATTCTTTAATCGTATCAACTCATCTCGATTCGAAACCAAAACATCCATACTCAACACAATTCTATCGAGGAATATCCTTTCTCAATCCTCTGAGCCATTTCCATATCTTCCAAATCCTAACTTTCATGTGTGCTATCTTCCTATCGCGCTAACTCCGATCGCATCCTCGAGTCTTCAATCTCAACTCTAAGTTTTGTTTCATTCGATACAATCCAAAATCGCACATACGATCCGCTAAGTTTTCTCGACCAAGATATGCATTTTGTTACTTTTGAATCGCTGTCCAATATTACCTTAGTTTGCATAACTCATCCAAAATCGTCTGAACAAACTTCACACAAGACATTCAATTTTATGACTAACTAAACAATACTCATTCCAAGGCTTTGCACTATCTTGTCGCTTGTTGATCGACTCGTTGCTACCCCCGAAATCCTCAATCAATCGAATGTCCTCAAGTTATCCCATACACCACTCAGGATTCAAGCCATTCGATACATCCTCAAAATTGAATTCGCATTACCATGATCCATTCGAATATTCGACTGAACTATCCCTTATATTCCAAGCACGATCTTCTATATTCGCATTGATAATCCCGGTCTTGCGTTAACTTCTCTATGGATAACTATCCCAAAATCTCATGGTCCGAATCCAACTTATCCTCGTTTGAACGATATTCTGATCTCGCATACAAACTTACTCGAATCAATATGTCTAATATGTAATGCCCATTGCTTAGCCAACAAGGTCTTTTGCATAGCTATCATGTTCAACCAAAACACCCAACAAGATTCATTAAAATAGTTAGACTTATTGTATGGAACATCCTGAGAAACATCGAGAGAGAGTGTTTATAACATTATATCACGCCCCAGTCCCAAAATATAATGGAACCAATACATGACTAGGCCAGCTGATACAAACTAGAATAGGTTCCCAATTTAATGGCCCTATCTAGGTGTACTACGCTGTACAATGGACTAAGTCCACAACTAAAATTAAACATGCAACAAGTAAACATCTAATCTCATCCACAGTACATATGTAAGAAATACAGGAATAGATACTGGAAATAAAGCATAAGGAGTCTGAATGACATAATACAATCCAAAATAAGTGGTGTGGAGACAAACCTACTGAATACAATACTGAATGAAAGAACAAAAAGACAGATAAGATAACTAGACTAGAACATCACTAACTAGATAAGATACTCAAGTCTGAGGTGGTAGGCCTACCAAGACTGACGGTAGAACCTCAAGCTCCTCCTCGATCGCGTACCTCGTCTCTTGCCTAGGCCCGTACTATCATGCTGATTGCGAATGAAATACCATTATTATGTATAAGAAGGAAAGGACCCTGAACAGGGGTTGGAAAAACACAATTGGATAGTACGTCTCGTCAAGATTTGGAAGGGAACCAAGTCCTCAGAGGGACGTAACAAGATACAAAAATATATGCCGAATATAAATACTGAATAAAGTAAATAGGGTGTACTATCCATCTAAGTGAATGCAATCTAAGGACAACCTTGGAACGTTTGGGTAGGTGTAGACATAAGTATAAAAACCATAATGCTCTGAAGAACGCATCGCCTAAATATAATAACAACCATAACGCTCCAAAGAACGCAGTGCCTGAATATATAGAGGTCATCAGTTCCGTAGTTCCGTTGGACACAACGTGTACTAATGTGTGTGTTCCATACGCCTACTAGTTGTCCTCCCCGCTCGATGCAAATGTCCAAGTCGAATACACGACATATACACTTCGTAACTAACATGCCAGATCATACAAAACTAGAACTATAATGACTACGTACTATACCATGATGCGTGTCCCATGTACCGATAGCTAGTCGGGTACACCAACTCGCATCCCAAAATTAGTTTAATATCGTGCCGTGAGCAATATGTGACAGGGTCTTGGGAGATATTAAAATACGTCCACAATATTAGGTGAGTCTACTAGAGACTAAGTCGTTACACTACTCATTGACGCATTCATCGACTGCACCCGGTCATTCTCGGACGCACATAGTTATATATTATTTATAGCATTAAATCATGCAAAATATAACAACTGAATTTAAATAGTAAAATAATGCAATGTATACTTGCCTGGATCTCCAAGATGAAGGTACAAATAACCTGCTCTTGAATCCACGCTAGTACGATCCAACGAGCCTAGATATAATAATATTAAATTAGTCATTACACTAATGCACACTAAACACGCAAAATAATGCAACTAGCACAACGTTATTCTAGGTCATGAGAATAGCTAAGTTGTTTCCCAACATGAGTTTGCTACTGTTAACCCTCTAGGTCTCCATGCTCAAGTATATAAAATTGTCCTCTAATATTTGCACACAATAAGTCAAAGTTGCTAACTACCTACTAGAAATTGTTTACAACTAAAGGAACTCATGTAACTCAACTTGTGCACTAATTACTAGGTTATGGTATCTCTTTTATATATAAAAAACCATACCAACATCCTCTAATATTTATACCATCACCAAACCCTAATTTTCATACACTTGCACACAACAATATATCAAGTTACATCTACCCTAGCATGGCACTCTAATATGATAACATTGTGTCCTCTATACAAGCATTATATATAAATAAAAACAAGAATTTAATCTAACATGGTGATAACACTCTCAATATATCATTAAACACATTTCTCAACTAGTGCAACCCTAGATAGCAATCACAATACTAGGCCTCATACTAGCAATTTATTCATGCATCCAATACACCTTTAAACAACACTTTAATCAACATATACAATTCTGAAATTAATTGCAAGATGGAGTTATTTAGAGAGGATTAAACAAGTGGGTAATAGGTTAGAACAAGTGTTCGTTCATTGGGTTTGAAGTTGAAACATGACAAGTGTTAAATAACATGTGTGAAATACTTTAGGAAGAGGAACAACAAAATAAAGTTTATATATATATATATATATATATATATATATATATATATATATATAAGAAGAGAAGAAGAACAAGAGAAAGAAGAAGATGATGATCATGCATAAATAAGAAGAATGAAGTGAAGAAGAAGGTGGAAACTTTACCTTAAGAACAAGGTGCAATATAAGAGAGGCTGGGGTGGGGGTTGCACAGTCGAATGCAAGGGGTTGTTCAGTCGGTCTAGGTGTTGCCTTGGTTGGGTCAGGGCCTGTGGGAGGCTCACAGCTGTAGCAGCAAGATGATGATGCAGCAGCAGCAGAAGTCTAAGTAGCAGCAACAACAGTTTATATGAAGTAGCAACAACAACAAGCATAAGAAAAAAAAAAGAGAAGAAGTTAAGGAGTGAAGTGGTGAAGTATGGGGTGAAGTGAGGGGGGGGGGGGGAATAGAGTGAAGTGAGGGGGGCGCCTCTCATGGCCGGCCAAGTATGGGGAATGAGGGAAAAATGGGAAGTGTATTAAATGCAAGGAGGGGGTGTATGCATTAAATGCAAAGAGGGGGTGTATGCATTAAATGCAAAGAGAGGTGAGAGCATGGGGGCTATTTAATGAGGGGAAAATAAAGTCAAATTATAGCCCAAAATTGTTTGTCCTAATTTGGGGGGGGGGGGGGGGGGTTAATTAATGAAGGAAGTAAGGTGTGAGTGAAGGAGTTAATTCCTTAATAAGTAAAATTTGAAATTAATTCTCCATGGGTTTAAAAATAGATTTTAGATCATGAATATGGTGTTTGGTGTTGTGCAGAAAGGAGGAATGGTGTTTGGTGTTTGGCATGAGCCATGTGAGGGTGTGTGAGGGTTCGGGATGGTGTTTGGACACATTTTGGGCTCGATCAAGTCGGTTGCCCAAAATGAGTAGAAATTGTGTAATTAGTGTTTGTCAATAAATTAGAAGTGTGTAGAGGTCCATTTGGGTGTGACACAATGTCATGGATGTAGTAGACTTATAGTAGGTCATTTTCATATATTGGGTTGCAAGAAACGGGTTGAAGTTGTGTCTCCAATTTCGTTTGGAATGAACATAGGTGCAAAGTTTTGATTCGAATTTAGATATTGGTTGACGAACGTTATGCGCTAAAAATGAAGCACACAAGAGTGTGTTTATGAGTGACACAAAGGTCATGATTGAAGATTAGCTTATCCAGGTCAAGGATGTGAATTTTATCGGAAGACAAAAGCTAGTGTAGTGCTCTAGATATTGAAACAACGGTAAGGTATAACAATTGAATCAAAAATCAAAGAGATGAATTATAAATCCAATAATTATTCCAGAATAATCCTAAATAAATTTCTAATCCTAGATTTGGGTCAAGATTTTACACATTACCCACGAACGAAGTTCAAATCAGAAAGAATCGATACGAAGGCCAAGGACGCAAAATTGTGATCTAATACCAATCTGTCATGCTTCAGCCCCGCAGAGCCGAACGTCCTCGCATGGGCGTGATGCCGCGCTAACCTAAGTTGCGTTCGGGCAAGACAAGCACCGAAATGGCCGATTTTCACGTCCCAGTCCCAAAAATACGTAGGACTAGGACACGTAAGCATGCCAGCCACATGGATATGGCAACTCCAATATATGGAAACTATAACCCATACGTACGCTGTAATATGAATATCAAATCCATAAGTGGTATAAACATATATCACAAGTCACAGGGAATAATCTAAATCTCATCCACATAAAATCAAATATAAATAAATAACCAGTATCTATGAAACTAGATCTCAATAAGAAGTATCTAAGGATGATAGTTGGATGAAAACAAATCCACTACCAACTCGAATATAAGAGAAAATACAATATAAGTACAACACAACAAACACCATATAAGAATACCAGCTAACAATCACAGGCTCGAAGAGAAGACATCCACGAAACATATGTAACTATCCGAATCTGCGCTCCTGCGAATACTCAAGAACAGATACACCTGGAAGGGCCAGGTCCTCAGAGGGACATAACAAGATACATAAAAGTATGCCAATAAAGTACTGAAATAAATATCCACTGGTCGCCTAACCGTCTAAGTGAATGCAATTAAGAACAACTTTTCCCACAAGTGAGCTATCTGGCTGAAAACTGGGATTGGCATGGTTCTATCGGAAATCTAGGGGCCTAAAAGGCACGTCGTCTTTTGAACGCCGGAGGCCCGCCTGATAATACATAATATATAGTGGTCATTACCACCCGTATCTCCAGCGGAGAATCCGGGCGCACAATAGAAAAAGTGCAAAGGAGCTTAAATGCGGTACTTGTTGTTCTTCCTACCCATGCTATAAGCATGTCACATCCATGACACAATTTGGTTCATAGCCTATTCTTAGTACCCTAGCCCAATCCTGTAACCAGACAAGGACAAGGATGGGACCACCGTACTACAATATGCTATGTTCATAGACCTCTAATAACTGCTAAGTCTTCTAGCATACAAAGTTTCTATTAGCAGCTATCCCTAACGCACAGCCTCATATGTACAGGAGGCCAGACATGTCACGCAGTCCGTGATCTATATGAGACACACACTCGTATAACAACTGTGTCACAGCCAATGAACCTAATGATGCTACATGATAATGGGGTAGTCTCATAAACAAGATCAATGCAAATACATAAATAAAAATATATCGCGACGACACCGTCGCGCGCATTTTATATAACAGTTAATATATATGAACTAAAGACATAAAATAAAGATGCATGCAACATATGGAATATAAATAACAGTACAATGGCAAGGTATACTTGTCTGGCAAGAAGCTGCAAAATGTAACGTCCATATGTCCAACACACAGGATCAGAAGCTATAGTCTCAGAACAAATGTCTCCGGATGCTGAAATAGATATCACCAACATTTCCAGAATAAGCGTAATAGCTAGAAAGCACTTTCCTTTCGTCCAATTTGGACATAGGGGCAAAACGATAATTTTGGTTAAAAGTGGGGTTCACATGTGGCCCACTTTGCACCAAAAAGCGTGCCAAGGATAACAGTCTCTAAATGAGATAAATTATAGGTCAAACAAACTCTAGATGTCAATACGAACCCAACGGTATGTCCAGATGTGGATTCCGATGGGCCGATCACAAATTTGCCAAAAAAGTCAACCGTGGGGTCCGCCAATTGGCGACTTGGTCAATTATCTCAAAATTACGTAAAAATTGGGTCACAGGACCAACGCGTTACCACGAGTCCAGTGGCGTAAGTTTTATCGCAATCTGACGAGCGTGCAC
Source organism: Iris macrosiphon (assembly GCA_036927795.1). NCBI lineage: Eukaryota > Viridiplantae > Streptophyta > Magnoliopsida > Asparagales > Iridaceae > Iris > Iris macrosiphon. The sequence continues at coordinate 89,388,433 of JAYESA010000019.1, read as the reverse complement.
AAAATACGCGAGACTTTCGTAAAAGTTGTGACACGGAATTTGTCCGCAGATATGGGCTAATTCCGGCGCGCACACGCGTCCGAATTAGTTTCTGCGAACTCTCACGTATTCGGTTATGCTGCGCGCACCCTTTGGTACACTTGGTACACGGTAGGACGGTCCCGTTTTTTGGGGTGTGCTCCATTTCACAACTTTTGAAAGTCTGAAAAAAGTATATTTTTGGGATTTTCTAACGAATTTAATTCTACCTACAGCAGTTAATAATCTAGGGTTATTTAACAGAAATTAAGCTAGGTCAAGTGGTCTCCGTATACGAAAAAGAATCATCGAATTCGGATCTCTGTGGTGGAAGATACAAATCCGGGAACATAGGTGATCACCACAGTTTTCTGCGATCCAAAAAATTAGTTTTTTTTGCCAACTTTGGCGCTATTTTTGCCTATGGTTATGCGTTGTTCGAGGTCTACTATCACACAGATAGTGAAGAGGGTTAAGGGGTGAGCATTCTGGTAAAGACGGGGTGGCATTTGGTTGAGCGAGTCGACGGAAAACAACTCTGGAACATAGGTACCTCGCTGTTGAATTCTGCAGTGCGCGGGGTGCGCGGGGTCGCGGTCGTCGGGATCGGTTTGGACGGCCTGGCGGGGTTCTCCGGCTGCGGTGGTGGCGCTCTCTAGGTCTAGATGGGAAGAGAAAGAGTTTGGATGATCTAGGTTTGAGATTTTAGTTAAAATAATGATATATATATATATATATATACATATACATATATATATATATATATATATATATATATATATATATGAGAGAGAGAGGAAGAGGGGGGTCGGGTCGCATGGCTTAAGGGTGCGGCTGATACATGCTTGTTAAGGGGCTGCTGTGTTTGCTAGTAAGGGCGGCTTGTTAGCTAAGTTACTGTGAGCAAAAACCAGCGTGCTCACATGCACGGGTAGGTGAATAGGAATGGGTAGTGGGTTGTTAGGTAGGATCCAATAGGAAAAAAAAATCTTTTCTTTTCTTTTTCCTTTCTAATCTTTTCCATTTCTTTTTCTTTCTTTTCCTTTAGATATATATATATATATATGTATATATATATATATATATATTTATATATACGTATATACTCATAAAAATATCTTGAGTTATATTAATGCACACCATTAAGCTAGCAACTGCTCAAGGGGTCTCCTACATGAAATAAATTCAAAAAAATTCCTAATGGCCCCATAAATCTTCTAAATTCACCAACACCTAAAATAAAAATTAATAAAAATCTATTGCTTCTAATTAGCCACTAATTACTATAATTAAATTAATAATTAATTAAAAAGGTCATATACGGGTTCTAGGAATAGGGGTTTTACATTCTACCCAACTTATAAAAATTTTGTCCTCGAAATTAAAATTAAGCCACGGTAGAAAGCCGAGGATGGTATAAGATTTGCATTGTTTAAAATATAAGGCTAGGTTTAAAGGAGGGGACGATGTTGTGCATTGCACATTCCGAAAATTATGGAAAAATCCACATGAACGAAAAATAGGTTTCTTCATGTGTCATGTCAATGGTGTGGACACCTAAATGCTCTTTTGCATAAAAGTGCCCAACCATTGAAACATTGCACAAAGATAGAAATTAGATTAAATAATTAAAATTAATGCGCATGGGGTTCAGGAATTAATTAGAGGTACATGGGATAATATTAGGTGGGACGCAAGGGTCATGGACATAGAGGGCTCATGATAGAATAAAAAATTGGGTTGCACGAAATGGGTCAAGATTGTGTCTCCAATTTTGATTGGAACGCACAAGGATACAAAGTCGGAGTTGATTTAGAATTAAGAATAACATTCGCGACGAATGTTGCGCGACTAAAATATAGCACAAGGGAGCTTAATTAAGTCACGACAAAAGTCAGAATAGATGGCAGACATGTCTAGGACAAGGATGTGAAGTTTTTAGGAGGGCAGTGGCTAGTGTAGTGCTCCAATTATCGAAGCAACGGTAAGGTGCACTAAGTGATTCAATAAAAAAACCGTGTTCTATCTCTAATTGGATTCAAACTAGCATTAGTCTCACTATCTAAGCCAAGTAGGTCTAATTTTGGGTGAGGGAGTTTACAATCTAGCCAACTAAAACAATTTCGTCCTCAAAATTAAAATAAGGCATAATTTGTTAATCCTTCATGTACATAAGGCAAGTCGGTCGCAATCTTTTTGTGATAATTAAAATCCTTATCATATCCATCGCAATCACTTCAAGGTTAAGATAATCACTGTTCCAATCAAAATTTAATCTATTGTAATCTCTTTTCACTTTTTCAAATTATAAATATCCAAATTTAAATTGAATCCATATAACATCTTCAAGATTTAAATAACCCATATCAAATTTACATTACGATCTCCATCTATCATAATCTCCTCTAGAAAACGATCTACTCAATTATTATTCCTATTTTCACTTATGAAATTTTGTACTCTTCAAAATTTTAAATTCTATTCATATCCTCAATATTTCAAATAGGTAGTCCAACCATAAAATTTTAATTCTTAATTTAAATCATCAAATTGAAAAAAAAATTAAATGCAGTCCACCAATGTTCAAGTCTGAAATTCTATATTTATCCTCCAAATTCAAATTGATTATTTTACCTTCAATATTCAAAATTTTAAATCATGTACTTAAGGTATAAATATTGGGTTCTCAATATCAAGATTTTAAAATTTATTAATCCTCATCATCTTAGTCATTCTTCTAAAATTCTCAAAATCAAAAATGGCTTAAACCTCTCCCAATCTAATCTTACTCGATCACAATCTAAAAGAAATTTCTTCCGAGTTGACAATGTACTGCTACCCAACTTAGAATTTACCCATCTATCACATAAGGCTATATACTTTAAGAAAAAAATTTCCTTAATTTATTTACTCATGTCATTCAATCCTCGAAACTTCAACGCCGATTATATCATATATGATATGCCCTTAATTATAAAAAAATAATCCTCAAGTATGTGATTGGCCTATGGGGTATATCTAGTACTCTCTGTGTATCAAACTTATACCAAGTATGAGGTTTCGTCTTTCCGAAATAAGGGAAGACGGAAATCAATAATAAAGAGTTCAAGGGAGAGATAATAGAATAGAAGAATCGGGATCAAAGCGTTTAAAGAATTTGAATAAGAATTGTCAAAGCAGCTGTGGATTAAAATCCTATTTTGGTAATTCTTTGTTCGCATGCTCGTATTAGTACAGTTATGTAACCGATACGATATGTCAGACATGTCTAGGACAAGTATATTTGTCTACTAATCAACTATGTATCTCAATCCACGCAAAGTAGTATTGCGAAGGGTGAACCAAAATATACTAAGGTTGTCCAGACCGTAATATACTGATTCTGATTAGACAATTGTATCAGTAGGCGTCCCCAATAATACATATCTCATGATCAAGCTTGATAAAATAATAAGCTTGCAAAACTAGGCTATATAATAGCAGCATAAGTCAAGGTAGTATATGAAATATAAATGCGCTAGATCATGATAAAAGAAGTCACAAAATATTTTAAGTTCACAAGAAGTTAAGACTATACAATCTCTACAGTTGTCATACAAACTCCTTGTCTAAGTCTCTAATAGACCAAATAGGGCATGGGCCTCTAAATTCTACCGTCTGAATAAACACTGTCATCTTTTGCTAGCATACAGGTAATGTCATTCAGTTACACTACATTGATGGGTAAAGAGGACTATGTGATACTAGATTGTGAGGTATACTACTCAACTTATAACAATAAACTAATACTGTAATTGTCTTAAGGATATCGTAGAAACTCTTGTTTAAGGTCTACGAGAGGGGGTCGTGGTGCTTATTAGGGTATCCTCTTATATTACATAGGTGATGGTTACCTTAAGTCTTAATCATAGTGCTCATGGAATAAGTGTCAATAGCAGGAATGGAAGGTTACTAGCCTCAAGGGAAAAAGGGGATACAACTCGTAACGAGGTGGGGTACATGCTATATAATTTAAAACTAAGGGATAATCACTAGGTCACAATCTATAAGAATAACTTAAACCATCAAGTTCTAACTACTAAGCACACAATTTCAAAATTCAAGACTACAACTATAATCCTAGCGAACTATGTATCCTAACATAGAATAAAATCACTCGGTCCACAATCAGAAGCGTCAGATGGCACGAGTTAAAAGATGAAGAAGATAAAACATATTAGTCATCGCACAAATAGCGAGCGCTAAGGTTTCAGAGGAATTAGCCATGAAATAAAATAGAGTATATTAATAATATCATGGTTTTCCTAATGGAAGATGTTATGCTAATCTCTGTGTTTGAGGTATGTTCAAGGGAAATGCTATATTCGTTCCCTTTGGCCTCCTGGGGTACTGTCTGCTAATCTCAAGACAAGCATCTAAATGTATAGTTCTATAATACTATCTCGCTTATAAAAGTTAGGGTTGGTCCTAATATTCGACCTTGGATTTCTAGTGGTCCCTCAATACTAGGGTCAAACATTATGGTAAAAACTTCTAACTAACTCTAGTAGTGTCTATACTGCTCCCAAGTCCTCATAATACATCAAGGGGTAATGGTCAATCAGTCTATAGGTAAGGGATGTTATGGTTCATTAAGTATTCTAACTCAGTGATATGTCAACACTCTAGTTGTACTCTAAATAGGAAGGTTACCCTACTTATTATCTAACAACAGGGACTTCTATATTCTAGGAGGGGGCTATACTCAAGGAACTATTAGGAAGCACATGAATCAAGCAGGATACAATTATTCAAATAGAACAGATAGAAGAAAGATGAATCATAGTCAATTATGGATGAGATCCTATACTCTATTCCTAGGTACAGGCTTGTTCGGTACAGTAACGTAACCGAGATAATATAATCTCGACCTGCATGGGCCACCACTAAAAATATGTCATGCCCCAGTCCCAAAAATATGTAGGACTATGACACGTAAGCATGCCAACCGCATGGATATGGCAACTCCAATATATGGAAACCATAACCCATACGTATGCTGTAATATGAATATCAAATCCACAAGTGGTATAAACATATGTCACAAGTCACAGGGTATAATCTGAATCTTATCCACAAAAAATCAAATATAAATAAATAACCAGTATATATGAAACTAGATCTCAATAAGAAGTATCTAAGGATGATAGTTGGATAGAAACAAATCCACTACCAACTCGAATATAAGAGCAAATATAATATAAGTACAACACAACAAATACCATATAAGAATACCATCTAACAATTATGGGCTCGAAGAGAAGACATCCACGAAACATATGTAACCATCCGAATCTGCGCTCCTACGAATACTCAAGAACAGATACACCTGGAAGGGCCAGGTCCTCATAGGGACATAACAAGATACATAAAAGTATGCCACTAAAGTACTAAAATAAATATTCACTGGTCGCTTAACCGTCTAAGTGAATACAGTTAAGAACAACTTTCCCCACAAGTGAGCTATCTGGCTGAAAACTGGGATTGGCATGGTTCTCTCGGAGATCCAGGGGCCTAAAAGGCACGTCATCTTTTGAACGCCGGAGGCCCGCCTGATAATACATAATATATAGTGGTCATCACCACCCGTATCTCCAGCGGAGAATCTGGGCGCACAATAGAAAAAGTGCAAAGGAGCACAAATGCGGTACTTGTTGTTCTCCCCACCCCATGCTCTAAGCATGTCACATCCATGACATAATTTGGTTCATAGCCTATTCTTAGTACCCTAGCCTAATCCTGCAACCAGATAAGGACAAGGATGGGACCACCGTACTATAATAGGCTATGTCCATAGACCTCTAATAACTGCTAAGTCTTCTAGCATACAAAGTTTCTATTAGCAGCTATCCCTAACACTGGCCTCCTACGTACAGGAGGCCAGACCTGTCACGCAGTCCATGATCTATATGAGACTCACACTCATGTAACAACTGTGTCACGGCCAATGAACCTAATGATGCTACATGATAATGGGATAGTCTCATAAACAAGGTCAATGCAAATACATAAATAAAAACATATCGCGACGATACCGTCGCGCGCATTTTATATAACAGTTAAAATATATGAACTAAAGACATAAAATAAAGATACATGCAACATATGGAATATAAATAACAGTATAATGACAAGGTATACTTACCTGACAAGAAGCTGCAAAATGTAACGTCCAGATGTCCAACACACAGGATCAGAAGCTATGGCCTCAGAACAAATATCTCCGGATGCTGAAATAGATATCACCAACATTTCCAGAATAAGCGTAATAGCTAGAAATCACTTCCCTTTCGTCCAATTTAGACACAGGGGCAAAACGGTAATTTTGGATAAAAGTGGGGTCCACATGTGGCCCACTTTGCACCGAAAAATGTGCCAAGGGTAACAGTCTCTAAATGAAACAAATTATAGGTCAAACAAACTCTAAATGTCAATACGAACCCAACGACATGTCCAGATGTGGATTCTGATAGGCCATCACAAATTCGTCCAAAAAGTCAACCGCGGGGTCCGCCAATTAGCGACTTGGTCAATTATCTCAGAATTGTGTGAAAATTGGGTCGCAGGACCAGCGCGTTACCACGAGTCCAGTGGCGCAAGTTTTGTCGCAATCTGACGAGTGTGCAAAAAATGCACGCGACTTTTGCAAAAGTTGCGACACGAGATTTGTCTGCTGATACGGGCTGATTCTAGCGCGCGCACGCGTCCGAATCAATTTCTGCAAACTCTCACGTGTTCGGTTATATTGCGCGCACCTTTTGGTATACTTGGTACACGGCGGAGCGGTCCCGTTTGGCCGAACGCGCTCCGTTTTACAACTTTTGGAAGTCTAAAAAAGTGTATTTTTGGGGTTTTCCAACGAATTTAATTCTACCTACAGCAGTTAATAATCTAGGGTTATTTAACAGAAATTAAACTAGGTCAAGTGGTCTTCGCATACCAAAAAGAATCATCGAATTTGGATCTCTGTGGTGGAAGATAGGAATCCAGGAACATAGGTGATCATCGCAGTTTTCTGCGATCCCAGAAATTGGTCTTTTTCCGTCAACTTTGGTGCTATTTTTGCCTATGGTTACGCATTGTTCGAGGTCTACTATCACACAGATAATGAAGAGGGTTAAAGGGTGAGCACACCAGTAAAGATGGGGTAGCGTTTGGTTGAGCGAGTCGACAGAAAACAACTCTGGAACACAGGTACCTCGCTGCTGAATTCTGCAATGTGCGGGGTCGCGGTCGTCGGGATCGGTTTGGACGGCCTGACGGGGTTCTCCGGCTGCGGTGGCGGCGCTTTCTAGGTCTAGATGGGAAGAGAAAGATTTTGGATGATCTAGGTTTAGGATTTTAGTTAAAATAATGATATATATATATATATATATATATATATATATATATATATATATATATATATATATATATATATATGAGAGAGGAAGAGGGGGGTCGGGTCGCATGGCATAAGGGGGCGGCTGCTACATGCTTGTTAAGGGGCTGCTGTGTTTGCTAGCAAGGGCGGGTTGTTAGCTAAGTTGCTGTGAGCAAAAACCAGCGGGCTCACATGCACGGGTAGGTGAATAGGAATGGGTAGTAGGTTGTTAGGTAGGATCCAATGGAAAAAAAAATTATTTTATTTTCTTTTTCCTTTCTAATCTTTTCCATTTCTTTTTCTTTCTTTTCCTTTATATATATATATATATATATATATATATATATATATATATATATATATATATATATACGTATATACTCATAGAAAAATCTAGAATTATATTAATACACACCATTAAGCTAGCAACTGCTCAAGGGGTCTCCTACATGAAATAAATTCGAAAAAATTCCTAATGGTTCCACAAATCTTCTAACTTCACCAACATCTAAAATAAAAATTAATAAAAATCTATTGCTCCTAATTAGCCACTAATTACTATAATTAAATTAATAATTAATTAAAAAGGTTATATAGGGGTTTTAGGAATAGGGGTTTTACACCGATAAAATGCTAAGACCAAAGAGTCACACAGATAGTCCCCAAGTAGCCGAAGTTAAGTAAGCACAAGTATAAAATAAAATAAGCTCTTTATTGATATTGAAACATAAGGTTACACGGTGCTAGGCCAAAAGTTACATATCACTCAAGCTCTCTCTCAAAACAAAGAAATGTTCCAAGCGGCTTATAATTTGATAAAGATAGTATAGACAATGTTCAAATATATTATGTCTTATATATGTGCTTCAGCTCCTGCCACAACGCTCCAAGGTGCTAGAAGGAACTCCATGCCTTATTGCATACGAAGGAAACTCCGCACCAACGAGGTACTCCAACACCCTGTAAGCAATCTGATGGATTATCAGTACATTGAATGCACTTGTGGGGAGGGTTCTCGCCTACTAAACAAAACCAAATACGTTGCTCATTTAATTATGTGTACCATCTATTATATTATCTTTCTAGTCTTGCCTTAGGATCAGTTTTATGGCATGCAATATAAAGCCTAATTTGTGTTGCATATATGAAGTGTCGCATAAGATATTAGTAATACGACGTGACTTACCAACTTACCATTCGTCCTTCCCTGTCGAAAGATGAATCAAGTTAACCAAACAAATGTATAATAAATAAAAACCATTGCATGTAAACTCAAGGTATTTTGAACGTGTCTTTGCCTTAGCTATGTTACGCATGAACTATATAGAGTGTCGTGCCTTCCTTCTGTGAATATACATATGCATCGTGCAACCATTACTTGGTTCAATTAACGACCTGCATGCACAGTGCCGTACATTCGTTACTCGCCCAAGTCCAATGACTCACATGTAGATTGCCGCAATTGAGTCCCTTAATCTATATGAAGTGGTCATTGGCCTATAAGCCATTATGAACTATAGTTTGGGTCGATGGCACTTCGAGCAGCGTGGATAGCAAGCCCCGCTATACGTCCCCACCGCACCCGTGCTAGGCCATTAGCAGGACTATACAGTTGTTCTGCCTGGGACGAATCGACCACGATGTCTTGACTGTATTCAATCCGCAAGAACCCTACACCTTGTGCACAAGTTGTCCATAACCATGCATGTCTCTTATCTTGATCTTGTTCTATTATCTTATCTCTTTTCTTTGTACAATTCAGTTCAGTTATTCTCTTTTCTTTTCATCAATACTGGGCTCCCCGAGCCATTTCTTCTTCTTTGTTACTTTTATTCATTCATTCATTCATTCATTCATTCATTCATTCATTCATTCTTTATGCAGTTTTCGGTACGGGAACTACCTTGGCGACCTTATGGTCCCGAAGTCTTTCTATATTTTTATTACTTAGCTCGAAACAACTATTTTGATTGTCTTCCTGCCTCAAGTGAGTGAACTTTTTATGCGAAGTGCATCAAATTGTGGCATATTCTATGTGACGAGCATCGAAAACATGTGAAGTAGTATACTACAAGGAAATATATAAATAGTTTGCTTGAAACATAAGTGATTCTACTTGAATAAGTCTAAATCTGTAGTACGAGAATCAAGTATCGTTCCATTGTTCATTCCATGTTCTATGCAACTGATAAAGAGTGGGATTATTTTCTTAGCTAGGTTGGTTCACTTCTTTTATTAGCATGCAATGGGTGATTTTCTAGCGACTAACATGTACGTTCCATTTTATTTGATGTGCAGGCTGAGTAAAGACAGGTTCATAGGAGCCACCTACTTTAGCGACGAATCGCATCGGCCGAGCGAGAATCCGAGCGCGCCTTTGAAAAGTCTAAGTCTGTACTTCTTCTAAAGGGGCGAGTCTGAATACCCTTGCATCAAGCGACTCATCTCGCCGAGCTTGGTGGGACGGGTCGTCATATTTGCGCCTGTTTGAATCACCTTATTGAACTGAGCGGAGCGGGCTGTTACACTTGCAAGGTTGTCTTTCTTTTACCTGCTTTCTCTATAAAGAGACACATAATGCATTCAGCTAGGCGTTGCTACACGCCGACTCCTATTTGGCTCAAATCAAAGCTCCAGTCAAAGATCTTATTGCCCATCCCCATTGCCACAATATGATAGAGAAGATACCAAGCATAACATTCTCTCAGGAGGATATGTTGCTCAAGATCATAACCGTCATGATAGACCTTGGTACTACACTGGCTACATAGGATCTATCAAAGTGGATCGTATGCATATTGATCCAGCTTCGTCACTCAGCATCATTCTTCGAAGCCTGCTTCAGATCTTGGAGATCTTGATGCACAAGCTGTCGGCAACCTATACTATGATCCTTGGCTTCAATGCTCGACGAAGCTACCCTCTAGGCAAGATCTGCCTCTGATAGGCGATCTAAGCACTGATATCACTTGCTACGTCATAAGCGTAAACATATCCTACAACGTCTTGCTAGGACGTCCATTGATACATGAGAATATGATTGTACCTTCCTTACTCCATCAATTCTTTAAATACATGGATAGTGAGGGGATTGTCAGAATAAAGTTTTTTGATGTCATGCCATTCTAAGGCATTGAAGCCTACTACTCCGACTCAGTGCTATATCAACAACAACACCCCAAGGAAGGAGGTAATGATGATGAAGCAAAAGTTGGAGCTGATTCTGCTACTGAGGGTTCTCTTGTGATCCATATCAAGGACCGTGTCACCCATGAAGACACTACAAAACCTCTTGTGATCAACCTCCTCAAATTAACATATGGAGGACAATTTGATCGCCCGTTGGTGATCGACGCTGCAAGGAACCCAAAACCTCTGGTGACCGAACTTCGACATACCAATTGTCCAATTTTCGACGAACAACCTTTCATGGTTGACTTGGCCCGATCCACGTTTAAAACTCAAACTAATATTGTATTAGAGGAATACATAAACACGCATCTTGATGTTCATTCCCTCGATAATGTCATCCTGAGGAAGAAATATTGTACTTTATGAATAAAGGGCTTCCTTTGAAATACTCTAATGTTTATCCGTCTATTACAGAGTACATAGGTACTCTATATGCTTTTGAGTATGGTTTAGGACCGCATCTATATATGCCTATGTCAGCTGCCTTTTCGGCAGGGGCATCATGCCTCCCGTACGAAGAGTTCTACTTCGAAGTTCCAGCAAAAAAAGGGAGAGAAACCTTTCATCTTCGGTAGGGAGAAAGCCATACCAAAGACTTTCACATCAACGTTCCTAAACATAATAACTGTAAAATACAACTTTATTATTATAGTCCGCAAGCCAAGAACATCATACAGAAGATGGACTATGACTTAAAAAGCAAAAAATGACTGAACTATGGCAAAGGACGACGTCTGCCATTACGTCACTTTGCTCCGAAGGGCAAACCTGAAATCTACTATCAGCACATACGTTGTGGTTTAGGTTATGTTACCCCTCAAACAACCCCCGTGTGCTCAGAAGTCGAAGTTGAGACGCATTCTCATTCTTCCGAGTCTTCTACCTAGGATTACGATACAAGCATAAGTGAAGTATTCAAGCAAGCGTTATCCATCAACATGGAGTCAGTAGACCAAGTTGAAGATGCTGACCAATTATTAGAGCCTTTCGAAATTGAACTGTGGGCTTAGAAGATGGAAACTCGGTAGGAATTATGATTCGAGCATCATGAACCACCTATTGAGGATGAAGTCATTCAAGTTGACTTGGGAGATAAGAGTCATCTTCTAAACCAATCTTCATTAGCAAAAGCCTTTTTGAAGAAGATAGGGGGTCTCTTATACAACTTATAAGAGAATACATCGATGTCTTCACTTGGAGTAACGAAGACATGCCAGGTCTGGATCCCCAGATTGTAATGCATCGGCTCAATGTCCTTCCAAATGCTAAACTAGTGAAGCAACATCAACGACGATTCCATCCAAATGTCATGGAAGCAATTAAAACTGAAGTAAAGAAGTTGATAGAAATCAGCTTCATCCGTGAGGAACAACATCCCGACTGGGTGGCCAATGTTGTTCAAGTTATAAAGAATAACAGGAAAATCCAAGTCTGCATAAACTTTTGTGATTTGAATGCAGCTTGTCCGAAAGAGGAGTTCCCTCTTCCGATAAATGATGTTATGATCGACAACACTTGTGGCTTCGAACAGATGTCCTTCATGGATGGGTTCTCAGGCTATAATCAAATCAATATGTTCCCGGATTATGAGAAGCACAAATCGTTCTGAACACCATTGGGTGTATACTGCTATACGGTGATGTCCTTCGGTCTAAAAAATGCAGGTACGATATACCAACGATCTATGAATGTAATTTTTTGTGAACATTTGCTCAAAATAGTAGAGTGTTATGTGTATGACATAGCAATCAAAATTCGTCTCAAGGGCAATTAGCTCAAAGACTTGAGAACGGTGTTTGAACTGATGTGTTCACACCAACTCAAATTGAACCCAACCAAGTCCTTCCTAGGAGTCTCCAATGGAAAGTTTCTTGGGTTCTTTATAACCTCGAAGGGTATTCATCTCGAACCTGAGTTGTCAAAGCTATTCTTGAAATGCGTCCTCCCGAAAATCTTTAGGAGCTTCGCAGGCTACAAGGTAGATTGGCGTATATCAGAAGATTTATATCAGATCTCTCCGGATGGTGTCAACCGTTCACTCAGCTCATGAAGAAAGGATTCTCTTCTTGTTATATGTTTGTGCGATGGATCATTCCCTTGGTGCAATGTTATCCAAAACAAGTGACGAAGACCATGAACAAGCTATTTATTATCTCAGCTGAATGATGGTCGGTGCCTAGCGTAGGTACAACCCTGTAAAAAAAGAGTATCTTGCCCTGGTATTTGTAATCCAGAAGACGCGCCACTTCATGACTGGACAGACTATCCACGTCATCTCTAGAGTCAATCCCCTCAAAGTACTTATGACTAAGCCATGTTTCGCTTAACTCTTGCCTAGCTACGTGGGCTTTGTTGCTATCTTCGTACGTCATGGTGTTCATTCTGCAAAAAAATAGTTAAAGGCCAAGCAATGGCTGACTTTCTGGCAGCTCATCCGCTGCCGAAAATATCAAAACTTTATGACAACATTCCTGACGGAGTTAGAGTCTAACACAATGATAAAAAATTCTATATGGCGAATGTTCTTTGACAGTGCTTCAAGAACGGAACACAAGGGTAACATCACTACAGGCATGGAGGTAGTACTCGTCTCCTTCGACAATCTTGTCATCTACCGTGCATAGTCTTATAGAACCATGTTTCAATAATACTGCGGAGTATAATGTTCTTCTTGTCGGACTCCAGTCAGCGAAACAGCTAGGGGTGGACTACCTAGAAGCTTACGATGATTCTAAGTTAATAGTTAGTCAAGTTCGAGGAGAGTATGAGGTTCGATATGAAGACCTCATTCCATAATACCAGACTATGCTCGATCTAGCATCGAATTTCTTCTGTTTCTTCATCAAACATGTGCCTCAATTACAGAATACCGAAGTAGACATTCTAGTTGATCTTGTGGCTTCCCTAGCCATTCCAGTCAAGACGCAACGTTCGATCACAGTGATTGGTGGAGAGCAATTTTGTGTTAAGAATAACTTACATGTTCATCAAAGTTATGCAGTAGAGATGGACATTGGCACTAAAGATTGGAGGTTTCCTTTAATAGATTATGATGTCTATGAAATTCTTCTAGATGACCCAAAGGAAGCTACATCTGTTAAGAGACGCTCACTTCGAATCTAATATAATACAATAACTAAATTATTGTATTGTCGACCATATGACGGACTTCTACTACGATGCTTATCAGATCCGGAAGCAAAGAAAGCTCACTTGCGGTGTGCACCAGCCAGGTCCTATGTTACAAGACCATCTCAGGCGAATAAGTTATTATTGGCCCACTATGGTAGCCGATGCCATAGAATATGCTAGAAAGTGCAGGACATGTCAGATCCATGCTGACCTCAATTATCAACCTTCGAAGTTTTTACATTCGACAGATGCGTCCTGGACTTTTGAAGCATGGGGTATGGATATCATTGGTCCATTTTTTCTCCCTCAGCCAGAGCTCATCGGTTCATCCTTACAATAACCGATTACTTCTCTAAATGGGTGATAGCAATATTGCTCATCGAAGTAAAGATGTCCAATGTAAAACCCCTAAACCTAAAAACATATTAATTATTGGCTAAATAAGGAAAATAGATTTTTTTAGATTTATGTTGAGAAGTTTTCAGCACTTAGAGGATTTATAGAGCCATTATAAATTTTTTCTAATTTATTCCATGTAGGAGACCTTTGGACAGTAGCTAACTTAACCGTATGTACCAATGTATTTTATATATATATATATATAATTTATTAGAGTAGAATTTCCTATTGGATCTCAAACCCGCAACCCGTTAAAACATCAACCCGTGTAAACTCTTTCTTTCACTCACCCCCGCGTAGAGTAAGGAAATATCAGCAGTAGCTCATCACCCCGCGTATACTCCTACCAGCATAAAACAGCAGCAGCAGCAGTAGTAAAAGCAACTCCGCACATAAAGTTTAAACCCATGCGTAAAGCAACTCTACGCGTAAACCAATTCCACCGCATAATTCCTGTCACCATGCGTAAAACAACCCTCTTATGACTCATCCCTCATGACTCATCCCCCACCGCCTCTCTAGTCACATCCCAGTCCCAAAATGTCAGGAACTAGGCCACGTGTCACTGGCCAGCTGACACGTCACTAAGGGCTTAATCCACTTTGATGGACCCAAAGGGACGTGCTACGCTGTCCTAAAATACTACAAGTATAGAACAGGTAAAACTATCTCATCCACAACAAAATGTCATAAAAGCAAGTGCTGAAATATATATATATATAACAGAGTCTGATACAGTACACAACTGGTGAGAATACAAGCCTACTACAAATACTGATAATAGCGCAGAAAAATCAGATAGACTAAGCAATGTCTATCTGATCAAAACATCTCCATCTCCAGGTAGCAGCATCTAGGGTCAAGCCTACTCTGAGGGTATCTCCTCGAGCTCCTCCTCGGTAGCACATCTGGCCTCCTGATCAGGCCCGTACACTGTGGGGTAGAAAGCCTCATCTAGATCTGGCAAGGAACCAGGTCCTCAGTGGGACGTAACAAGATACAGAAAAATGACATGCCATGTAATATAAATACTGAATAAAGAAATAAAATAAATACAGGGTGCTAACCATACTAAGTGAAAATGCAAGTAAAGATCCAGTAGTACGCATGGGAATGTGTGGCTAGACATACGCTGACGTAATTCACCAATCGTGGCGACTGGCTAGTATAGGTGTCGTATGCCCCCGACTCAGGGAACTCTGTAATCGACCATCTCTGATACGAAGGTATAAGACATTATTGGAGGGGTGTCCCATACGTCTACCAGTTATCTTTCCCATCCCAATGAAACTAAATGTCAAGTTGTATTTTTTTCCTGAATTATTCTAATCCGTGATGCGGGTCACACGTATTGGTAGCTAATCAAATACGCAGCTCGCATCCAAATATGCATGGCAACCATGTTGCGTGTTTCCGTGATAGGGTCTAGGAGAATATTAGAATACTCTCTCAGTTGTGGGTGAGTCTGTAAATTGTCAATCATAACAGCTGACTGTACCCAAGGCAGTCTCAGGTAATCAGGGTATATGAAATTCAGGAACAAAGCAGATATCAACAATTGAATTTAAACATTAACTTGGCAAGGTATACTTGCCTACTCCTTGATATTGTTGATAACCTGATCTCACAGTCAGGTTTGAAGGTGCTGGTGACAGGGGGTCACTGGCTGTGCTGTAGTTGGTTTCTGTTACAACAGACAGTGTTTGTGAATATCTTGGTTGCAAATAATAAGTATACATCTATACTTATATACATATATATGATATAGATATATATATATATATATATAGTATGTATATAGATATAGTATATATATAGCAGTATATATATAGTATTTAAAGAACAGACAAATGCAGGTAAATAGTAGCAGGGTATATCCACTGCGATATAATATAGGTAATTTGAAATGACAGTACAGGAATTAAATACATATATATATATGTACTATAGTATAGATAATAAAAGGAATTGACAGTGCATGAATTTAATACGTATATAAATGCTGTATTTATTTAGCAATATAATATAAGTAGTAGCAGGGTCTATATGTGATCACTGTAAATATACATATATAGATAGGCTGTAATATCCAGCACAGTATTATTTATATAGTATATATAATATATAGATAATGATATTGCAGAAATGTAAATTTACATATATAGAATAAGCTGTATTATCCAGCTGGATATATATATATATAGTAGATATATATATATAAATATAAGTGCAGGAAATAAATGCAGAAAGATAAAATAAAAGAAAAATGCATAGTATATAATATATATACATATATACTATAATTATAATAGTAATAATATAACATATATGAAATATGTTATATATAATATTTATATAAATATATGAATACATATATTTATATATATAGAATTTAACAATTGCATATATATAAATTTTATTATATATAACATATGTATAATATGTTATATATATAACTATTATATATATATATATATATATATATATATATATATAACATATAAATAAATATGTTATACATATGTATATATAACTATTAATTATATATATATATATATATATATATATATATATATATATATATATATATATATATATATATATATATATATATATATATATATAACATATAAGTAAATATGTTATACTATATACATATGTATATATATACTTATATATAATAATAATAATATATAGTATACATATACTGTATACTGTATTTATACAGTATATTAAATATAATATCTATTATATATTATAGATATACATATATATATACATATATATATACATATATATACATATACATATACATATAGGATTATATATATACATACATATATATTAGGTATTAGGAGTATACCTACTGACAGGTGGGCCCTAGGGGTTGCCGACGGCGAGTGGACGGCGACGGAGCTGGCCGGAGATGGCCGGAGGAGCAGCAACAGCAGTAGTGGCCACTGGCAGCAGCAGCAGCAGCTTGCGGGGGCTCTGGCCGGCGGAGGAGCGGCGGAGGTGGCCGGGCAGGCGGCGGGTTCGGGAGAGGAGGAGGTGGCGGTCAGGTTGGTGGTGGTGGCTGAGCTCCACGACGGTGGTGGTGGCGGCTAGGGGCGTCGGGGATGAAGGTGGCAGCAGCTATGGTTAGGTGGTGGTGGCTGCTGCGGGGGCTAGGGCGGCCGGAGGCGGTGTCGTGGGAAGGTGAGGTGGTGGTGGTAGGTAGGGGAGGTCGGGGCGAAGCTTTTGGGGAGGGTGGCGGTGGTCGGCGATGGCCGGAGACGGCGCTGGAGCTGGATGGGAGTGGTGGTGGTGCTGTGGACAGTGAGGGCAGGGGGAGTTTGTGAGGGCTGTGGCCGGCGGAGCAGGGCGGCTCAGGCGGGTGGCAGTGGCCGGAGGGAAGGGGAGGGGAGTGGCGACGGGTTCGGCGGTGGTCCGGTGGCCGGAGGGTGGCCGTGGTGGCGGTGGGATGGGTTTGAATGAAGGGGAGGGCTAGGGTTTATATAGGTTTAGGCCTAATGGCATTCTCGTAATTAAGTAGAACTTCAGGGGTATTTTTGGTAATTCTGGATTTTTGGGATATTTTTAGCAGATTTTTCTGGAAGTTATGGGTGGGTCCCACTCACCTATGGTCTAGCCAATAGGATTTGGCCACCTAGCATGCAATTTTGCATATAAACCCTTAACTTTTCAATAATTGCATAAATACATAAAATTTGTATTTTGCGTAATTTCGCAATTTACCAAATTTCAGATACTGGTTTTCCGTAATTCTGAATTGTACAAAAATGAGGGAAATAGCTGGGGAAAATGTTTTAGACAGTATAGGGTGAGTCTGGGTAGATGCAGGGTCTGATATTTGCAGGTGATACAGTCATCGTATTTATTATTTAATAAATACTGCGCACGGTGTTCACTAATTATTTAGAGGTTATTAGGGTCATAATTTTTCTACGGTGTCAATACGATAATTGTAATATAATTAGAGTAGAATATTATCGTATTTTTGGTTGGGCAATCAGGTGCCTACTGGTCCTCAAATCTCTAAGGGTACAGAGATGGATAAAGAGCAGAAAATTAAATAGGAAATAATTACATACGTTTGTAACGATATTTGTGCGACTAAAACGAAGCATCAAACGAGATTTTTGGAAGTTGCACAAAATACAGAAAAAGTAGTCTAACAAGTCTAGGGCAGGTATGTAAAATTTGTTTAGGATTTAACAACTTGTGGAATGCCCTAATTAATTGTGTAACAGACAGGTGCACAATCAGCAGAATATATAATAAATAAATTTTTAAAAAGGTTGTCATAATTCTAATTAGTTTAAACTAATCCTAATTTACTAAAATCTGGTCGAGGGAGTTTACAATCTACCCTCCTTAGAATATTTCGTCCTCGAAATAAAAACAACCATATAATGAGAATGAAGAATTATTAAGGACATAAGATGATTAAGAAAGATTTGGTTTGAAATATTGGACATACCCTGGTTTGGAAATAGGTGGGGATAACGCTGACGAATATCCTCTTCTCGTTCCCAGGTGGATTCACCTGGTGCATGATGTCTCCATGCAACACGAACGAGAGGAATAGTCTGGCCTCGCAACACTTTCTCGCTACGGTCCAGAATCTCTACAGGCTCCTCCTGATAAGATAAGCTTGGCCCGATGGTGATCTCTGAGTAGTCTAGCACATGACTCGGGTCTGGAATGTACCTCCTCAGCTGAGATACGTGGAAGACGTCATGTACTCCCTCCAAAGTCTGAGGTAGAGCTAGTCTGTAAGCAACTTCTCCGACGCGATCTAGCACATCGAAGGGTCCAATGTACCTTGGACTTAGCTTCCCTCTTCCTCTAAATCTGATAGTTCCTCTAGTAGGTGAGATCTTTAAGAACACATGCTCCCCTACTTGGAACTCTAGAGGTCGGCGATGAATGTTGGCCCAATGCTTCTGCCTGTCTTGTGCAGCTCGTAGGTGTCCCTGGATCTTCTTTACTTTCTCCACCGTACGAATAATCAGTTCTGGTCCCAAGATCTGTCTCTCGCCAACATCGCTCCAGCATACTGGGGAACGACATTTTCTTCCATACAAAGCTTCAAAGGGAGCCATTTGAATGCTCGCTTGATAGCTGTTGTTGTAGGAAAATTCCACCAGGTGTAGATGATCTTCCCATGATCCGCTGAAATCAAGCATGCAGGCTCTCAGCATATCTTCAAGTGTCTGGATGGTGCGTTCTGATTGGCCATCTGTTTGTGGGTGATACGAGGTGCTGAACTTGAGGCGGGTACCAAGACTTTCTTGCATACTTCGCCAAAAGTAAGATATAAATCTCGTATCTCTGTCAGATACTATGCTGACTGGCACTCCATGCAGATGCACTATCTCCTTCATGTACATGTCCGCCAAGACTTCTGTAGATTGTCCAACTCTAAAAGGTAGGAAATGAGTAGCCTTTGTGAGTCTATCTACGATTACCCATACAGCATTACGTCCACTAGAACTTCTTGGGAAGCCCGTAACAAAGTCCATCGTAATGTGTTTCCATTTCCACTCGGGTATTGGGAGGGGTTGAAGTAGACCGGCAGATCTTTGATGCTCAGCCTTGACCTGCTGACATACCAGGCATTTGGCCACAAAGCGTGCTATCTCCCGCTTCATTCCATGCCACCAGTAATATTGTCGCAGATCTCTGTACATCTTTGTGCCTCCTGGATGTATAGAGTATGTTGAGCTATGAGCTTCTGACATCAGCTCATTACGAAGTTCTCCATTTGGAACATAAAGACGATCACCACATCTTAGAGTCCCATCTTCGTGTATGCGATATCCTGTCTGAATTCCAGCCTCTGTTCTTTGTCGAAGCCTCTGAAATCTTGCATCTGTTGGTAGAGTAGTTTTGATTCTTTCTACCAAGGTTGATTGCAGCTGATAGTTTGATAATTGGCCGTCAAGTCCTGGCATAATGACCTCTATTCCCAAATTTTCTAGATCTCTTAGAAGACCTGGTTAGGTGATCATAAAGAATGCCGAGGGTCTTCTGCTTAGAGCATCTGCCACCATATTAGCTTTTCCTGGATGGTACTGTAGATCAATTTCGAAATCCGCCATCACTTCGAGCCATCGTCTTTGTCTCAGATTTAGGTCCTTCTGGGTGTAGACGTACTTCAAACTTTTATGATCGGTGAATATCTCCACTCTTTCGCCATATAGATAGTGTCTCCATAGCTTCAGGGCGAAGATGACTGCGGCAAGCTCCAGATCGTGAGTGGGGTAATTCTTCTCATGAGTCCTCAACTGTCTTGAGGCATAAGCTACAACCTTCCCATGTTGTATTAAGACACAACCAAATCCTTTTCCGGATGCATCGCTATATATGATGAAACCTCCGGATCCAGATGGTATAGTCAAAATAGGAGCTGTAGTCAGACGCTTTTTCAAGTCATCAAAAGCTATCTGGCAATCTTCAGTCCATATGAACTCCTGCTCCTTGCGAGTAAGACGGGTAATCGGCTCCGCGATTCTTGCAAAGTTTTCTACGAACCTCCGGTAATATCCGGCAAGTCCTAGAAAGCTCCTCACCTCTGAGACGTTGGTCGGGGTTGGCCACGTCTCAACAGATGAGATCTTTGCTGGGTCTACCAAGATGCCTTCTCCTGTGATAACGTGTCCAAGAAATGCGACACGGTCCAGGAAGAATTCACACTTGCTCATCTTAGCATAAAGGCTCTCCCGTCTCAGCGTCTCTAATACCAACCTTAAGTGCTCTTCATGCTCCTCGTGGCTTTTTGAATACACCAGAATGTCGTCGATGAAGACTACCACGAACTGGTCCAGATATTGGTGGAAGACTCTGTTCATCAGGTTCATGAATACGGCAGGTGCATTAGTTAGTCCAAAAGGCATCACCAGGAACTCGTAATGACCATAACGAGTCCTGAATGCTATTTTTGGAATATCTTCCCTGCGTACCTTAACCTGATGATAACCTGATCTCAAGTCTATCTTCGAGAATACCACGGCTCCTGTTAGTTGATCGAACAGGTCGTCAATTCTCGGCAAGGGGTACTTATTTTTGATTGTCAGAGCGTTGAGGGCTCTGTAATCAATGCACATGCGATATGTTCCGTCCTTCTTTGGTACAAACAACACTGGTGCTCCCCAGGGTGATGCACTAGGACGAACAAATCCCTTGATCTGTAGTTCCTCTAGTTGAAGCTTCAGCTCGTCAAGCTCCTTCTTTGCCAGTCGGTATACATTGGAGGATACTGGTGCAGCTCCGGGTATCAGCTCAATAATGAACTCCACTTCTCTGTCAGGCGGTAGGCCTGGCAATTCTTCTGGAAATACGTCCTCGAACTCTGCTACAATTGAGGGAAGTGCTGTCTCCACCGCCATGTAAGCTCTAGGAGTCTGGCCTACTCCTTGCTCGATGGTTCCACGGACATATTCGAACTCTGGGTGATCTGGGGATCTAAAGATAACACTACCCTTTCGGCAGTCTAGGACAGCATTATTCTGGCTTAGCCAGTCCATGCCTAAGACAACATCGAAATTTGGCATTGAAAGTACCAAAAATTGCGCTCTTAGTCCTCTACTACAAACAACTACCGGACAGGTTTCGATAATGTTGGTAACTGGAACAATACCTCCTCCAGTAAGTATTTTCCAATACTTGGGTAGCGGGAAAGTGGATAGCTTGTGCATGGCTACGAAACTACTGGATATGAAAGACAAAGTAGCCCCAGAATCGAATAATACAGTTGCAGGTAATGATGCAACTAAAATGGTACCTGTTATAGTTTCTCCTTCAGGTTCTTCTGCAATAGCAGCTAACGCAAAGGCTTGTCCCTGCCTTTGTCCTCCGGCTTGTTGTCTGGCCTTGAACTGGGTCTCCTGAGTAGGCAGAGGTGCTCCTCTCTGATATCCTCCTGATGTGGAGGGAAGCATCTTCTGAGCTTGTGCTCCTGGCTTCTGCCCTTGTTGAGGTGCTGCATCTCTATGTTGTGGGCAGTCTTTGGCCATATGATTTTTAGCTCCACATAGCAGGCATAATCTCAGCTTCTTTCTACAGTCATTGGCAAAATGCCCCTTCTTGCCACAAAAGTGACAAGTTGGGAGCTCCCTCTTCTGGTAAGGCCCCATCGTCTGCTGAGTCTGATATTGGGGACGACGTATAGGTCCTCCTGCTCCTTGCTGATTCTTGGCCGGGAAGGTTGAATTTGAGCGTCTGGCTCCTCGGCCAATGGCTTCTTGCTCCCTGGCTTCTGTAAGAACCTCGTTGTAGGAGATTCTCGACTGCGTTGTTGTGTACCTCTGGAGCTCGTGGTTAAGGCCATGGTGGAATCTTTTAGCCTTCTTCAGCTCGTTCGGGATCAGATCAGCACCGAAACGACTTAGTCTGCTAAACTCCATGTCGTAGGCATCTACCGTCATATTTCCTTGCTCCAGGTGCAGGAACTGGGAGTATAGGGCATTCTGGACTGTCACTGGAAAGTACTTGGCGTTGAAATGCTCCAAGAATTGTTGCCAAGTTTGGTCTTTTCCGACGCTGCGCTCTATGGATTCCCACCAGTGATGGGCGTTGCCAAGAAGTTGGCCCCTCACAGCGGTCATCCATAGGTCGGGAGTGAGTTGCGATCCTTCTAGCAGCATTTTGGTATTGGAGATCCAATCGGAGATCTCTTCAGGAGTCTCGTTGCCTTTGAAATCCCTCGGGCTCATTTGACGGAAGCCTCGAACTGTGCCCGCTGGTTGGACAGGTACTGGTGTCGGAGTAGTAGTTCTCTCCAAAGCCGTCATCAACATCTGTCGCAGAGCTTAAGTTTGCTGCCACTGAGACTGTCTCAGGGCCTCAGTTTGTTGCCACTGGTTCTGCAACATAGTCTGGAGAAACTGCAACATTTGAGGTTGACCCTCAAGTTGTGGCATCTGGATAGGCAAGGCTGGAAGTGGAGACAAAGGTGTCTCTGTATGTGGAGTTGGTGTCGTCTCCTGGCTAGAATTTTGGTGATTGGACGGAGTTTCTTGGGCACTTGGCGAAGGGTCTGTTGCTTGGTCAGCCCCATTATTCGCAAGTTTCCCGGGTATGTCCATATTTTTGAGGAAAATAGGATAATTAGAAAACCCAAAGGAGATAAATAATGATAATCAAGCAAGATGCAATAATAGAATTTGTAAAGATGGTGTCAGTGTGGATGAGACCTAATATTCCTATCCTATTGCAGGCATTGCTGGGCATGTCATCATACCACTAGCAAATAAAACTTGACCTGCATGGGCCACCACTAAAACCATGTCACGCCCCAGTCCCGAAATGTCAGGAACTAGGCCACGTGTCACTGGCCAGCTGACACGTCACTAAGGGCTTAATCCACTTTGATGGACCCAAAGGGACGTGCTACGCTGTCCTAAAATACTACAAGTATAGAACAGGTAAAACTATCTCATCCACAACAAAATGTCAGAAAAGCAAGTGCTAAAATATATATATATAACTGAGTCTGATACAGTACACAACTGGTGAGAATACAAGCCTACTACAAATACTGACAATAGCGCAGAAAAATCAGATAGACTAAGCAATGTCTATCTGATCAAAACATCTCCATCTCCAGGTAGCAGCATCTAGGGTCAAGCCTACTCTGAGGGTATCTCCTCGAGCTCCTCCTCGGTAGCACATCTGGCCTCCTGATCAGGCCCGTACACTGTGGGGTAGAAAGCCTCATCTAGATCTGGCAAGGAACTAGGTCCTCAGTGGGACGTAACAAGATACAGAAAAATGACATGCCATGTAATGTAAATACTGAATAAAGAAATAAAATAAATACAGGGTGCTAACCATACTAAGTGAAAATGCAAGTAAAGATCCAGTAGTACGCATGGGAATGTGTGGCTAGACATACGCTGACGTAATTCACCAATCGTGGCGACTGGCTAGTATAGGTGTCGTATGCCCCCGACTCAGGGAACTCTGCAATCGACCATCTCTGATACGAAGGTATAAAACATTATTGGAGGGGTGTCCCATACGTCTACCAGTTATCTTTTCCATCCCAATGAAACTAAATGTCAAGTTGTATTTTCTTCCTGAATTATTCTAATCCGTGATGCGGGTCACACGTATTGGTAGCTAATCAAATACGCAGCTCGCATCCAAATATGCATGGCAACCATGTTACGTGTTCCCGTGATAGGGTCTAGGAGAATATTAGAATACTCTCTCAGTTGTGGGTGAGTCTATAAATTGTCAATCATAACAGCTGACTGTACCCAAGGCAGTCTCAGGTAATCAGGGTATATGAAATTCAGGAACAAAGCAGATATCAACAATTGAATTTAAACATTAACTTGGCAAGGTATACTTGCCTACTCCTTGATATTGTTGATAACCTGATCTCACAGTCAGGTTTGAATGTGCTGGTGACAGGGGGTCACTGGCTGTGCTGTAGTTGGTTTCTGTTACAACAGATAGTGTTTGTGAATATCTTGGTTGCAAATAATAAGTATACATCTATACTTATATACATATATATGATATATATATATATATATATATATATATATATATATATATATATATATATATATATATATAGTATGTATATAGATATAGTATATATATAGCAGTATATATATAGTATTTAAAGAACAGACAAATGCAGGTAAATAGTAGCAGGGTATATCCACTGCGATATAATATAGGTAATTTGAAATGACAGTACAGGAATTAAATACATATATATATATGTACTATAGTATAGATAATAAAAGGAATTGACAGTGCATGAATTTAATACGTATATGCTGTATTTATTTAGCAATATAATATAAGTAGTAGCAGGGTGCAGGGTCTATATGTGACCACTGTAAATATACATATATAGATAGGCTGTAATATCCAGCACAGTATTATTTATATAGTATATATAATATATAGATAATGATATTGCAGAAATGTAAATTTACATATATAGAATAAGCTGTATTATCCAGCTGGATATATATATATATATATATATATAGTAGATATATATATATAAATATAAGTGCAGGAAATAAATGCAGAAAAATAAAATAAAAGAAAAATGCATAGTATATAATATATATACATATATACTATAATTATAATAGTAATAATATAACATATATGAAATATGTTATATATAATATTTATATAAATATATGAATACATATATTTATATATATAGAATTTAACAATTGCATATATATAAATTTTATTATATATAACATATGTATAATATGTTATATATATAACTATTATATATATATATATATATATATATATATATATATATATATATATATATATATATATATATATAACATATAAATAAATATGTTATACATATGTATATATAACTATTAATTATATATATATATATATATATATATATATATATATATATATATATATATATATATATATATATAACACATATAAGTAAATATGTTATACTATATACATATGTATATATATACTTATATATAATAATAATAATATATAGTATACATATACTGTATACTGTATTTATACAGTATATTAAATATAATATCTATTATATATTATAGATATACATATATATATATATACATATATATACATATACATATACATATAGGATTATATATATACATACATATATATTAGGTATTAGGAGTATACCTACTGACAGGTGGGCCCTAGGGGTTGCCGACGGCGAGTGGACGGCGGCGGAGCTGGCCGGAGGAGCAGCAACAGCAGCAGTGGCCACTGGCAGCAGCAGCAGCAGCAGCAGCTTGCGGGGGCTCTGGCCGGCGGAGGAGCGGCGGAGGTGGCCGGGCAGGCGGCGGGTTCGGGAGAGGGGAGGTGGCGGTCAGGTTGGTGGTGGTGGCGGAGCTCCACGACGATGGTGGTGGCTGCTAGGGGCATCGGGGATGAAGGTGGCAGCAGCTATGGTTAGGTGGTGGTGGCTGCTGCGGGGGCTAGGGCGGCCGGGGGCGGTGTCGTGGGGAGGTGAGGTGGTGGTGGTAGGTAGCGGAGGTCGGGGCGAAGCTTTTGGGGAGGGTGGCGGTGGTCGGCGATGGCCGGAGACGGCGCTGGAGCTGGATGGGAGTGGTGTCGGTGCTGTGGACAGTGAGGGCAGGGGGAGTTTGTGAGGGCTGTGGCCGGGGGAGCAGGGCGGCTCAGGCGGGTGGCAGTGGCCGGAGGGAAGGGGAGGGGAGTGGCGACGGGTTCGGCGGTGGTCCGGTGGCCGGAGGGTGGCCGTGGTGGCGGTGGGATGGGTTTGAATGAAGGGGAGGGCTAGGGTTTATATAGGTTTAGGCCTAATGGCATTCTCGTAATTAAGTGGAACTTCAGGGGTATTTTTGGTAATTCTGGATTTTTAGGATATTTCCAGCAGATTTTTCTGGAAGTTATGGGTGGGTCTCACTCACCTATGGTCTAGCCAATAGGATTTGGCCACCTAGCATGCAATTTTGCATATAAACCCCTAACTTTTCAATAATTGCATAAATACATAAAATTTGTATTTTGCGTAATTTCGTAATTTACCAAATTTCAGATACTGGTTTCCCGTAATTCTGAATTGTACAAAAATGAGGGAAATAGCTGGGGAAAATGTTTTAGACAGTATAGGGTGAGTCTGGGTAGATGCAGGGTCTGATATTTGCAGGTGATACAGTCATCGTATTTATTATTTAATAAATACTGTGCACGATGTTCACTAATTATTTAGAGGTTATTAGGGTCATAATTTTTCTACGGTGTCAATACGATAATTGTAATATAATTAGAGTAGAATATTATCGTATTTTTGGTTGGACAATCAGGTGCCTACTGGTCCTTAAATCTCTAAGGGTACATAGATAGATAAAGAGCAGAAAATTAAATAGGAAATAATTACATACGTTTGTAACGATATTTGTGCGACTAAAACGAAGCATCAAACGAGGTTTCTGGAAGTTGCACAAAATACAGAAAAAGTAGTCTAACAAGTCTAGGGCAGGTATGTAAAATTTGTTTAGGATTTAACAACTAGTGGAATGCCCTAATTAATTGTGTAACAGACAGGTGCACAATCAGCAGAATATATAATAAATAAATTTTTAAAAAGGTTGTCATAATTCTAATTAGTCTAAACTAATCCTAATTTACTGAAATCTGGTCGAGGGAGTTTACATCTCTACCTGTTATTCCTAAACTAACCTCAATCGAAACCTAAACCAATGGCAGACCAACCAAAACCTAAACCAATGACAGGATGAAAGCAGCGGCAGTAGTAATTCTTAATCCCTAAGTTTTCCCACCGCCGCCTTATCCTTATATATATTACAACATTTCCCAAATGCTAATCCACTTCTTTCACTAAAACTTAGAACATTGCTGTAGACTCTTGCACCATTACTCGGCAAGTATACCTTGCCAAATTCTACTGTTTAAATTATAAATTTTTGCATATATATTTCTGTTGCAAAATACATAAACTGTGTGCGCCTGAGATTGCCTCGGGTGAAATCAACAAATATGTTGATACATAGTATAACTGACTTAGACATTATTAGACTCACCAACAGATACGAGGTTATTCTGATATCCTCCTAGACCTGATACTGGTATACACATTACAATTAATAATTCATGTTGGGATACGGGTTCGCGTACTCGATTAGCTACCGGTGCGTGAGACACACATCACGGTTTAGCACGTAATAAGGATATCTAGAAAATTGTGACTTGCATATAGCTACGTGGTATGCTCGTTGTGTATCCGACTTGTATACCCGTATTGGGCGGGGAGGACAGCTAGTAGGCGTATGGGACACCCACCTCATTGACGTTATACCTTCGGATACCATGCTCCTCGGAGATGGACGATTGCAGAGTGCCCATGTTTCTGGGGGCATATGTGGCATATACTAGCCAGTCATGACGATTGGTGAATTAAGTCAGCATATGTCTAGCTTACACTTTCCCATACGTACTATGAGGTCTTCACATTGCATTCACTTAGATGGTTAACACACCCTTATTTACTTTATTCAGTATTTATATGGCATGCTTTTATGTATCTTGTTATGTCCCACTGAGGACCTGGTTTCCTTCCAGATTTAGATGAGGCATACTATTCCACAGTATACGGATCTGGGCAGGAGATGAGGTATGCATCTGAGGAGGAGCTAGAGGTGCTGCTATCCGAGTCCACCTGATCTTTGGTAGACTCACCATCTAGAGTTGGAGCCTCTTTATCTAGATAAACAATGCTCTAGACTTGCTATATTTTAGCACTTTTATCTTAGCTTTTGTAGTGGATTTGTTCCCACCAGACATATCTGGCTTGTACTATGATCTTTCAGACTCAGCGCTTATATTCCAGCACTTACAGTATTCCTTGATGTTTGTGGATGAGATATATATTGTGTGTGACTTGTTGTGACAGTATATTACCACTGATGGATTTGGATATTCATGTACAGCGTAGGTATGTATATGGTTTCCATATATTGGAGTTCGTATACATACGGCTAAGTGTGTTACGTATTCCTAGTCCTACGTATTTTGGGACTGAGGCGTGACATATTTTAAGTGGTGGCCCATGCAGGTCAATAAAATATTGTCTTGGTTATATAACTGTACCAAACAAGCCTGCGTATAGGAATAGAGCATAAGGATCTCATCCGCACTTGACTAAAATCTCATTCTCCCCTTCAACCTATTCTCTGTTTGAAATAAACAAAATATTACGCCAGAAACCCTTTACGCTGTGACCAGGGGCGTCTATTTATATAGATCAACCAATTGACTATTGTTGGCGTAAAAGCCAAAAAACTGTTCTATTGGCGTAAAAGCCAAATTCTGTAGAAGACTGCCTACTTTATGCTATGGTTATGACAACTGCTGACCTTATTTCCATAGTCTTCCTAAATCTTGCGTATGACCTGTTATGCAAAACCATGTAGGAAACTACCATAGCGTAAACTTGATAAACAGCATAGAGTAACCTAATTAGGCATAAACCACAAGGTTGGTGATATAAGCGTATTTGACATAATTTTAGCTTTCCCGGTCATGACAAAGGAAAATCTCGTGCATTAAATACAGAGATATGCCTCGAGCCCTGAGCATGAAGCAGCTTTTTACGTAACATCAATGTTTTGTTTTATCTTGAGCGTAAAAGCTCATTACAATAAACAGCGTATTCTGAAGACTCAATCCTTCCTTGAGTGGTGTATCAAATATGTCATTAAACGATAACCTGGGTCTCTGTGCATAAAATATCATCACAGCCACCCTCTCGATTATCGTGCAGTACTTTTGTCAGATGTCAGGTTCACTGAATTATCTGACAAATTTATCCAAGGAATACAAAGAGTTCCTCGTACAAACCTTACGCTGTAATAAAAATAACGTATGTTAGATTCTACGCAAGCAACCCTTACACACACAGATTTTATGCACAGACTTTAGGTAGACTTTACGCAAAAAGGTATAATAGACTTTTACACAGATAGCTCTGAAGCCATGATTTACGCCAGATAGTAAATCTCTACTTTACGCCAGACAGCTTGAAACTCTGTGTTACGCAGACAATTTTAAAAATCTCTATCTCTGATTTACATAGACAATCTTGAATCCCGATTTTTCGCGGATTATTTAGAATCTCTATCTCTGATTTACATAGACAAAGCAACAGACACCTCACCTGATGTCAATAAAACCCCGACTACCCCGAGAGATCAGTCCTCGAGACAGACACCAATTTATCCACCATACCTCTACAATGGTCCTACTCAGGGAGCTGCACTAGCTCAGCAAGAAGGACAGACCTCCCAGGCACCAACACAACAGGAAAATACACCTTTGCCACCACCTCCACCATTTCCAGCCCTGATGCCACAACTAGAGGGACAGCCACAAATGTTCCAATTCTTCCAAGCCATGATGTAGACACAATGGCATCAGACTGAGACCTTAAGACAGAGCTTGATGACAGCTCTGGAGAGAATATCTAATCCAGCATCTGCACCTGTCCAACCAGCTGGTACTGTCCGAGGTTTTTGCCAGATGAGCCCAGGAACCTTTTCGGGCAGCGAGACTCCAGAGAAAATATCAGATTGGGTCTCCAACACGGAGATGCTACTGAAAGGTTCACAGCTGCATCCAGATCTTTGGATGACCGCCGTGAGGGCCCAACTCAAAGGCAACATCCATCACTGGTGGGACTCCATAGAGCACGGCGTTGGCAAGAAACAGACGTGGAAGAAATTCTTAGTGTACTTTAATGCGAAGTATTTCCCGGCTACGGTCAGGAATGCTCTATACTCCCAGTTCCTACACCTGGAACAAGGAACTATGATTGTAGATGCCTACGACACAGAGTTTAGTCGACTTAGTCGATTTGGTGCCATCCTGATACCTAACGAGCTGGAGAAGTCCAGTAGGTTCCATCACGACCTTACCCCCGAGCTACAAAGGTATACCACCACGCAGTCCAGGATATCTTATGAGGAGGTTCTTTCATAGGCAAGAATCCAGGAGGTCATTGACAGAGAAGTAAGGCACTCTAGCACGACCATACCAGCCAAAGCCCAGTCCAGAGTAGGAGGGCCAATCCATCATCCAGGAATACAGGCACAAAGGACAGTGCTATATCAGCAGAAGAAGCTTTCGACTTGTCATCATTGTGGAAAGAAGGGACACTTTGCCAGAGACTGCGGGAAAAAGCATGGACTGTGCATGATATGTGGAGCAAGTCAACACCTAGCCAGAGACTGCCCACAACGCAGATAGGCAGCACTCCATAATAGACAAGGGCCAACAACACCAGCCCAGAGGCTGCTACCTCCGACTGGAGGTCAGCATCCACCCTTGGCCCCACAGGAGGTTCAGTTTGACCGAGCCAGGCAAAGACACGGACAAGCCTTTACCTTAGCTGCAGTTACGGAGGAACCAGAAGGGGAAACTATCACATGTACCATTTTAGTTGCGTCAATACCTTCAACTGTATTATTTGATTCTGGCGCTACGCTATCTTTTATATCTAGTAGTTTCGTAGCCATGCATAAAGTAGCTACTTCCCCCTTGCCTAAGAGTTGGAAGATTCTTACCGGAGGAGGCATAGTACCGGTTACCCGTACTATTAGAACGTGCTCCGTAGTCGTGTGTAGTAGGGAGATAAAAACCCAATTTTTAGTACTTCCGATGCCAAACTTCGACGTTGTCTTAGGCATGGACTGGTTAAGCCAGTACAATGCTATACTAGACTGCCGGAAGGGTAGCGTCATTTTTAGACCGCCAGATCACCCGGAGTTCGAGTATATGCGGGGCACCATCGAGCAAGGAGTAGGCCAGACACCTAGAGCTTACATGGCTATGGAGACAGCTCCACCAGATATTTTTGCAGAATTCGAGGATGTATTTCCGGAGGAGTTGCCAGGCCTACCGCCTGATAGAGAGGTAGAGATCATTATTGAATTAGTACCCAGAGCAACGCCGGTATCTTCAAATGTGTACCGGTTGGCAAAGAAGGAGCTAGACGAGCTGAAGCTACAACTAGAAGAGTTGCAGATCAAGGGATTTGTTCGTCCTAGTGCATCACCCTGGGGAGCACCAGTGTTGTTTATACCAAAGAAGGATGGAACATTCCGAATGTGCATTGATTACAGAGCCCTAAATGCTTTGACAATCAAAACAAGTATCCCCTGCCACAAATTGATGATCTGTTCGACCAACTGACAGGAGTAGTAGTATTCTCAAAGATAGATTTGATATCACGCTATCATCAGGTAAAGGTGCAAAGAGAAGACATTCCAAAAACAGCATTCAAGACTCGTTATGGTCACTACGAGTTCTTAGTGATGCCTTTTGAATTGACAAATGCACCTGCCATATTTATGAACCTAATAAACAGAGTATTCCATCAATATCTGGACCGCTTCATGGTAGTCTTCATCGACGACATCTTGGTATATTCAAAGAACCACGAGGAGCACGGAGAGCACTTGAGGCTAGTGTTAGAGACACTAAGACGTGAGAAGCTTTATGCAAAACTAAGCAAATATGAGTTTTTCCTAGATCGTATCACTTTCCTTGAATACGTTATATCAGGAGATGGTATTTCGGTAGATCCAGCAAAGATTTTGTCAGTAGAAACATGGCCGACCCCTACCAACATCTCAGAGGTGAGGAGTTTCCTAGGACTTGCCGGATATTACCGAAGGTTCGTAGAGAACTTTGCAAGGATCGCAGAGCCGATGACTCGCTTGACCCGCAAGGAGCAAGAGTTTATCTGGTCAGAGGAGTGTCAGTTAGGGTTCAACGAGCTAAAAAAGCGTCTGACTACGGCACCTATCTTAGCCATAACTTCAGGATCCGAAGGATTCCGTAATCTACAATGATGCATCCGAAAAAGGTTTAGGTTACGTTTTGATGCAACATGGGAAGGTTGTGGCCTATGCCTCTAGACAACTAAGGACCCATGAGAAAAACTACCCCACTCACGACCTGGAGCTTGCTGCAATCATCTTTGCCTTAAAACTTTGGAGGCACTATCTATACGGAGAACGAGTGGAGATATTCACTGATCACAAAAGCCTAAAGTACGTCTACACCCAAAAGGACTTGAACCTGAGACAAAGACGTTGGCTCGAGGCGATGTCAAACTTTGAGATTGAGCTGCAGTACCATCTGGAAAAGGCTAACGTAATAGCCGACGCTTTAAGCAGGAGGCCTATAGTATTCTTTTTGACTACCTAGCAACATCTATTAAATGACCTAGAACAACTGGGTATAGAAGTCATTATGCTAGGAACTGACGGCCAATTGTCAAGTTATCAGTTGCAATCAACATTAGTCGAAAGGATCAAGGCTTCCCTACCAACAGATGCCAGATTCCAAAGGCTTCGACAAAGAACAGAGGCCGGAATCCAGACAGGATTACGCATACACGAGGACGGGACTTTAAGATGTGGAGATCGTATCTATGTTTCGAATGGAGAACTTCGTCAAGAGATGATGTCAGAAGTGCATAGCTCAACATAATCTATTCATCCAGGAGGCTCGAAGATGTACAGAGACCTGAGACAGTACTATTGGTGGCATGGAATGAAGAGAGAAATAGCACGCTTTGTGGTCAAGTGCCTGGTGTGTCAGCAAGTCAAGACTGAGCATCAGAGATCTGCAGGATTGCTTCAACCACTCCCAATACCTGAGTGGAAATGGGAGCACATCACTATGGATTTCGTTACAGACTTTCCAAGGAGTCCTAATGGTCGTAATGTGGTATGGGTGATCGTAGATCGACTCACCAAGGCTGCCCACTTTTTACCCTTCAGAGGTGGGCAATCCGCAGAGGACTTAACAGACATGTACATGAGAGATATTGTGCGACTGCACGGAGTACCAGTTAGTATCGTGTCTGACAGGGATACGAGGTTCACATCTTACTTTTGGTGAAGTATGCAAGAGAGTCTTGGTACCCGCCCAAAGTTTAGCATATCGTATTACCCGCAGACAGATGGACAGTCCCTTAGAGTTTGAAGAAGGCGATCATGTCTTCTTGAGGATATCACCCACCAGAGTCACCATTCGATTCGGAGGACGCGGTAAGTTGAGTCCAAGATATATTAGACCATTTAACGTGCTAGAGAGAGTGGGAGAAGTGGCGTACTGACTTGCGCTACCACCTTCACTTGAGGGAGTACATGACGTATTCCATGTGTCACAACTCAGGCAGTATGTGGCAGATAGCAGTCATGTCCTTGACCATTCAGAAATCACCATTGGACCAAGCTTATCATATCAAGAGCAACCCGTAGAAATTCTTGATCATCGAGAGAAAGTATTGTGAAACCAATCTATTCCCTTGGTCCGCGTAGCATGGAAGCATGGCACACCAGGAGAATCCACTTGGGAGCGAGAAGACAACATGCGCAAACATTATCCAAACCTGTTCACAGACCAAGGTATAAAATTACCATGTTAATTTATATATCTTCTACCATTCGTACTTGCTACCATGACTTAATTTTAATTTCGAGGATAAAATTTTTATAAGTTAGGTAGAATGTAAAATCCCTAAACCTGAAAACGTATTAATTATGAGCTAAATAAGGAAAATAGATTTTTTTAGATTTATGTTGAGAAGTTTTCAGCACTTAGAGGATTTATAGAGCCATTATAAATTTTTCCTAATTTATTCTATGTAGGAGACCTTTGGACAGTAGCTAACTTAACCGTATGTACCAATATAATTTTTAGATATATATATATATAATTTATTAGAGTAGAATTTCCTATTGGATCTCAAACCCGCAACCCGTTAAAACCATAACCCCGCATAAACTCTTCCTTTCACTCACCCCCGCGTAGAGTAAGGAAATATCAGCAGTAGCTCATCACACCGCGTATACTCCTACCCACGTAAAACAGCAGCAACATCAGTAGTAAAAGCAACTCCACGCATAAAGTTTAAACCCACGCATAAAGCAACTCCACGCGTAAACTAATTCTACCGCATAATTCCTGTCACCACGCGTAAAACAACTCTCTTATGACTCATCCCCCATGACTCATCCCCCACCGCCTCTCTACCTGTTATTCCTAAACTAACCTCAACCGAAACCTAAACCAATGGCAGACCAACCAAAACCTAAACCAATGATAGGATGAAAGCAGCGACAGTAGTAATTCTTAATCCCTAAGTTTTTCCACCGCCTCCTTATCCCTATATATATTACAACATTTCCCAAACGCTAATCCACTTCTTTCACTAAAACTTAGAACACTGTTGTAGACGCTTGCACCATTACTCGACAAGTATACCTTGCCAAATTCTACTGTTTAAATTATAAATTTTTGCATATATATTTCTGTTGCAAAATACATAAACTGTGTGCGCCTGAGATTGCCTCGGGTGAAATCAACAAATATGTTGATACATAGTATAACTGACTTAGACATTATTAGACTCACCAACAGATACGAGGTTATTCTGATATCCTCCTAGACCTGACACTGGTATACACATCATAATTAATAATTCATGTTGGTATGCGGGTTCGCGTACTCGATTAGCTACCGATGCGTGAGACACACATCACGATTTAGCACGTAATAAGGATATCTAGAAAATTGTGACTTAGCATATAGCTACGTGGTATGCTCGTTGTGTATCCGACTTGTATACCCGCATTGGGCGGAGAGGACAGCTAGTAGGCGTATGGGACACCCACCTCATTGACGTTATACCTTCGGATACCATGCTCCTCGGAGATGGACGATTACAGAGTGCCCATGTTTCTGGGGGCATATGTGGCATATACTAGTCAGTCACGACGATTGGTGAATTAAGTCAGCATATGTCTAGCCTACACTTTCCCATACATACTATGAGGTCTTCACATTGCATTCACTTAGATGGTTAGCACACCCTTATTTACTTTATTCAGTATTTATACAACATGCTTCTATGTATCTTGTTATGTCCCACTGAGGACCTGGTTCCCTTTCAGATTTAGATGAGGCATACTATTCCACAGTATACGGACCTGGGCAGGAGACGAGGTATTCATCTGAGGAGGAGCTAGAGGTGCTACCATCAGAGTCCACCTGATCTTTGGTAGACTCACCATCTAGAGCTGGAGCCTCTTTATCTAGATAAACAATGCTCTAGATATGCTATATTTCAGCACTTTTATCTTACCTTTTGTAGTGGGTTTGTTCCCACTAGACATATCTGGCTTATACTATGACCTTTCAGACTCAGTGCTTATATTCCAGCACTTACAGTATTCCTTGATGTTTATGGATGAGATATAGATTATGTGTGACTTGTTATGATAGTATATTACCACTGGTGGATTTGGATATTCATGTACATCGTACGTGTGTATATGGTTTCCATATATTGGACTTCGTATACATACGGCTGGGCGTGTTACGTATTCCTAGTCCTACATATTTTGGGACTGGGGCGTGATATCCAACGTGATCAGTTTCGTCAAGCATCACATCATCTTTCTCTTTGGTTTTCCTCGAAGAATCATCCATGACAATGGTCCAGAGTTTGCGAGTCATGCTTTCTACCGATTTTGCTATAAAAATCAAATCCAGAACATAGCTTCAACAATATACAATGCTGTTGTGAATGGATTACCTTGAGCTTTAAACAAGACTATAATCAAGCTCCTCAAGAATTTTGTTTCATCCAACAAATACATCTGGAGCAAAAAGCTTGGTGAATATCTTTGGACCTACTGCATAACAGTACAGACTCCGACTGGCAGTATGTCGTATTCTCTGGTCTACGGGAGTAAAGCTATTATTTCCCTGGAAATCTAAATCTCCTATCTTAGAATAGCTCTCTCTAGTGAGTTAACAACCAAAGACAACGATCGCTTACGGTTGCAAGAGCTGAAAGCACTTAACTAAAACTGTATGTTGGCTCAACAATGTGTTGAGCTTTATCAAGCCCGTATTTCCAAAGCCTTTACCAAAAAAGGTGAATGAGAGAGTATTTCAAATCGGTGACATTTTTATAGCAGTGAGAAGACCGAGGGTCATGACGCACAAGAGTAAGAAAAATTTAGCCTAAATGGGAGGGCCCTTTCGTAATGGAATCATTGTATTCCAATGGTGATTATCGGCTCGTAAAGCCGGATAAAGACTTCCTCATGATGTCTATCAATGGCAAGTTTATAAAGAAATACTATATTTAAATCAATAGCAGATTGACATAGTAAATAAAAAGAATGTATAGTGTATCATTCACTAAAATCCTCAGCAGATTGTTCTAATTATAAAAATATACATTGTAACATTTATTAATCCCCACAGAGCGTCTTCAATATATTATCAGTATTCAAGAGTCTTGAATGTGTTATGGGTAATATATCCACTAAAATTCTCCATCTGAGTTGGAAATTCCTCCAAAAGAATTACTGGTAAATATGCTTGAAACCATAATTCTGCATTCCCTATGAGAGTCAGCAAAATTCTCTGGCAATTCATTCGAACTATTATCTGTATTCAAAAGTCTTTGATACGCCATAGATAATGGTCCTCAAAAAATTTCTAGTAGAAATGTCCTCAGATCCTACTCATAGAGATCACTAAACAAATTCCTCCCCATAAGCTTATTCCTAGACCCCAGTTGCTCTAAGGATTCCTTATTTCTAATCCCCAGTTGGAATAGAAATAATCTATTTCTAAGTATTCCATCCCTAGTTAGTTTGGAGATAATCAATCCAGGATTAAATTTTCCCTAGCTAAGTCAAAATTTTCTAGAAGTTATTCATGTCCATATTACATATGAACTGTCTTCTAGTAAAATATCTCCTCCCCAGTAGAGTGAGTCCATCTTTAGAGCTCAGTTGCTCTAAGAATTTCTTATTACTAAGCCCCAACTGTATTAGGAATAATAAACTCCCTAACAGAGTTCATCATACTTCGAGAAAATAATTACATCCATATTACCTGTGAATTATTTTCTAGAATCAACTCCCTACAAGGTCTCACTGTCACGCCCCGATCTCCCGCAGGATCGGTTGTCTCCACTAGATGCGAACCAGTGTGCCAGTGCTCCGGCAGAACGGTCATTTCCATCAGGACGTGATGCTGCGCGAGCACAAGCTGCGCCCGCGCAAGGCCAAGGTCCGAACATACGATGAATAGCTAAGGTGGGTGGCTACGATGAACATGTATTTGCTTAGCCTACACATCTAAAACACAGATGATACTTGCTAGTCACTAGGCGAATCACCTATGCATGCTAATAAAGTAGTGAACCAACCTAGCTAAGGGAATAATCTCGCTCGTTATCATTTTTATAGAACATGGAAGTAAGTCGGTTGAACGAAATGCACGGATCGCTTTATTGTTTAGATCTGATCGAATAGTTTTCCTTATGTTATATATCTTATATACAATGCTTGTCAAATAGATAATGCTACGATATGGAAGCACGACACAGAACATGGTTCACTCACCTAAGGCAGGAAGACTATCAAAATAGTCGTTCCCAGCCAAGTAATGGAAAATATTGAAAGTCTTAGGGATCATTGGATCACTTAGGTAACTCCCAAACTGGGAGCTTCATAATATAATAAGTCATCAGCTCATGGAGTCCGTAATGAATCATCAGCTCGTGGATCCCGTCATCAACTCGTGGAGCCTGTATGTAATATTTAAAAAAGTAAAGAAGGGACTTGCATGGTCATGGACAACTTGTGCATAAGGTTTTTGGTTTTTGGTTCCTACGAACGGTGCGCCGGGGCATCAGGACCGTGTCGACCTAGGCCAGAACCCGAGATAGTCAGCTAGCAGCATCGGTATAGGGGAGGTAGGGGCTTGCAGCGCGGACTCGACACACATCCAACGTTGCAAGGATTGATGTCCGTTCAGCTAGCACAGTGGAGGCAGGGGCATGTAGTGAGGGCTAGCTACCCTGTACTTCATGGATCATCGTTCCGCCCAAGCTATCAGTCCAAATAGCTCGTGGTGCCTGTGACCAGTTTATATAGATTAAGATCGCTCGATCTGCGATAATCCGCGTGCAAGTTATTGCATTGAAACAAGTAATCTAAATATAACACACCTGAACAGACTGAGTATAATGTATTTGAACAATCAAAGTAACTAAGTAACCTGAGTATCAAAAGATAGAGTATATCGTTCACCTGAATCAGAAATACGCTCTTGACACTGGTGTTTCCTTATGCAAGTGTTGAGTTATTACACATATTATGCTTGATTAACTTGGTTTATGCTTGAACAACGAATGATACATGGTAAGTATGTAAGTCTCACCATGTTACTCTTATATCACACGACACACTGCCACACGAGTTAGACTTTACATCATTGCCATAAAACTGATCCTAAGGCAATACTAGAAAGATAACTTAATAGATGGTGCACGATACTAATATAGCGTGTTTGGATTTGTTGAGCGGGCGAGAAGCTGTCACACCCCGGTTCCGAGGGCCGCCCGGACCACCTCTTCCCCCGCCGGGCCGGAGGACCGGACGCGAATCACCGCACCACGGCGCCTCCCGACGGGGTACCGTATGGCCGTTTGATACCGAGATGTGATACCGTGCGAGCCTGGGGTTGCGCCCGCACAAGGCAATATCGTTAAAGTTTGTTTGGCTATCATAGCATCAATCGAGTAAGCAGCGGAGGGACATTATTGCAATGTAATGCATTTAGCCAACTGAGTATTCGGGGCAAATCGAGGGACTGGGTTCTCTATTTTACAAAGGCATCGTTCCATACATTATGCCCCTTTATACGATAGCAACTCGAGGCAATCGAAACTAGGATTCTGGGTCTTGGGAATGGGGCACGCCTATCGCTCCCTCGGATGATCCAGTACCTGCAAGCAAGTAAACTATTGGTGGGTCAGCACTTTTATAAGTACTGGTAAGAATAAAACAACTGAACAGAAGCAAGCATTCACTAAAACTAACACTAAGTAATCATGTTATAAAATATTACATTACTAGTGATCTTTCTAGTTTTACCCATGTTCATTTCATGCAGTTCGATAGCAGAGTCATATTACTTTCTTTATAAAATATCTTTTAAAACAGAGTTTCATATTTAATAAGCAAACAAGCAAGACAAGAAGTTTGTTCTGTTTCAGGGTGTACTCAGTGTGTCTCGTGAGACTCGAGGGACAAATGCACATTTAGACACCAATGCATATCTTAGGGGCGGTCCATCTATCCAAGCCAACACAATGAACTATCTTATATGCAGTGTGGTCCCCGAGTATCTCAGGATCGGCAGCTGTTGGTCCAGCATACCAATGACTCATTTATCTGATGCTATTGGCAGCTGTGACTCATGGTTGCTTTCCACTATCTCTGTAGCAGCCATGACACATGCAGTTCAGCTCTCCACCAATAGCCATTGTCTGACCGATGCGAATGCATGAAAACACTATCAAATAAACTCTAGTATACAGACGAGATGAACCATCAGACTATATTCTTGTTGTGGGGCAAGCCGCCTTATCTTTGGACATACTCAGGCACACAATATGGTTTTCTCGGAGCATAGGCGATAGTGAACATGTTCATGCAAACACATACTTTTAGACAAGCGTTTTAGGGTCTCTTAGTTAAGCAGACATGTTCGTTTCAAAGACAAGCTAGGTGAGTTCGTTTATTAGCATGCAAGGCAGGTTCTATCATTCTCTTATAAAAATAAGCAAGCAAAAACTCAGATTTATTATTAAGGCATGCAAGAATCAGAGAATGAAGTTCTGCCCACTCACTTTGATACATAATGCTGACGCAGAGTGGGGCATTACAAAAGCCTCCATACCTGTGCATTCATGTACTAATAACCCACCAGGTTTCTTACAGGGTACGGGAGAACCCTGTTCGGTATGGAGTATCCCCTCGTGCATGTTAAGGCGCGAAGCTAACTCTGGAGTCTTAGAGCATTATGGCCGAAACTGAAGCACATATACATGACATAATATTAGAACATCGCCTATGTATCATTCTATATTATAATTCGCTTGGCACGCTTGTATTGTTTCAAGAGTGAGAGCTTGAGCGACTTGTAATCTCGGCCTGGCGCCGCTTGTAACATTATTTTATGATCAATAAAGAGCTTATTTTTGTATCATACTTGTGTTTATTCTATGCTTCCGCTATATCGATATTGCGAACTAGTTATCGAACGACAGTTTACTCATGTCGTTCAATTTTTTGTTGCATTGGAAACTATCTGTGCGACTATGTGGCTTAGTTATTTCACCGCCTGTTCGGATCATGGCCTTACACGGGCGCAGTTTGTGCTCGCGTGGCATCACGTCCCGATGGAAATGATCGTCTTGCGGGAGCGCTCGCGTGGTGATTCGCATCTAGCGGGGATGGCCGATTCCTGCGGAAGATCGGGGCTTGATACTCACAACATTATAATTTATCAGGTCTATGTTACCTCTGAGAAAATATGTTAAACTAGCTATCATGTCCATATTACCTCTCATAGAGTCTTTGTTTCAACGTATTATATGTACCTAGTCTTAAGTATACCATGGATAATAAGTCCACTCAGATTTTCCTAATGGAATTTATCCTTCATTCTCCCCCCAAAAAAGTATAATGTTTTACTATGCCCATATTATCTTTAGTAAAATATTTATATTTGTATTCACACTCATAAGAAAAGTTTTGGCGTTAAAAAGGTCTTTATTATTCTTTGCGAAAAGGAAGATACAAGGCATGTTTAAAGACAGAACAAAAAGAAGGACTGTTACAAGTGTTAACATTCTTCAATATTTGCACATAACTTGTCCATCCTCTTCTGTAGAAAATCCATTTTGTATTTCTGTTTGGCAGTTGCTCGACGTTCAACCTTCTGTCCATGAGTGACTTCAGCATTGAAGGGAGCCAACTCCTCATGCTCCTTTTCTAACATAGCCAATTGTGCATCCAGATCGGAGGAGCATTTGACTACGTTATTGGCTTGGTCGCAAAGGGTCTTATGCTCTTCCATGGCCCTTGTCGAATCAGACCAATTTTTCGTACTTGATGTCTCCGTCTCATAAGATTTGCAATTTTATTACCTCCCGACACGGCCATCTAACTTCGCTCGTTCGGGCACATTTAGCTATTGATTTCCCAAACTAAGGAAGGTTTTTTTTTGATCTGTTCAGTAATCTCTGCCATCTGCTGTCACACCCCAGTCCCAAAATACCGAGGGACTAGACACGTGGCAATGGCCAACAGCACACACTGATGGACAAACCCAATTTAATGGATCCATCAGGGCATACTTAAGCTGTAAAATCAAGTCTACGACAATCATGGCACAACTAATCTCATCCACACAAGATATAAAATATGATCCACAGAATAAGTAAGGAATGTAAATCATCAGCTAATCTCAACAAAGTGCTTCGGGGAACAACCCGATAAATATCTGATACAATAGTTCAACAGACCAGAATATAAATGACTGAAATAAATAATAAATACTGAGCATGAAACATGGATGCTCAGGAGAAGTCTTCGGCTAATACCTCATCCTCGGATGGTGGTACAGCTCCTGGATTAGCTCCTGCTGCGGTCCCGTATACCTCGGGATAGATCTCGTCCTCAAATCCTGGGGATATAATCCATAACCAGGTCCTCAGGGAACATAGTAAGGTACAGAAAATACAAGCCAAAATAAATGTAGTGCAGCAATAATGAGATAAATAGGGTAACTAAGTAACCATCTATGTGATATATAAGTGAGAGCATCACGAGTACTCAGGCTGAGCCACTACAAGCTCTGTGTCGGGGAGCCGGTAGCGGTAATAACCGGTAGTGGGTCTAGCTCTGCTCCGAGAGTCTACGACCTCTCAATAATAGAATATATATATATAAAATAGCCTGTAGCCTGTGTGTCTCTCCCCACCCAATGTAACCACGCATATCATGACCACAACGTCTCATGTCCATGTCAAGCGGGATCATAGCTAATGCAACAAGTCATAATATATCTATGAATATAGTATCTGTCAAGTCCTGTATCCTATACAGAATCACCACGAATATCTCGGGAAGATCTTGTCTCATGAGAAGTGTCAAGTGTCCTGGGTCAAAGTGTACTTGGTAAGACAAGTACTAGAATATAAAGTGTCACGAATGTCCATCTCTAGATGACCGTACCCAACACCGCGTACATTGTTGGCACCCGACTAATAATAGGACGCTAAGTACATCACACGATCCTAGGTTAAGCATGCACAGCAATATAATGAAGCAAGAAA
The DNA here is from genome assembly GCA_036927795.1 of Iris macrosiphon. Classification (NCBI taxonomy): domain Eukaryota; kingdom Viridiplantae; phylum Streptophyta; class Magnoliopsida; order Asparagales; family Iridaceae; genus Iris; species Iris macrosiphon. The sequence continues at coordinate 89,345,519 of JAYESA010000019.1, read as the reverse complement.
AATATATAACAATACTGCAGAGTTTGGCAAGGTACACTTGCCTGGTGTTTGAATACCAACAGTCGTCCCGGTATCAGTAGATCCTGTAGGTACTCCTCCAAAAGCTGTAATAAACATCACCAACCATCTCAGAAGATATCAAATAGCTAGAAACGCCTGTCCTTAAGTCCAATTTGGACACAAGGGCAAAAATGATATTTCCGGGCCAAAGCGGGGTACACATGTAGGCCACTTTGCGCCGAAAAGTGTATCAGGGTCAAAGGTCTCCAAATTCATCAAACTTAGTGTCTACAAGTCAGGAACGATGATACGAACCCAACAGAACTTCCAGAATTGGATTCTGATGAGCCGATCACAAAATTGCCCGTCAAGTGGAGCCTATGGGGACCACGATACGCGATTTTGTCAACGTTCTCAGAATTGGACCAAACTTCGGTCACAGGACCAGCGTATTGCTACGAGTCCGATGGCGCAAGTTTCGTCTCGATCCGACGTGTGTACACAAAGTTACAGCGTATACAAGAATAGACGGATACGGGACGTTGTCGGCGGATACGCGTTGATTCCGGTGTGCACGCACATCCAAATCAGCTTCTGCAAAATCTCACACGTCCGTATCAACGACACGCACATTTCAGTAAAGACCGTGTGCGACCAAGTCATCCCGTTTGGCGGGGCGCACTCAGTTCCGGGGTAAAATAGGGCGTTATTTTTCCTGTTTTTGGATCGCGGTTTGTGATCACCATAGGACGCGATGCACCGAACGGGTTGCACGGACACCTAGAGGGTTACACAGTCTATGTGACACAACAGACGGAATCGAAAATGGAGTTACGAGGTGAGAGAAAATGTTACCTGAACAGGGCTCCATGAATCTGAATTTCACGTGTCCGAGGGTACGGTTCGTGTCCTGGTCGAGAGTTCCTGTGTCCGCGTGTCTGCTGTGCGTCCAGGCTAGGGTTCCGATCGAGACAGCGGCGGGGCTTCGCTGGAGGGAGTCAGGCTCGGGGTCGGCGAGGTCGGCTAGGGCGGCGGCTCTGCACAGTCGGCCGGAGCGGTTCCCGCGGCCCGGAGACTCAGCGTCGGGACGAGCGGCTGGGTCAACTCGGGTCTGACCGAGGGCGGCCTGGCGGTAGCGGCGAGGTGGTGGGATCTAGGGGAACGGCGACGGAGTCGATCAGAGGTGGTCGGCAGCCACATGGGTCGGGGGCTGGACTCGAAGGCGGGGACTCGAGCAGAGAAGAGGGAGCCGGTGGGGGTCTGTAGGCTGCTCGAGGCGGGGAAAGAGTCGACGAGGGCGGTCGGTGTTCCGGCGAGGTAGTCGGAGCGAGGTGCAGGAGGCGGCGGCGGATTCCTAGGTTAGGCTGGGCACGCACGCTAAGGGGGGGTTTAATACTTTGCTACAGGGAATCCGGCGGCTAGGATTTCCCAATTGGGTTTCGGGTTCGGTTTATACATCCAACAGTTCTTAGGGCTTAAAATGCTACTCCTGAGTCCAATAAATTCACCAAAAAATACCCTACGTCCGGTATTCCATTTTATACCATAAAATATTATTTTCATAATATTTTAACATCAATATAATGCATTTAAAAATCCTTCGTTCACAATCACCTTGGTTCTTTATCCAGAAAATACCGAAAAAAATTGGGAAAAATTATATTTAAAATTATTCTGAAAAATAGGGTGTTTACAATCTTCCCTCCTTAAAAGGATTGCATCCTCGCAATCAAAGAATATGCTATTAAAGAAAGAATTATGAAAATTACAAGATTGCTTAGGTGATAACTGCCTCCGCGAATAAGTGAGGATAACGTTGACGCATATTATCCTCTCGTTCCCAAGTCAATTCGCCAGAAGAATGATGTTTCCATGCCACACGAACCAGTCTGATTGTCTGTCCCCGCAATATCTTCTTACTGACGTCGAGGATGCTAACTGGTTGTTCTTCATATCTCAATCTAGGGCCCACTGCGATCTCTGAATGATCGACTATGTGACTTGGGTCGGTCATGTACCTTCGCAGCTGTGAGACGTGGAATACGTCATGCACTTCCTCTAAGGATGGTGGGAATGTAAGACGATAAGCCACCTCACCAATGCGCTCTAGAATATCAAATATCCTAATATACCTTGGGCTCAACTTGCCTCTGCTCCCGAATCTAATAGTACCACGATTGGGCGAGATCCTCAAGAATACGTGCTCCCCTTCTTTGAACTTTAGGGGACGTCTGTGTGTATCAGCCCAATGCTTTTGTCTATCCTGAGCTGCTCGTAGATGATTCTGAATCTGTTTCACCTTCCCCACTGTCTGCGTTACCAATTCTGGACCCAGTATTTGACGTTCACCAACGTCACTCCAACATATAGGCGATCTGCACTTCCTTCCATATAATGCCTCGAATGGTGCCATCTGAATGCTGGCCTGATAACTGTTGTTGTAGGAGAACTCCACTAAGTGCAAATGATCTTCCCAAGATCCTCCAAAGTCTAGCATACATGATCGCAACATATCCTCCAAGATCTGAATGGTGCGCTCCGACTGACCATCTGTCTGTGGATGGTAAGCTGTACTGAATTTGAGTCTGGTGCCCAGACTCTCTTGCATGCTTCTCCAGAAATGAGATTTAAATCTCGAATCTCGATCTGATACAATACTAACCGGCACTCCATGTAATTTGACGATTTGTCGCATATACATGTCGGCTAGTACCTCTGTGGATTGTCCAACTCTAAATGGCAAAAAGTGTGCCGATTTAGTGAGTCGATCCACGATAACCCATACTGCATCTCTTCCGATGGGGCTCCTTGGAAATCCTGTGACAAAATCCATCGTGATATGTTTCCACTTCTATTCTGGTATAGGAAGCGGCTGTAACATACCTGCAGTCCTCTGATGCTCGGCCTTTACTTGCTGACAGACTAAACATTTGGCCACAAATCTTGCAATCTCCCTTTTTATTCCATGCCACCAATAATACTGTCTCAAGTCTCGGTACATCTTGGTTCCTCCTGGGTGAACAGAGTACATAGAGCTATGTGCTTCAGTCATTAGCTCCTGTCTCAATTCTCCATTTGGAACATACAGGCGATTTCCAAACCTTAATGTCCCGTCTTCGTGTATGCGAAGTCCTGTCTGCATGCCTGCTTCTGTCCTCTCTTTTAATCTTTGAAATCTAGCATCGGTGGGCAATGCCTCTTTAATCTTCTCCACGAGTGATGACTTAACTTCGAGATTAGCCAGCAATCCACTCTGTCCTGGTAAAACAAACTCTATCTGAAGCTCCTGTAGATCTCTCAATAACTCGGGCTGTATCGTCAAGAAATAAGTCGTAGGCTTTCTGCTGAGTATGTCTGCTACAACATTCGCCTTTTCCAGATGATACTACAGATCTATATCAAAATCTACCATCAATTCAAGCCGTCTCTGCCTCATGTTGAGCTCCTTCTAAGTATATACATACTTCAGACTCTTGTGATCTGTAAAGATTTCTACCTTCTTCCCATAAAGATAGTGCCTCCAAATCTTCAGTGCAAATATAACTGCTGCTAGCTCCAGATCATGTGTTGGGTAGTTCTTCTCATGGACCTTCAACTGTCTCGATGCATAAGCAATAACCTTGCCATGTTGCATCAAAACACATCCTAGTCCACTACCTGATGCATCACTGTAAACCATAAAACCTCCTGACCCCGAAGGAAGAGTCAAGACATGTGCTGTTGTTAATCTTCTCTTCAATTCTTCAAAAGCCTTCTGGCAGTCTTCTGTCCATGTAAACTCCTGGTCCTTGCATGTCAACTTCGTCATAGGCTCTGCAATCCTTGAGAAATTTTTTACAAACCTTCGGTAATATCCCGCAAGTCCGAGAAAACTTCTCACCTCTGCAACTGATGTGGGTATAGGCCAAGTCTCTATTGCCGCAACTTTCTCTGGATCAACTGAAAGTCCTTCTCCTGAAGTGATATGTCCCAAGAAAGGCACTTTATCCATATAAAACTCACACTTACTGAGTTTGGCGTATAACTTCTCCTACCTCAAGGTCTCTAACACGATTCTGAGATGCTCCTCGTGCTCTTCGTGGTTCTTGGAATATATTAGAATGTCGTCAATGAATACCACCACAAATTTATCCAAGAACTGATGAAAGACTTTGTTCATCAAACTCATAAACACTGCTGGCGCGTTGGTTAAACCAAACGACATCACCAAGAACTCATAATGTCCATACTTGGTCCTGAAAGCTGTCTTCGGTATATCCTCCTTCCTTACTTTGATCTGATGATAGCCAGATCTAAGGTCAATCTTCGAGAATACCCTAGCACCACTCAATTGATCGAATAGATCATCAATGCGTGGTAAGGGATACATGTCCTTGATGGTCACAGTATTTAGTACCCTGTAGTCAATGCACAACCGTACTATTCCATCCTTCTTTGGCACAAATAATATGGGTGCTCCCCAAGGTGAAACACTGGGCCGAATGAAACCCTTCTCCAGAAGGTCATCAACCTGTTCTTTCAACTCCACTAACTCCTTAGGTGCTAGCCGATATACTGATGAAGTGATAGGCTCTGCTCCTGGAGTTAAGTCTATTATAAATTTTTTTCCCGATCAGGTGATAAACCTGGAAGATCGTCAGGAAATACATCCACAAACTCAGATATGACTCTTGGGTAACCTGTCTCCCCTTCTACAGATAGTACCCTAAGAGTAGGCTGAACTCCTTGCTCTACTGCTCCTCGAAGAAACTCAAATTCTGGATATCCTGGCGGTCTAAATATAACCCGTCCAAGTCGGCAATCAAGAGTCGCATGGTACTGACTTAACCAGTCCATACCAAGTACAACATCATAATCCGGCATGGAAAATATCAGAAATTAAGCTCGCATTTCTCTTCCATAAACTACTACAGAACATGATCTACAGACGTCACTAACCGGAATAATTCTACCTCCCGTAAGAATTCTTTTCATCTTCGGAAGGGGTGCGGTAGCTACTCTATGGGTGGCTACAAAGCTAGTTGCTATAAATAAATGCGATGCTCCAGAATCAAATAAAGCTACAGCTGGTAATGAAGCTACTAAAATAGTACCTGCGATGACCTCGCCTGCAGTAGCTTCCTACTCAACAGCTAATGTGCTCGTCCCTGAGCTGGACCTCTCTGCTGCTGCTGAGTCTGCTGAAATAGAGTTGCCTGTGTTGCCAGTGGTGGTCTCTGCTGGTAGCCTCCTGTAGCTGGTGGTCTAACTCCTCCAGCTCCTATCTGGGGTGCTCCTACTGCTGGATAAGCTGGTCGTGGTGCAGGTAAAGCTAGTCTCAGTGCTCTGTTTCTGCGTTCAGAACAGTCCCTGGAAAAATGCTGGTTGGATCCACAGCTCAGACATAGTCCCAACTTACGCCTGCATTCTCTCTCAATGTGTCCTACCTTGCCGCAGTGGTGACAAGTAGGAAGAGGTCTGTCCCTATGTGCTGCTCTCTCTAGCATACTCCTCTGGGGTTGTTTTGCTAAATCCCCATGTGTTGTCCTGGATGGTACTGAGGTGATGGGCCTCTTCAGATTTGACTCCCTTCTAGTGACGCGCTCTATGCGTCGTGCTACTGCAAGGACGTCGGTATAAGATGTAGGTGCTCGAACTTTAGTCCGTCAAAGAACTTCTCAGCTTTCTCTTCCTCTGTCGAGATCAAGGTTGGGGCAAAGCGACTTAGGCGAATAAATTTTGCGTTGTATTCTTCCACTGTCATATTGCCTTGGATAAGGCGGTTGAACTTGTCTCTGAGCTCGGACCGTGCAACTGCTGGAATGTACATCTCTTGGAAGAGTCCGGAGAACTCTTCCCAAGTGACTCGGTCCTGTCCGAGCCTCCTCTCTTCTGCTAACCACCAGTGATGTGCATTTTCAGTTAACTGCATTCTGACTGCAGTCATCCACTTCTCTCTCGGAAGTTCAGCTGCTTCCAACTGGTGCTGAACGTTCGTGAGCCATTCATGAACTTCCGTTGGCCCCTCTTTACCAGAAAATGTACGAGGCTTGAGATGACGAAAATTGATGATAGATCCCGTCGCTGATCACCTCGCTGGTGGATTTGCCTGTTCTAATGTGGATACCAGGCTGGTCCTCAGATACTCTGCCTCCTGATGATGGACCTCTTACTGATTCTGCTGCTGGGCTTGCATCATGGCATACATCATCTGGAACATCTGTTGCCCGTCTATGGCTTGTCCTGGCGGGAAAACTGGCATCTGTGGAGTGAACTGTGGTGGAGGTGGGATGTCATCTCTCCGGAACCTTGGATTAGGCTATCCGATTTGATCACTCTGCGATGTTTGTCCTCCATTTCCTGGTGTCACTCCATCCATATAAGTAACCACAGCATCGCATGGCGTATCCAAATGAATCTTGTCTCCGTTCCTGGGATCCATTACTCTGCAATCAAAAGATAAACTGTAAGAACGCTCAGAGGAATCAACACAAGATGCAAATTAAGTAACAAATTCGAGTTCGATATAGAGTTCAAAAATGGGTTAAACAATGGATGAGATCCTAGAACTTATCCTATCCTTAGGGCAGGCTGGTCCGGTCCCTAAGTTAAAATCGAACAATTTAGTCATAGACCTGCATGGGCCACCACAAAAACTATGTCACGCCCCAGTCATAAAATACCGAGGGACTAGACACGTGGCAATGGCCAGCAGCACACACCGATGGACAAACCCAATTTAATGGATCCATCAGGGCATACTTAAGCTGTAAAATCAAGTCTACGACAATTATGGCACAACTAATCTCATCCACACAAGATATAAAATATGATCCACAGAATAAGTAAGGAATGTAAATCATCAGCTAATCTCAACAAAGTGCTTCGGGGAACAACCCGATAAATATCTGATACAATGGTTCAACAGACCAGAATATAAATGACTAAAATAAATAATAAATACTAAGCATAAAACATGGATGTTCAGGATAAGTCTTCGGCTAACACCTCATCCTCGGATGGCGGTACAACTCCTGGATCAGCTCCTGCTGCGGTCCCGTATACCTCAGGATAGATCTCGTCCTCAAATCCTGGGGACATAATCCATATCCAGGTCCTCAGGGGACATAGCAAGGTACAGAAAATACAAGCCAAAATAAATGCAGTGCATCAATAATGAGATAAATAGGGTAAGTAAGTAACCATCTATGTGATATGCAAGTGAGAGCATCACGAGTACTCAGGCTGAGCCACTACAAGCTCTGTGTGGGGGAGCCAGTAGCGGTAATAACCGGTAGTGTGTCTAGCTCTGCTCCGAGAGTCTACGACCTCTCAATAATAGAATATATATATATAAAATAGCCTGTACCCTGTGTGTCTCTCCCCATCCAATGTAACCACGCATATCATGACCACAACGTCTCATGTCCATGTCAAGCGGGATCATAGCTAATGCAACAAGTCATAATATATCTATGAATATAGTATCTCTGTCAAGTCCTGTATCCTATACAAAATCACCACGAATATCTCGGGAAGATCCTGTCTCATGAGGAGTGTCAAGTATCCTGGGTCAAAGTGTACTTGGTAAGACAAGTACGAGAATATAAAGTATCACGAATGTCCATCTCTAGATGACCGTACCCAACACCACGTATAGTGTTGGCACCCGACTAATAATCGGACGCTAAGTACGTCACACGGTCCTAGGTTAAGCATGCACATCAATATAATGAATCAAGGAAAATATATAACAATACTGCAGAGTTTGGCAAGGTACACTTGCCTGGTGTTTGAATACCAACAGTCGTCCCGGTATCAGAAGATATCAAATAGCTAGAAACGCCTGTCCTTAAGTCCAATTTGGACACAAGGGCAAAAATGACCTTTTTGGGCCAAAGCGGGGTCCACATATGGGCCACTTTACACCGAAAAGTGTGCCAGGGTCAAAGGTCTCCAAATTCGTCAAACTTAGTGTCTACAAGTCAGGAACGATGATACGAACCCAACGGAACTTTCAGAATTGGATTCCGATGAGCCGATCACAAAATCGCCCGTCAAGTGGAGCCTATGGGGACCACGATACGCGATTTTGTCAACGTTCTCAGAATCGGACCAAACTTGGGTCACAGGACCAGCGTATTGCTACGAGTCCGATGGCGCAAGTTTCGTCTCGATCCGATGTGTGTACACAAAGTTACAGTGTGTTCCAAAATAGACGGATACGGGACATTGTCGGTGGATACGCGTTGATTTCGGTGTGAACGCACATCCAAATCAGCTTCTGCAAAATCTCACACGTCTGTATCAACGATGCGCACGTTTCGGTAAAGACCGCGTGTGTCCAAGTCGTCCCATTTGGCGGGGCACACTCAGTTCCGGGGTAAAATAGGGCGTTGTTTTTCCTGTTTTTGGATCGCGGTTTGCGATCACCACAGGACGCGATGCACCAAGCGGGTTGTACGGGCACCGAGAGGGTTACAAAGTCTACGCGACACAACAGACGGAATCGAAAATAGAGTTACGAGGTGAGAGAAAACGTTACCTGAACAGGGCTCCGTGAATCTGAATTTTACGTGTCCGTGGGTACTGTTCGTATCCTGGTCGAGAGTTCCTGTGTCCGCGTGTCTACTGTGCGTCCAGGCTAGGGTTCCGATCGAGACAGCGGCAGGGCTTCGCCGGAGGGAGTCGGGCTCGGGGTCGGCGAGGTCGGCTAGGGTGGCGGCTCTGCACAGTCGGCCGGAGGGGTTCCCGCGGCCCGGAGACTCGGCGTCGGGACGAGCGGCTGGGTCAACTCGGGTCTGACCGAGGGCGGCCTGGCGGCAGCGGCGAGGTGGTGGGATCTGGGGGAATGGCGGCAGAGTCGATCAGAGGTGGTCGGTGGTCGCGCGGGTCGGGGGCTGGACTCGGAGGCGGGGACTCGAGCAGAGAAGAGGGAGCCGGTGGGGGTCTGTAGGCTGCTCAAGGCGGGGAAAGAGTCGACGAGGGCGGTCGGTGTTCCGGCGAGGTAGTCGGAGCGAGGTGCAGGAGGCGGCGGTGGATTCCTAGGTTAGGCTGGGCACGCACGCCAAGGGGGGTTTAATACTTTGCTACAGGGAATCCGGCGGCTTGGGTTTCCCAATTGGGTTTCGGGTTCGGTTTATACATCCAACAGTTCTTAGGGCTTAAAACGCTACTCCGGAGTCCAATAAATTCACCAAAAAATATCCTACGTCCGGTATTCCATTTTACACCATAAAATATTATTTTTATAATATTTTAACATTAATATAATGCATTTAAAAATCTTTCGATTACAATCACCTTAGTTCTTCATCCAGAAAATATCGAAAAAAATTGGAAAAAATTATATTTAAAATTATTCTGAAAAATAGGGTGTTTACATCTGCTTAGTCAAAGATTCTTGAGTGGAAAGATAGTGCAGCCCAACCATAGTAAGTTGTTCATATTGAGCATTCAGGTTGAGGATCTCGGGGTTACGAATCTCTTTTTTATGCACATAAAAAGATTCTTCCTTCAGCACCTCAGCAGTCAGGTTTGCGTGCTCTTCAAGGATCGGAGACATTATATGTTACTGCTTCATCTGTTTGAGTTCAGTAAGGCGCTGCTCTAACTTATCCACAGTCACCTTCAGCTCTTTGACCATTGATTTGTAACCATGAAAATCCCCAAGCGTTTCTATCTGGCGCAAAGCAGGTTTCCGCACTAGGAAGAATAGTAGATTCTTCTCCAGGATGCATGATACCCCCCCACCTTCAATTGGTGCTTGGACGTCGGGGTGAGTCATCGTCGACGACGAAGGGTTGGCAACGTGCTCTACAACAATAGTCTTGCCCTTGCCGGAATTCTTCTTCGAAGAAGAGGAAGCTTTTGGGCCCATTTCGAAAGTAGAAGAAGATGGAGAAGTCTGAAAAGTTAAAAAAATTTGAAAACTCGGGCAACAAGAGAGTAAGTAGAGTTTTCTTTCTCTTCACAACCTTATTTATAGGCCAGGCTCATGCGCATTATGCGATTATTTGTATATGCATTTATGGTAATGCATCATGTGCAAACGTCATGTTCACACGTATGTGATGCCTTGATATGTGTGATATGCGACGACTATGCACAAAATAGATACCTCGATTCTCACGTCCATACGTCGGTGTAACTTCAGGATTTCAAAAGTTTTTTTTCTGCTCGGAGATCAAGGAAGATCACATAGATCTGACAGATGTGTCCACGTTCTATGTGCCAACGATCTAGTCGGCAGTATGCGCCAAAGTTCTTCATACGTGCAGTTGATTTCTTCTCCTATGCTTCTTTCAAAGTACTTCGAACTTATCTGTCATGCCCCAGTCCCAAAATACGTTGGACTAGGACACATAAGCATGCCAGCCACCTATATATATGGCAACTCCAATATATGGAAACCATAATACAAGCGTACGCTGTATAATGAACAATAATTCATAAGTGGTAAAACTAATCACAAGTCACAGGGTAATATCTAAATCTCATCCACAGAAATCACATATACATGAATAACCAATAACCAGGTAACTAGATCTCAATACAGAGTATTTAAAGAATGACAGCCGGATGGAAACAAATCCACTGCCGAAATAGAATATAAAAGGAACCAGATACACACCATATAAATACAACATCTAACCAACACGAGGCTCGAAGATCTCCTCGAAATATAAGTAGCCTGTCCGGATCTTCGCTCCCACGAATACTCAGGAACATCTACACCTGAAAAGGGACCAGGTCCTCAGAGGGACAACAAGATACAGAAAAACAACATGCCATGTATGTAAATACTGAATAAATAAATAAATACAGGGTATGCTAACCATCTAAGTGAATGCAATATAAAGACCTTGTAGTACGCATGGGAATGTGTAAGCTTGACATATGCTGGCGTAATTCACCAATCGTCATGACTGGCTAGTATATGTGTCATATGCCCCCGGACACACGGGTAGCTCTACAATCGACCATCTCCGAGGAGCATGGTACGAAGGATAAAAGACTCAAGGAGGGGGTGTCCCATACGTCTACTAGTATCTTCCCCGCCCAATATAGATGTACAAGTCGTAAAAACGACGTGGACACCTCCTACTATGATGCAAGTCTCAATAAAATAAATAACTAAGCTACATACCGTTACACGTGTTGCTTACACTGATGACCAGTCGCGCATGAGACACGTGTCCCTACATGAACTCACTCTGTGACGTATAATGATACGTGTCAAGGCCTGGAAAGTCATACCAATAACTCAACAATTTTAAGTGGGTCTACTAGACACTAGGTCAGATACAAATCCTAACGTCAACGCCTTCGTTGACTGCATCCGAGTTTTCTCGGACGCGCACATTTATATGATTTTAAAATAAATAAACATGTAACTACAATAACTGAATTTAAACAGTACAACAAGGTAAGGTATACTTGCCTGGCAAGAGAGCTGTAAAAATATAACGTCCAGATGTCAAATACCAAGTGTCAAAAACTATGGCCTCAGTATGAACGTCTCTGGATGCTGAAATAAATATCACTAACAGTCTCAAAAAATATCAAATAGCTAGAAATGCCTGTCCTTAAGTCCAATTTGGACACAGGGACAAAAATGCTAGACTTAGTGTCAACAAGTCCAGAACGATGATACGAACCCAACAAAATGTCCAGAACTGGATTCCGATATGCCGATTACAAAATCGCCCGTCAAGTGGAGCTTGTGGGGCCCACGATACGGGATTTTGTCAACGTTCTCAGAATCGAACCAAACTTGGGTCACAGGACCAGGGTTTTGCTATGAGTCAGATGGCGCAAGTTTCGTTTTGATCCGACGTGTGTACACAAAGTTACAGCATATTCCAGAATAGGCGGATACGGGACGTTGTCGGCGGATACGCGTTGATTCTGGTGTGCACGCACATCCAAATCAACTTCTGCGAAATCCTGCACGTCTGTATCAACGACGCGCACATTTCAGTGAAGACCGTTTGTCGGGGCGTACTCAGTTCCGTGGTAAAACGGGACGTGGTTTTTTTATTTTTGGATCGTGGTTCGCGATTGCTACAGGACGCGATGCACCGAACGGGTTGCATGGGCATCAAGAGGGTTACATAGCCTACGTGTCACAACTGACGGAATGAAAAACAAAATTACGAGGAGAGAGAACGGGTTACCTGAACAGGGCTACGTTGAATGAATTTTTCTATGTCCGCGAGGAGATGCGACACGACGCTGATCGTGTCCGGGCTGTGTCCAGTACTGTCATGTTCGGTACTGCGCCGTGTCTGGTACTGCTTGAGTCTGGGTCGCTGCGGGGTGGTCCGGAGCCGCTGCGGGTCAGCCGACCGGACGAGGGAGATTGCACGGTAGAGATGATCGGCTGGGAAGGAGGAGGTGTCGTCGGAGTGGCTGTGCACAGGCCGGTCGGGGGGAAACTGAACCGGAGTGGGGAGGGAAAGCACCGCACGGGGCCGGTCGGGGGAGGGAGCACCGCACGGGGCCGGTCAGGGGAGGGAGCACCGCACGTGGCCGGTCTGCACAGAGGGTGGGGTGGTCTGGAGCCGCTGCGGGGTGGGGGATCGCCTAGTCGGCCAGTCGGGGGAGGTGGCTCGGAGCCGTGGCGGGGGAGAAGTCAGGCCGGAGCTCGGGGTGGAGGTCAGCTCGCCGTGGGGAGGCGGAGGTCAGGGAAAGAGGAAGGAGGATGCTGGGTCGGGGGTGGCTGCTGACTCCGGCGACGCGAGTCGAGCAGGGAGGAGGGGTGATTGTGGCGGAGGAGGTGGCGACGATGAGGATGGTGGTGGTGGCGATCGATGATGGTGGTGGGGTTGGCTGTGATGGGGGTGGCGGAGGATCACAGTGAGGAGGAGGAGGATGTCGAGGGTGGCGGTGGAGGCGTGGGGGGGGGGCGACGCTGGCGGAGGGGAAATGGGGGCTCGGGGGAGGAGAAGAGGGGAGAAGTCGGCCGCTGCGGGGGGGGGGGGGGGAGAAGTCGGAGCTGCTCCGGCGAGGGGGGGGGGGTCGGCTGACGGCTAGGTTAGGGTTGGGATTTTAGTTTTTTTTTCTTTTATAGAAATAAATTAGATATTTTAAGTAAAATATCTATAGATATTTACAGGATATTTTGTGGATATTTTCAGGTGGGTCCCGCTTCCAAATGGACGGTGCAGGTTCACCGGCCAATAGAAAGCTGACACCTCACACGAAAATTTACAGAAAAGTCGCTGTAATTTCATAAATTGTATAATGGTCCTATTTTGGAAAATTGCGCAATTACGAAATTGTCTGGGAAAAACACCTGATTCCTGAAAATGCTAAAATTCACAGAATTGAAGGGAAAAGCTGTGTGAGGGTCAGGGCCTGGTTTCTGGGTGATACGGGTCACCGTATTAATTTAATTAATAAATACTGCGCACGGTGTTCTCTAATTATTTAGAGGCAGATAGGGTCATAATTTCAGTACGGTGTCAATATACTAAATGTAGTATACTCAGTGTAGAATATTAACATATTTTTGTTTAGGCAAAACAGGTGCATGTTGGGCCTCTAATCTCTATTGGAACAGAGATGGTACAGATCTGGGAATTTAAATACGTACGTTTGTAACGATATTTGTGCGTCTAAAATGAGCCACAAAACAGAGTATCTGGGAGTTGCACAAAGTACAGGATAGTAGACTGGCATGTCTAGGAGAGGTATATGAGCTTCGTTCGGGGATAACAGTCAAGGTAAAGCTCCAAATAATTCGGTGATGGACAGGTGCACAAATCAATAGGATATGTAAGCAAAATAAATTAAAATATTGCCATAAATCCTAAATTGCTAAAAATAATCCTAATATACTGGAATCTGGTCGAGGGAGTTTACAATCTACCCAACTTATAAAAATTTCGTTCTTAAAATTAAAACTACGCCACGGTAGAAGTCAAAGACGGTATAAGATATAATTTAACAAAGTAATTTATATCTTGGTTTACGAATAGGTTTGAAAAACGTTTACGCATGTCGTCTACACGCTCCCAAGTAGATTTTCCTGGCGCACCATGCTTCTATGCCATGCGGACCAAGGGAAATAGACTGATTCCTCAATACCTTTTCTCGATGATCAAGGATTTCTACGGGTTGCTTTTGATACGACAAGCTCGGCCTAATGGTGATCTCCGAATGGTTGAGAACATGACTGTTGTCGGTCACATATCGCCTGAGTTGCGACACGTGGAATACATCAAGTACTCCCTCAGGTGAAGGTGGTAGCGCAAGTTGATATGCCACTACTCCTACTCTTTCTAGCACGTCAATGGTCCAACATACCTTGGACTCAATCTGCTGCGTCCTACGAATCGAATGGTGCCTCTAGTAGGTGATATCCTCAAGAAGACATGATCGTCCACTTTGAATTCCAAGGGACGATGATGACGGTCTTCCCACTGCTTCTGTCTGTCTTGCACTGCTTGCAAGTGTCCTTGTATTTACTTAACTGTCTCTACGGTATTGACCACTAACTCTGGTCACGCGAATCCTTGTCTAATACAATATTGACTAGCATGCCGTGTAATCTTGCAATTTGCCTCATATATAAGTTAGCTAAAGCTTCTGCAGACTGGCCAACTCTAAAGGTAATAAATATGCTGACTTGGTGAGTCGGTCCATAGGAATTCTTGATCCTTACAAGTCAACCTAGTCATAGGTGCTGCTATCCATTCAGGAGTCAATCAATTGTTATTCAGGTGAAATCCATTTAGATCTCTGACAGCAAAATGATACTTTCTTTATCGTAATACTTGGGTTCTGAACTTGAACCAAGTTACGAGGCAAAAAAAATAAAAAAAAATTATGCTGTCATAGTGATGCACGTATCAGGAACATAATAAAACGTTAGGTAGGTAGCGAAGGTCATTCTAAAAAAATAGCACAGTTTTAAACTACAATCTAATCTAATAATAGGGTTTGGTAATTACCTAAAAAACAAACAGAAATGGCTACAGAAATAATACACTTTTCGTATTTATACTAAGTACGAGGTTTCGTCTTTCCGAAATAAGGGAAGACGGAAAACGATAATCAAGAGTTCAAATGGGAGGTAATAGATTAGAAGTGTGGGGATCAAGGCGTTTAAAGAATTCAAACGGGAATTGTCAAGGAAGTTGTGGATTGAAATCCTATTCTGGTAATCCCTATTCACATATTCGGATCAGCACAGTTATGTAGCTGATATGATATGCTCAGACATGTCTAGAAGACAAGTACATCCGTCTACTAATCACTATATATCTCAATCCACGTAAAGTAGTTATGCGAAGGGCGAACCAAGTGCACTATGGTTGATCAGACCGTAATACACTGATTCTGAAATGTATTAGTGTAGTACTCCAATAATACATATATCATGAACAAGCTTGATAAAGAATAAGCTTGCAAAACTAGGCTATACTAGCGGCATAGTCAAGGTAGTACAACAAATATAAGTACGCTAGATTATGATGTGAGAAGTACAAAACAATTTAAATTCACAAAAAGACAAGACTTTACAATCTCTACAGTTATTATTCTAATTCCTTGTCTAAGTCGCTAGTTGACCCAAAAGAGGTATGGCCTTCTAAGTTCTACAATCTTAATATACACTTTAGGTTGTCTGCCTAAAACAGAGATTTCAAGAAAGTCCGCGTTAAGTAGGGGTTCGAGATTGTCTGCGTAAAGCAGAGGTAAAATAATTTGGTGTAACGCATGGCTTCAGAGCTATCCGCGTGAAACAGAGAAGCGTAAGGTAGAGCTTCAGAGCTGTCCGCGTAAAAAGTCTGTGCGTAGAAATCTTTGCGTAAATATCTCCTGCGTAAAGTCTAGCATTCGTTGCAACGTAAAGTTGTACGAGAAACTCATGAGTTTGTCAGTCAAAATTAATGAATCCTGTTGTCTGACAAAAGTACTTGCACAACGATCGAGTGGACGGTTTGTGATGATGATTTATCCACGGAGACCCAAGTTGTCGTTTAGTGACTTATTTGATACACCACTCAAAGGAAAAATTGAGTCTTCTGAATACGTTGCCTATTCTTCATTTGATAAAAATGAGCTTTTACGCTCAAGTCCGAAATGAGTTTTTACGCTCAAGACAGAAATAAGTTTTTATGCTCAAAATAGGACAAAATCAGATGTCCCGTCAAAAAGCTGTTTCTTTTTGCACAGGGCTCGAGGCATATCTCTACATTTAATGCACGAGATTTGGTCATGGCTGGGGAAAGCTAAGGCTGTAACAAATACGCTCACATCATATCATTATATTTTACGCCTAATCAGGTTGCTCTAGGCTGGTTATCTATTATTCAAGAATCATCAAGTTTACGCAGGACAGTTACCTACGTTGCTTGTATGACGCAGGATAAGGAAGATTAAGGGATCGTGGGTAGCAGTTATCAAAACTGCGGCATAAGGAAGACAATCTTCTACATAATTTGGCTTTTATGCCAACAAGAAAGTCATTTGGCTTTTACGCCAACTAGGCAGTTTGTTTGGCTTTTACGCCAACAAGAGTCAATTGGCTTTTACGCCAACAAGGGTAAAGGGTCTCTAAAACTGGGTTTATCCAATCATAGGATGAGGCTTCAGTCTTAGTATTCAGCCTTGGATTTCTATTGGTTCCTTAAGACTAAGGTCAACACTATGGTCAATTCTCTAACAAATCCTAGTAGTGTTTATACTACTCTCAAGTCATACATAAATACGTCAAGTGG
Organism: Iris macrosiphon; assembly: GCA_036927795.1. Taxonomy (NCBI): domain Eukaryota; kingdom Viridiplantae; phylum Streptophyta; class Magnoliopsida; order Asparagales; family Iridaceae; genus Iris; species Iris macrosiphon. Next base: position 89,328,810 of record JAYESA010000019.1, on the reverse strand, counting down.
CAATGGTAAGTTAATCTATAGGTAGTGATGCTAGGGTTTATTAGGTAATATGGAAGACTAGGGTTCATTTAGTATCCTATACTTAGTGATGTGTCAATGCCCTAGTTGTATTCTAAGTAGGAATATTACCCTAAGTATCATTCTATCAACAGGGATTTCTTTATTCTAGCAGGGGCTATACTCAAAGAATATTAGGGAAGGACAGGATTCAAGCAAGATGTGATTTATTCAAATGGAATGGATTGGAAGGAAGATGAGTCATAGTTAATTATGGATGAGATCCTATACTCTAATCCTAGGTGCAGGCTTGCTCGGTACAGTAACGTAACCGAGACAATATGCTCTGACCTGTATGGGCCACCACTAAAAACATGTCATACCCCAGTCCCAAAATACGTAGGTCTAGGACACGTAAGGATGCCAGCCGCCTGTATATATGGCAACTCCAATATATGGAAACTATAATACAAGCGTACGCTGTATAATGAACAATAATTCATAAGTGGTAAAACTAATCACAAGTCACAGGGTAATATCTAAATCTCATCCACAGAAATCACATATACATGAATAACCAATAACCAGGTAACTAGATCTCAAAATAGAGTATCTAAAGAATGACAGCTGGATGGAAATAAATCCACTGCCGAAATAGAATATAAAAGGAACCAGATACACACCATATAAATACAACATCTAACCAACACGAGGCTCGAAGATCTCCTCAAAATATAAGTAGCCTGTCCGGATCTTCGCTCCCACGAATACTCAGGAACATCTACACCTGGAAAGGGACCAGGTCCTCAGAGCGACATAACAAGATACAGAAAAATAACATGCCATGTATGTAAATACTGAATAAATAAATAAATACAGGGTATGCTAACCATCTAAGTGAATGCAATGTAAAGACCTTGTAGTACGCATGAGAATGTATAAGCTTGACATATGCTGACGTAATTCACCAATCGTCATGACTGGCTAGTATATTGTCATATGCCCCCGGACACACGGGTAGCTCTGCAATCGACCATCTCCGAGGAGCATGGTACGAAGGATAAAAGACTCAAGGAGGGGGTATCCCATACGTCTACTAGTATCTTCCCCGCCCAATATAGATGTACAAGTCGTAAAAATGACGTGGACACCTCCTACTATGATACAAGTCTCAATAAAATAAATAACTAAGCTACATACCGTTACACAAGTTGCTCACACTGATGGCCAGTCGCGCATGAGACATGCGTCCCTACATGAACTCACTCTGTGACGTGTAATAATACGTATCAAGGCCTGGGAAGTCATACCAATAACTCAACAATTTTAGGTGGGTCTACTAGACACTAGGTCAGATACAAATTCTAACGTCAACGCCTTCGTTGACTGTACCCGAGTTTTCTCGAACGCGCACATTTATATGATTTTAAAATAAATAAACATATAACAATAATAACTGAATTTAAATAGTACAACAAGGCAAGGTATACTTGCCTGGCAAGAGAGCTGCAAAAATGTAACGTCCAGATGTCAAATACCAAGTATCAGAAACTATGGCCCCAATATAAAAATCTCCGGATGCTGAAATAAATATCACTAACAGTCTCAGAAAATATCAAATAGCTAGAAACGCTTGTCCTTAAGTCCAATTTGGACACAGGGGCAAAAATGACAGTTTTCGGTCAAAGAGGGGTCCACATGTGGGCCACTTTGCACCAAAAAATATGTCAGGGCCAAAGGTCTCCAAATTCGCCAAACTTAGTATCAACAAGTCCAGAACGATGATACGAATCCAACAGAATATCCAGAACTGGATACCGATGTGCCGATCACAAAATCGTCCGTCAAGTAGAGCCTATAGGGGCCACGATACGGAATTTTGTCAACGTTCTCAGAATCGAACCAAACTTGGGTCACAGGACCAGCGTATTGCTACGAGTCCAATGGCGCAAGTTTTGTTTCGATCCGATGTGTGTACACAAAGTTACAGCATGTTCCAGAACAGGCAGATACGGGGCGTTGTAGGCGGATACGCATTGATTCCGGTGTGCACACACATCCAAATTAACTTCTGCGAAATCCCGCACGTCCGTATCAACGGCGCGCACATTTCAGTGAAGACAGCGTGTGACCAAGTTGTCCTGTTTGGCGGGGCGTACTCAGTTCCGGGGTGAAACGGGGCATAGTTTTTTCTGGTTTTGGATCACGTTTCGCGATCGCCACAGGACGCGATGCATCGAGCGGGTTGCACGGGCATCGAGAGGGTTACATAGCCTACGTGTCACAACTGACAGAATGAAAAACTGAATTACGAGAAGAGAGAACGGGTTACCTGAATAGGGCTCCGTGGAATGAATTTTCCTGTGTCCGCGAGAAGATGCGACACGACGCTGATCGTGTCCGGGCTGTGTCCAGTACTTTCGTGTCCGGTACTACACCGTGTCTGGTACTGCTTGAGTCGAGGTCGCGGCGGGGTGGTCCGGAGCCGTTGCGGGTCAGCCGGTCGGACGAGGGAGATTGCACGGTGGAGATGATCGGCTGGGAAGGATGAGGTGTCGTTGGAGTGGCTGTACACAGGCCGGTCGGGGGGAAACTGAACCGGAGTGAGGGGGGAAAGCACCGCACGGGGCCGGTCGGGGGAGGGAGCACCGCACGGGGCCGGTCTGCACAGAGGGTCGGGTGGTCTGGAGCCGCTGTGGGGTGGGGGATCGCCCAGTCGGCCAGTCGGGGAATGTGGCTCTGAGCCGTGGCGGGGGAGAAGTCAGGCCGGAGCTCGGGGTGAAGGTCGGCTCACCGTGGGGAGGCGGAGGTCAGGGAAAGAGGAAGGAGGATGCCGGGTCGGGGGTGGCTGCTGACTCTGGCGGCGCGAGTCGAGCAGGGAGGAGGGGTGATTGTGGCGGAGGAGGTGGCGAAGATGAGGATGGTGGTGGTGGCGATCGATGATGGTGGTGGGGTTGGCTGTGATGGGGGTGGCAGAGGATCACAGTGAGGAGGAGGAGGAGGATGTCGAGGGTGGCGGTGGAGGCGTTGGGGGGGGGGGGGCGACGCTGGCGGAGGGGAAAGGGGGGCTCGGGGGAGGAGAAGAGGGGAGAAGTCGGCCGCTGCGGGGGGGGGGGGGGAGAAGTCGGAGCTGCTCCGGCGAGGGGGGGGGTCGGCTGACGGCTAGGTTAGGGTTAGGGATTTTAGTTTTTTTTTCTTTTATAGAAATAAATTAGATATTTTAAGTAAAATATCTATAGATATTTACAGGATATTTTCAGGTGGGTCCCGCTTCCAAATGGACGGTGCAGGTTCACCGGCCAATAGGAAGCTGACACCTCACACAAAAATTTGAAGAAAAGTCCCTGCAATTTCATAAATTGCATAATGGTCCTATTTTAGAAAATTGTGCAATTACAAAATTGTCTGGAAAAAACATCCGATTCCTGAAAATGCTAAAATTCACAGAATTAAAGGAAAAAGCTGTGTGAGGGTCCTGAGGGGGTGGGGGTGAGTCTGGGCAGGGGCAGGGCCTGGTTTCTGGGTGATATGGGTTACCGTATTAATTTAATTAATAAATACTGCGCACGGTGTTCTCTAATTATTTGGAGGCAGGTAGGATCATAATTTCAGTATGGTGTCAATATACTAAATGTAGTATACTCAGTGTAGAATATTATCGTATTTTTGTTTGGGCAAAACAGGTGCATGTTGGGCCTCTAATCTCTATTGGAACAAAGATGGATACAGATCTGGGAATTTAAATACGTACGTTTGTAACGATATTTGTGCGTCTAAAATGAGCCACAAAACAGAGTATCTGGGAGTTGCACAAAGTGCAGGATAATAGACTGGCATGTCTAGGAGAGGTATATGAGCTTCGTTCGGGGATAACAGTCAAGGTAAAGCTCCAAATAATTCGGTGATGGACAGGTGGACAAATCAATAGGATATGTAAGCAAAATAAATTAAAATATTGCCATAAATCCTAAATTGCTAAAAATAATCCTAATATACTGGAATCTGGTCGAGGGAGTTTACAATCTACCCAACTTATAAGAATTTTGTCCTCAAAATTAAAACTACGCCACGGTAGAAGTCAAAGACGGTATAAGATATAATTTAACAAAGTAATTTATATCTTGGTTTACGAATAGGTTCGAAAAACGTTTACGCATGTCGTCTACACGCTCCCAAGTAGATTTTCCTGGCGCACCATGCTTCTATGCCATGCGAACCAAGGGAAATAGACTGATTCCTCAATACCTTTTCTCGATGATCAAGGATTTCTACGAGTTGCTCTTGATACGACAAGCTCGGCCTAATGGTGATCTCCGAATGGTTGAGAACATGACTGTTGTCGGCCACATATCGCCTGAGTTGCGACACGTGGAATACATCAAGTACTCCCTCAAGTGAAGGTGGTAGCGCAAGTTGATATGCCACTACTCCTACTCTTTCTAGCGCGTCAATGGTCCAACATACCTTGGACTCAATCTGCTGCGTCCTATGAATCGAATGGTGCCTCTAGTAGGTGATATCCTCAAGAAGACATGATCGTCCACTTTGAATTCCAAGGGACGATGATGACGGTCTGCCCACTGCTTCTGTCTGTCTTGTACTGCTTGCAAGTGTCCTTGTATTTACTTAACTGTCTCTACGGTATTGACTACTAAATCTGGTCACGCGAATCCTTATCTGGTATAATGCTGACTGGCATGCCGTGTAATCGTGCGATTTGCCTCATATATAAGTTAGCTAAAGCTTCTGCAGACTGGCCAACTCTAAAGGTAATAAATGTGCTGACTTGGTGAGTCGGTCCATAGGAATTCTTGATCCTTACAAGTCAACCTAGTCATAGGTGCTGCTATCCATTCAGGAGTCAATCAATTGTTATTCAGGTGAAATCTATTTAGATCTCTGACAGCAAAATGATACTTTCTTTATCGTAATACTTGGATTCTGAACATGACCCAAGTTACGAGGCAAAAAAAAATAAAAAAAATTTATGCTGTCATAGTGATGCACGTATCAGGAACGTAATAAAACGTTAGGTAGGTAGCGAAGGTCATTCTAAAAAAATAGCACAGTTTTAAACTGCAATCTAATCTAATAATAATGTTTGGTAATTACCCAAGAAATAAACAGAAATGGCTACAGAAACAATACACTTTTCGCATTTATACTAAGTACGAGGTTTCGTCTTTCCGAAATAAGGGAAGACGGAAAACGATAATCAAGAGTTCAAGGGGGAGGTAATAGATTAGAAGTGTGGGGATCAAGGCATTTAAAGAATTCAAACGGGAATTATCAAGGAAGTTATGGATTGAAATCCTATTCTGGTAATCCCTATTCACATATTCGGATCAGCACAGTTATGTAGCTGATATGATATGCTCAGACATGTCTAGAAGACAAGTACATCTGTCTACTAATCACTATATATCTCAATCCACGTAAAGTAGTTATGCGAAGGGCGAACCAAGTGCACTATGGTTGATCAGACCGTAATATACTGATTCTGAAATGTATTAGTGTAGTACTCCAATAATACATATATCATGAACAAGCTTGATAAAGAATAAGCTTGCAAAACTAGGCTATACTAGTGGCATAGTCAAGGTAGTACAGCAAATATAAGTACGCTAGATTATGATGTGAGAAGTACAAAACAATTTAAATTCACAAAAAGACAAGACTTTACAATCTCTACAGTTATTATTCTAATTCCTTGTCTAAGTCGCTAGTTGACCCAAAAGAGGTATGGCCTTCTAAGTTCTACAATCTTAATATACACTTTAGGTTGTCTGCCTAAAACAGAGATTTCAAGAAAGTCCGCGTAAAGTAGGGGTTCGAGGTTGTCTGCGTAAAGCAGAGGTAAAATAATTTGGCGTAACGCATGGCTTCAGAGCTATCCGCGTAAAACAGAGAAGCGTAAGGTAGAGCTTCAGGGCTGTCCGCGTAAAAAGTCTGTGCGTAGAAATCTGCGCGTAAATATCTCCTGCGTAAAGTCTAGCATTCGTTGCAACGTAAAGTTGTACGAGAAACTCATGAGTTTGTCAATCAAAATTAATGAATCCTGTTATCTGACAAAAGTACTTACACAACGATCGAGTGGACGGTTTGTGATGATGATTTATGCATGGAGACCTAAGTTATCGTTTAGTGACTTATTTGATACACCACTCAAAGGAAAAATTGAGTCTTCTGAATACGCTGCCTATTCTTCATTTGATAAAAATGAGCTTTTACGCTCAAGTCCGAAATAAGTTTTTATGCTCAAGACAGAAATGAGTTTTTATGCTCAAAATAGGACAAAATTAGTTGTCCCGTCAAAAAGCTGTTTCTTTTTGCACCGGGCTCGAGGCATATCTCTGTATTTAATGCACGAGATTTGGTCATGGCTGGGGAAAGCTAAGGCTGTAACAAATACGCTCACATCCTATCATTATATTTTACGCCTAATCAGGTTGCTCTAGGCTGGTTATCTATTATTCAAGAATCATCAAGTTTACGCAGGACAGTTACCTACGTTGCTTGCATGACGCAGGATAAGGAAGATTAAGGGATCGTGGGTAGCAGTTGTCATAACTGCGGCGTAAAGGAGACAATCTTCTGCATAATTTGGCTTTTATGCCAACAAGAAAGTCATTTGGCTTTTACGCCAACTAGGCAGTTTGTTTGGCTTTTATGCCAACAAGAGTCAATTGGCTTTTATGCCAACAAGGGTAAAGGGTCTCTAAAACTGGGTTTATCCAATCATAGGATGAGGTTTCAGTCTTAGTATTCAACCTTAGATTTTTATTGGTTCCTTAAGACTAGGGTCAACACTATGGTCAATTCTCTAGCTAATCCTAGTAGTGTTTATACTACTCTCAAGTCATACATAAATACGTCAAGGGACAATGGTAAGTTAATTTATAGGTAGTGATGCTAGGGTTTATTAGGTAATATGGAAGACTAGGGTTCATTTAGTATCCTATACTTAGTGATGTGTCAATGCCCTAGTTGTATTCTAAGTAGGAATATTACCCTAAGTATCATTCTAACAACAGGGATTTCTATATTCTAGCAGGGGCTATACTCAAAGAATATTAGGGAAGGACAGGATTCAAGCAAGATGTGATTTATTCAAATGGAATGGATTGAAAGGAAGATGAGTCATAGTCAATTATGGATGAGATCTTATACTCTAATCCTAGGTGCAGGCTTGCTCGGTACAGTAACGTAACCGAGACAATATGCTCTGACCTGCATGGGCCTCTACTAAAAACATGTCACGCCCTAGTCCCAAAATACGTAGGACTAGGACACGTAAGAATGCCAGTCGTCTGTATATATGGCAACTCCAATATATGGAAACCATAATACAAGCGTACGCTGTATAATGAACAATAATTCATAAGTGGTAAAACTAATCACAAGTCACAGGATAATATCTAAATCTCATCCACATAAATCACATATACATGAATAACCAATAACCAGGTAACTAGATCTCAAAACAGAGTATCTAAAGAATGATAGCCGAATGGAAACAAATTCACTGCCGAAATAGAATATAAATGGAACCAGATACACACCATATAAATACAACATCTAACCAACACGAGGCTCGAAGATCTCCTCGAAATATAAGTAGCCTGTTTGGATCTTCGCTCCTACAAATACTCAGGAACATCTACACCTGGAAAGGGACCAGGTCCTCAGAGGGACATAACAAGATACAGAAAAATAACATGCCATGTATGTAAATACTGAATAAACAAATAAATACAGGGTGTGCTAACCATCCAAGTGAATGCAATGTAAAGATCTTGTAGTACGCATGGGAATGTGTAAGCTTGACTTATGCTGACGTAATTCACCAATCGTCATGACTGGCTAGTATATGTGTCATATGCCCCCGGACACACGGGTAGCTCTGCAATCGACCATCTCCGAGGAGCATGGTACGAAGGATAAAAGACTCAAGGAGGGGGTGTCCCATACGTCTACTAGTATCTTCCCCGCCTAATATAGATGTACAAGTCGTAAAAACGACGTGGACACCTCCTACTATGATACAAGTCTCAATAAAATAAATAACTTAGCTACAAACCGTTATACTGTTGCTCACACTGATGGCCAGTCGCGCATGAGACACACGTCCCTACATGAACTCACTCTGTGACGTGTAATGATACGTGTCAAGGCCTGGGAAGTCATACCAATAACTCAACAACTTTAGGTGGGTCTACTAGACACTAGGTCAGATACAAATCCTAACGTCAACGCCTTCGTTGACTGCACCCGAGTTTTCTCGGACGCGCACATTTATTTAATTTTAAAATAAATAAACATATAACTACAATAACTGAATTTAAACAGTACAACAAGGCAAGGTATACTTGCTTGGCAAGAGAGCTGCAAAAATGTAACGTCCAGATGTCAAATACCAAGTATCAGAAACTATGGCCTCAGTATGAACGTCTCCGGATGCTGAAATAATCACTAACAGTCTCAGAAAATATCAAATAGCTAGAAGCGCCTATCCTTAAGTCCAATTTGGATACAGGAGCAAAAATGACACTTTTTGGTCAAAGCTTGGTCCACATGTGGGCCACTTTGCACCGAAAAATGTGTCAGGGTCAAAGGTCTCCAAATTTGCCAAACTTAGTGTCAACAAGTCCAGATTGATTATACGAACCCAACGGAATATCCAGAACTGGATTCTGATGTGCCGATCACAAAATCGCCCGTCAAGTGGAGCCTGTAGGGCCCACGATACGGGATTTTGTCAATGTTCTCAGAATCGAACCAAACTTGGGTCACAGGACCAACGTATTGCTACGAGTCTTATGGCACAAGTTTCGTTTTGATCCGACGTATGTAAACAAAGTTACAGCGTATTCCAGAATAGACGGATACGGGGCGTTGTCGGCGGATACGCGTTGATTCCGGTATGCACGCACATCCAAATCAACTTCTGCGAAATCCCGTACGTCCGTATCAACGGCGCACACGTTTCGGTGAAGACCGCATGCGACCAAGTCATCCCGTTTGGCGGGGCGTACTCAGTTCCGTGGTGAAACGGGGCGTGATTTTTCCTGTTTTTGGATCGCGGTTCGCGATCGCCACAGGACGCGATGCACCGAGTGGGTTGCACGGGCATCGAGAGGGTTACATAGCCTACGTGTCATAACCCACAAAATAAAAAATAGAATTACGAGGAGAGAGAACGGGTTACCTGAACTGGGCTCCGGGGAATAAATTTTCCTGTGTCCGCGAGGAGATGCGACACGACGCTGATCGTGTCCGAGCTGTGTCCAGTACTGTCGTGTCCGGTACTGCGCCGTGTCTGGTACTGCTTGAGTCGAGGTCGCTGCGGGGTGGTCCGGAGCCGCTGCGGGTCAGCCGGCCGGACGAGGGAGATTGCACGATGGAGATGATCGGCTGGGGAGGAGGAGGTATCGTCGGAGTGGCTGTGTACAGGCCGGTCGAAGGGAAAATGAACCGGAGTGGGGGGGGGAAGCACCACACGGGGCCGGTCGGGGGAGGGAGCACCGCACGGGGCCGGTCTGCACAGAGGGTCTGGTGGTCTGGAGCCGCTGCGGGGTGGGGGATCGCCCAGTCGGCCAGTCGGGGGAGGTGACTCGGAGCCGTGGTGGGGGAGAAGTCAGGCCGGAGCTCGGGGTGGAGGTCGGCTCGCCGTGGGGAGGCGGAGGTCAGGGAAAGAGGAAGGAGGATGCCGGGTCGGGGGTGGCTGCTGACTCCGGCGGCGCGAGTCGAGCAGGGAGGAGGGGTGATTGTGGCGGAGGAGGTGGCGACGATGAGGATGGTGGTGTTGGCGATCGATGATGGTGGTGGGGTTGGCTGTGATGGGGGTGGCGGAGGATCACAGTGGGGAGGAGGAGGAGGATGTCGAGGGTGGCGGTGGAGGCGTGGGGGGGGGGGCGACGCTGGCGGAGGGGAAAGGGGAGCTCGGGGGAGGAGAAGAGGGGAGAAGTCGGCCGCTGCGGGGGGGGGGGGGAAGTCGGAGCTGCTCCGGCGATGGGGGGGGGGGTCGGCTGACGGCTAGGTTAGGGTTAGGGATTTTAGTTTTTTTTCTTTTATAAAAATAAATTAGATTATTTTAAGTAAAATATCTATAGATATTTACAGGATATTTTGTGGATATTTTCAGGTGGGTCCCGCTTCCAAATGGACGGTACAGGTTCACCGGCAAATAGGAAGCTGACACCACACACGAAAATTTGCAGAAAAGTCCTTGCAATTTTATAAATTACATAATGGTCCTATTTTAGAAAATTGCGCAATTACGAAATTGTCTAGAAAAAACATCCGATTCCTGAAAAAGCTAAAATTCACAAAATTGAAGGAAAAAGCTGTATGAGGGTCCTGAGGGGGTGGGGGTAAATCTGGGCAGGGGCAGGGCCTGGTTTTTGGGTGATACGGGTCACCGTATTAATTTAATTAATAAATACTGCGCACGGTGTTCTCTAATTATTTAGAGGCAGGTAGGTTCATAATTTCAGTACGGTGTCAATATACTAAATGTAGTATACTCAATGTATAATATTATCGTATTTTTGTTTGGGCAAAACAGGTGCATGTTGGGCCTCTAATCTCTATTGGAACAAAGATGGGTACAGATTTGGGAATTTAAATACGTACGTTTGTAACGATATTTGTGCGTCTAAAACGAGCCACAAAACAGAGTATCTGGGAGTTGCACAAAGTACATGATAGTAGACTGGCATGTCTAGGAGAGATATGTGAACTTCGTTCGGGGATAACAGTCAAGGTAAAGCTCCAAATAATTCAGTGATGGACAGGTGCACAAATCAATAGGATATGTAAGCAAAATAAATTAAAATATTGCCATAAATCCTAAATTGCTAAAAATAATTCTAAAATACTGGAATCTGGTCGAGGGAGTTTACAATCTACCCAACTTATAAGAATTTAGTCCTCGAAATTAAAACTACGCCACGGTAGAAGTCAAAGACGGTATAAGATATAATTTAACAAAGTAATTTATATCTTGGTTTACGAATAGGTTCAAAAAATATTTACGCATGTCGTCCACCCGCTCCCAAGTAGATTTTCCTGACGCGCCGTACTTCTATGCCACGCGGACCAAGGGAAATAGACTGATTCCTCAATACCTTTTCTCGATGATCAAGGATTTCTACGGGTTGCTCTTGATACGACAAGCTCGGCCTAATGGTGATCTCCGAATGGTTGAGAATATGACTGTTGTCGGCCACATATCGCCTGAGTTGTGACACGTAGAATACATCAAGTACTCCCTCAAGTGAAGGTGGTAGCGCAAGTTGATATGCCACTACTCCTACTCTTTCTAGCACGTCAATGGTCCAACATACCTTGGACTCAATCTGCTGCATCCTCTGAAATCGAATGGTGCCTCTAGTAGGTGATATCCTCAAGAAGACATGATCGTCCACTTTGAATTCCAAGGGACGATGATGACGGTCTGCCCACTACTTCTGTCTGTCTTGCACTGCTTGCAAGTGTCCTTGTATTTACTTAACTGTCTCTACAGTGTTGACCACTAACTCTGGTCATGCGAATCCTTGTCTGGTATAATGCTGAATGGCATGCCGTGTAATCGTGCGATTTGTCTCATATATAAGTTAGCTAAAGCTTTTGCAGACTGGCCAACTCTAAAGGTAATAAATGTGCTGACTTGGTGAGTCGGTCCATAGGAATTCTTGATCCTTACAAGTCAACCTAGTCATAGGTGCTGCTATCCATTCAGGAGTCAATCAATTATTATTCAGGTAAAATCCATTTAGATCTCTGACAGCAAAATGATACTTTCTTTATCGTAATACTTGGGTTCTGAACATGACCCAAGTTACGAGGCAAAAAAAAATAAAAAAAATTTATGCTGTCATAGTGATGCACGTATCAGGAACATAATAAAACGTTAGGTAGGTAGTGAAGGTCATTATAAAAAAATAGCACAATTTTAAACTGCAATCTAATCTAATAATAATGTTTGGTAATTACCCAAGAAACAAACAGAAATGGCTACAGAAACAATACACTTTTCGTATTTATACTAAGTATGAGGTTTCGTCTTTCCGAAATAAGGGAAGACGGAAAACGATAATCAAGAGTTCAAGGGGGAGGTAATAGATTAGAAGTGTGGGGATCAAGGCGTTTAAAGAATTCAAACGGGAATTGTCAAGGAAGTTATGGATTAAAATCCTATTCTGGTAATCCCTATTCACATATTCGGATCAGCACAGTTATGTAGCTGATATGATATGCTCAGATATGTCTAGAAGACAAGTACATCTGTCTACTAATCACTATATATCTCAATCCACATAAAGTAGTTATGCGAAGGGCGAACCAAGTGCACTATGGTTGATCAGACCGTAATATACTGATTCTGAAATGTATTAGTGTAGTACTCAAATAATACATATATCATAAACAAGCTTGATAAAGAATAAGCTTGCAAAACTAGGCTATACTACTTTATGTACAAAACAAATATAAGTACGCTAGATTATGATGTGAGAAGTACAAAACAATTTAAATTCACAAAAAGACAAGACTTTACAATCTCTACAGTTATTATTCTAATTCCTTGTCTAATCGCTAGTTGACCCAAAAGAGGTATGGCCTTCTAAGTTCTACAATCTTAATATACACTTTAGGTTGTCTGCCTAAAACAGAGATTTCAAGAAAGTCCGCGTAAAGTAGGGGTTCGAGGTTGTCTGCGTAAAGCAGAGGTAAAATAATTTGGCGTAACGCATGGCTTCAGAGCTATCCGCGTGAAACAGAGAAGCGTAAGGTAGAGCTTCAGAGCTGTCCGCGTAAAAAGTCTGTGCGTAGAAATCTGTGCGTAAATATCTCCTGCTTAAAGTCTAGCATTCGTTGCAACGTAAAGTTGTACGAGAAACTCATGAGTTTGTCAATCAAAATTAATGAATCCTGTTATCTGACAAAAGTACTTACACAACGATCGAGTGGACGGTTTGTGATGATAATTTATGCACGGAGACCCAAGTTATCGTTTAGTGACTTATTTGATACACCACTCAAAGGAAAAATTGAGTCTTCTGAATACGCTGCCTATTCTTCATTTGATAAAAATGAGCTTTTACGCTCAAGTCCGAAATGAGTTTTTACGCTCAAGACAGAAATGAGTTTTTATGCTCAAAATAGGACAAAATCAGTTGTCCCGTCAAAAAGTTGTTTCTTTTTGCATCGAGCTCGAGGCATATCTCTGCATTTAATGCACGAGATTTGGTCATGGCTGGGAAAAGCTAAGGCTGTAACAAATACGCTCACATCCTATCAGTATATTTTACGCCTAATCAGGTTGCTCTAGGCTGGTTATCTATTATTCAAGAATCATCCAGTTTACGCAGGACAGTTACCTACGTTGCTTGCATGACGCAGGATAAGGAAGATTAAGGGATCGTGGGTAGCAGTTGTCATAACTACGGCGTAAAGGAGACAATCTTCTGCATAATTTGGCTTTTATGCCAACAAGAAAGTCATTTGGCTTTAATGCCAACTAGGCAGTTTGTTTGGCTTTTACGCCAACAAGAGTCAATTGGCTTTTACGCCAACAAGGGTAAAGGGTCTCTAAAACTGGGTTTATCCAATCATAGGATGAGGTTTCAGTCTTAGTATTCAACCTTGGATTTTTATTGGTTCCTTAAGACTAGGGTCAACACTATGGTCAATTCTCTAACTAATCCTAGTAGTGTTTATACTACTCTTAAGTCATACATAAATACGTCAAGGGACAATGGTAAGTTAATCTATCGGTAGTGATGCTAGGGTTCATTATGTAATATGGAAGACTAGGGTTCATTTAATATCCTATACTTAGTGATGTGTCAATGCCCTAGTTGTATTCTAAGTAGGAATATTACCCTAAGTATCATTCTATCAACAGGGATTTCTATATTCTAGCAGGGGCTATACTCAAAGAATATTAGGGAAGGACAGGATTCAAGCAAGATGCGATTTATTCAAATGGAATGGATTGGAAGGAAGATGAGTCATAGTCAATTATGGATGAGATCCTATACTCTAATCCTAGGTGCCGGCTTGCTCGGTACAGTAACATAACCGAGATAATATGCTCTGACCTGCATGGGCCACCACTAAAAATATGTCACGTCCCAGTCCCAAAATATGTAGGACTAGGAAATGTTAGCATGCCAGCCTCCTGTATATATGGCAACTCCAATATATGGAAACCATAATACAAGCGTACGCTGTATAATGAACAATAATTCATAAGTGGTAAAACTAATCACAAGTCACAGGGTAATATCTAAATCTCATCCACAGAAATCACATATACATGAATAACCAATAACCAGGTAACTAGATCTCAAAACAGAGTATCTAAAGAATGACAGCCGGATGGAAACAAATCCACTACCGAAATAGAATATAAAAGGAACCAGATACACACCATATAAATATAACATCTAACCAATACGAGGCTCGAAGATCTCCTCGAAATATAAGTAGCTTGTCCGGATCTTCGCTCCCACGAATACTCAGGAACATCTACACCTGGAAAGGGACCAGGTCCTCAGAGGGACATAACAAGATACAGAAAAATAACATGCCATGTATGTAAATACTTAATAAATAAATAAATACAGGGTGTGCTAACCATCTAAGTGAATGCAATGTAAAGACTTTGTAGTACGCATGGGAATGTGTAAGCTTGATAAATGCTGACGTAATTCACCAATCGTTATGACTGGCTAGTATATGTGTCATATGCCCCCGGACACACGGGTAGCTCTGCAATCGACCATCTCCGAGGAGCATGGTACGAAGGATAAAAGACTCAAGGAGGGGGTGTCCCATACGTCTACTAGTATCTTCCCCGCCCAATATAGATGTACAAGTCATAAAAATGATGTGGACACCTCCTACTATGATGCAAGTCTCAATAAAATAAATAACTAAGCTATATACCGTTACACGTGTTGCTCACACTGATGGCCAGTCGCGCATGAGACATGCGTCCCTATATGAACTCACTCTGTGACGTGTAATGATACGTGTCAAGGCCTGTGAAGTCATACCAATAACTCAACAACTTTAGGTGGGTCTACTAGACACTAGGTCAGATACAAATCCTAACGTCAACGCCTTCGTTGACTGCACCCGAGTTTTCTCGGACGCGCACATTTATATGATTTTAAAATAAATAAATATGTAACTACAATAACTGAATTTAAACAGTACAACAAGGCAAGGTATACTTGCCTGGCAAGGGAGCTACAAAAATGTAACGTCCAGATGTCAAATACCAAGTGTCAGAAACTATGGCCTCAGTATGAATGTCTCCGGATGCTGAAATAAACATCACTAACAGTCTCAAAAAATATCAAATAGCTAGAAACGCCTGTCCTTAAGTCCAATTTGGACACAGGGGCAAAAATGACAGTTTCCGGTCAAAGCGGGGTCCACATGTGGGCCACTTTGCACCGAAAAACGTGTCAGGGTCAAAGGTCTCCAAATTCGCCAAACTTAGTGTCAACAAGTCCAAAACGATGTTACGAACCCTACGGAATGTCCAGAACTGGATTCCGATGTGCAGATCACAAAATCGCCCGTCAAGTGGAGCCTGTGGGGCCCACGATACGGGATTTTATCAATGTTCTCATAATTGAACCAAACTTGGGTCACAGGATCAGCGTATTGCTACGAGTCCGATGGCGTAAGTTTTGTTTCGATCTGACGTGTGTACACAAAGTTACAGCGTATTCCAAAACAGGCGGATACGGGGCGTTGTCGGCGGATACGCGTTGATTTCGGTGTGCACGCACATCAAAATCAACTTCTGCGAAATCCTGCACGTCCATATCAACGATGCGCACGTTTCGGTAAAGACCGCGTGCGACCAAGTTGTCCCGTTTGGCGGGGCGTACTCAGTTTCGGGGTAAAACAGGGCATAATTTTTTGGATCGCGGTTCGCGATCGCCACAGGACGCGATGCACCGAACGACTTGCACGGGCATCGATAGGGTTACATAGCCTACGTGTCACAACTGACAGAATAAAAAACAGAATTACGAGGAGAGAGAACGGGTTACCTGATCAGGGCTCCGTGGAATAAATTTTCCTGTGTCCGCGAGGAGATGCGACACGATGCTGATCGTGTCCGGGCTGTGTCCAGTACTGTCGTGTCCGGTACTGCACCGTGTCTGGTACTGCTTGAGTCGGGGTCGCTGCGGGGTGGTCCAGAGCCGCTGCAGGTCAGCCGGCCGGACGAGGGAGATTGCACGGTGGAGATGATCGGCTGGGGAGGAGGAGGTGTCGTCGAAATGGCTGTGCACAGGCCTGTCGGGGGGAAACTGAACCGGAGTGGGGGGTGAAAGCACCGCACGGGACCGGTCGGGGGAGGAACACCGCACGGGGCCGGTCGGTGGAGGGAGCACCGCACGGGGCCGGTCTGTACAGAGGGTCGGGTGGTCTGGAGCCGCTGCGGGGTGGGGGATCGCCCAGTCGGCCAGTCGGGGGAGGTGGCTCGGAGCCGTGGCGGGGGAGAAGTCAGGCCAGAGCTCGGGGTGGAGGTCGGCTCGCCGTGGGGAGGCGGAGGTCAGGGAAAGAGGAAGGAGGATGCCGGGTCGGGGGTGGCCGCTGACTCCGGCGGCGCGAGTCGAGCAGGGAGGAGGGGTGATTGTGGTGGAGGAGGTGGCGACGATGAGGATGGTGGTGGTGGCGATCGATGATGGTGGTGGGGTTGGCTGTGATGGGGGTGGCGGAGGATCACAGTGAGGAGGAGGATGTCGAGGGTGGCGGTGGAGGCGTGGGTAGGGGGCGACGCTAGCGGAGGGGAAATGGGGGCTCGGGGGAGGAGAAGAAGGGAGAAGTCGGCCGCTGCGGGAGGGGGGGGGGAGAAATCGGAGCTGCTCCGGCGAGGGGGGGTCGGCTGACGGCTAGGTTAGGGTTAGGGATTTTATTTTTATTTTCTTTTATAGATTACGAAATTGTTTGGGAAAAACACCCGATTCCTGAAAATGCTAAAATTCACAGAATTGAAAGGAAAAGCTGTGTGAGGGTCCTGAGGGGGTGGGGATGAGTCTGGGCAGGGGCAGGGCCTGGTTTCTGGGTGATACGGGTCACCGTATTAATTTAATTAATAAATACTGCGCACGGTGTTCTCTAATTATTTAGAGGCAGGTAGGGTCATAATTCAGTATGGTGTCAATATACTAAATGTAGTATACTCAGTGTAGAATATTATCGTATTTTTGTTTGGGCAAAACAGGTGCATGTTGGGCCTCTAATCTCTATTGGAACAGAGATGGGTACAGATCTGGGAATTTAAATACGTACGTTTGTAATGATATTTGTGCGTCTAAAACGAGCCACAAAATAGAGTATCTGGGAGTTGCACAAAGTGCAGGATAGTAGACTGGCATGTCTAGGAGAGGTATGTGAACTTCGTTCGGGGATAACAGTCAAGGTAAAGCTCCAAATAATTCGGTGATGGACATGTGCACAAATCAATAGGATATGTAAGCAAAATAAATTAAAATATTGCCATAAATCCTAAATTGCTAAAAATAATCCTAAAATACTGGAATCTGGTCGAGGGAGTTTACATTATCTAAGTGTCAAAAAACTTTGAAGGGGGTCTTGTAGAAACTTGAAAAATCCTAAGTCCATGCTCATGGAGGCTATGTGCGAGAGCTGCTTTTCAATAGTTGGATCAGTGAAACCAACACTATACACACATTATGTGCATTGAACACCAAAGACAATATATTTTAGTACTTTATGCAGAAGCCCATGTGCTATGCGTGGATTCCTATGTGCCAAAGATAGTTATTCTTTGGTTACAGGCAGAAGCCTATAAGACATGCGCCCAAATCAAAAATCTTCATGCACCGTTCTTCAGAAGACCAAAGAAGAGTATGCGACAAAATCCTAAACGCATACAACCTAGCCGCATGAGTCGATCTAACAACAAAATAAAAGTTGTGCCACTCCATAATGCGTGAAAATGGCGGTTATGCAGAAAATAATATCGCTTACGTTAGCGTAATTATTATGCGTTATTTTATACAGCGGAGCGATGTCATGTGGCATTATGCGCAATTTACTATGCATGATGCTCGGTCGAACGATGCACATAAGGATAATTTATAAGTAAATCTTTGAAGTTCTTTCTTCTCATTATACACAGGAGAACAGTCATAAAAATACGATCAGATGCGCATAAGGATGCAGGTACATACAGTCATTGGAGTTTTCTCTCCTCATCATACGCTGATGGTAGTGACAGTTACGGATACGAGGTGATATGCGCATTTAATGTTGATATTAATGCATAGACATTCAGATGTGCATATTTAATGCGCATATGTCTCAGTTGACAGCAGCCATATTAATGTGGATTTTTGAATCATTATAACGCATGCCACATATCGGGTAGACTGTGATGCATGCATATGTTCAGATCTACTTTATGCGCTGAAGTTATTGTAGGAACACTATGCACATGCAGTTCTTATGTGCATAGATCATAAAAATGTGAACTTTATATTTTATGCGCGCATAGTCGTTACAGTACAAATGACTATAAATAGTAGGAACGTTCTTACCAAACCAACAAAAGTTGAGTGCTTTTGAGCCTACTTGCTGCCCAAATCTGCCTGTGAGCCAGACTTGGTGAGTTTCCTCTCCAATCCTTGTGTTCGGATCATCAACGAAGTAAAGAAGTTAGTTGCACGACTTGATCCACTGCCACACTTTTCCAGATTATTTTGTACTTAGAGTTCTTTTTTCTTAGGATTCTTTTGTACACTCTTTTCAAAGTTTTATATAAAAAGAACATTCTTTTGCTAGTGAACCAGACTTAACGACTTTCCTCTCCAATCCTTGTGTTCGAATCATTAACCGAGTAAAGAAGTCAGCTGCACGACTTGATCTCCACCGCCACACTTCTCCATAATCTTATACTTATAATCCTTATAATCTTTAGGGTTCTTTTGTACACTCTTTTCAATTATATAAAAAACGATTCTTTTTGTAATGAAAACACACACACACACACACACACACACACACACACACACACACACACACACACACACACACACACACATATATATATATATATATATATATATATATATATATATATATTATCTTCGTGACTCATTTTGTAAGATATACGAAAAAAGGAGACAAAAGAGTATAAGCTGTGACTGCCGCCTTCGTCCAAGGAGTCCGTTCGAGCTGTTCATAGAGGTAATTAAGGAGCGTTCCAGAAGTTTATTACATGAACTTGCTGGTTCCTGTGAGCATATCAACTGTGCTCTTTATAACCCAACAAACATCTATTATATTTCTTTCTTCTAGTAGATGTAAATATTCTATCTCATTATTGCAACTCCGATTGCAAGAAAGAATGTAGTTTCTATTACTATTCGCTTTCTTTTTTGCAAGTTTCGGTTACAAGAGAAAGTTTGTATTCTGATTACATAAGACCAATAAGTGCAGTAATCATTCTTGATCTAAGTTTGTTTCAGTTTTTATCAATCTTCGTAACCTTGGAAGTAATAAAAATATAATGCGTCACCATTGTTGAGCAATACTAGTTTTAATATTGGGTTTCTAGATATAAGCCGCTGATATTTTTTTCCATTTTAACATTAACCTCTCGAATCTTCTTATTGGAAAGAGACTTCACATTGTTACTCGTAGGTTCTTGTGGTTAAGTTAACCGATTTTTTATTTTTTAACCATTTTGTCCCCTTCTATTTTTAAAAACTATTTTGTCCCTTCTATTCTCAACAAATTAGAATCCTAGTTCATATTTCTCCGTTCTTCAACCCAACGAGAAATCTTGTATCTCCTCCACAATCAATGTCAATTTTCTCCTCCCTCGACTACCTACTCCCTCCTCCGTTCCTTCCTCGTCAAGTCCAATAAACCAAAGCCCTACTTACCCATACCCTATAACACATCCAATCATTTTTCTCCTTCCTTCCTTGGCCACTCTTCTCCTTGATGAGTACGAAACTAGCTTCAACTTTAGGACTCTAGATATAATTTTCTTTCTTCGTGCATTCTGTCACCGGAGCCATGAGAGTGTTGAAGTTACTGATGAATCACTGGTAGAAGTTGGCAAGACCATGGAAGCTTCGATCTTTGGTCATTATTTTTGGAGTAGGCTAGTCGCAAAGTGCTCAAATCTTCTCTTCATCAATACTGAGGCCATCAACGCTAATCATAAATCCTAAGAAGATGAGTTGGTTAGTAAGAAAGCTATACTTCTTCAGATTAACATAAGGTTTGTTAATTCAAAGAAGATTGAGAAATTCCTTGAGGTGCTTCAGATGATCAGTTTGACTCTTGCTATAAATCAGGATATCGTCAAAGTAGATGACTACACAATTTTTTTATCAATGGCTTCTTGAAGATCATGGATATGTTTGGTGCATTCGAAAGTCCAAAAGGCATAATGAGACATTCGTAGAGACCTTCTTGGGTCTTGAAAGTAGTATTCCATTCATCACCAGGTCAAATCTAGATCTAATGGTAGCCGCTCTTCAAATCGATCTTTGAGAATATGGTAGACCCTGTAAGCATATCCAACATGTCCTCTAGTCAAGATATGGAAATGCAATACCTGATGGTGATGAAGTTAATAACTCGACAGTCGACACATACGTCACGAGCCTTCTTTCTTTGGCACAAGGCAAAAACTACACAGGGGCAGAGGCTTTATCTGATCAAGCCCTTTTGGACCAATTCTTCAACCTAGACTTGGAGGATATTGTATTTATTGGGGCTCACCCGATAATATAGAATATTTGGAAGTCTAGAACCTGAGATGAGCTCTATTTCATGTTAAATGTTCCTCATTGGTGGAAGCTTATTTTGTAGTTCATCTGATATAACTAATGCGTAGAGTTCTTCTTGTTTCTTAAGACCACTCTCAAGTTCTTGACCGTCACCTTCGAGAAGGACATCTTTTACTCTTGGGTGTCTTCTTCTCCCTCTTCGTCTTCATAGTCAGCAAAGGCAACTTATGCTCTGTGGAGGCAACTGTTGTGGGCACGCTCGTGCTCCTTTTGTAGGCCGCTGGTAGTAGGATGAGCATTTATGCCTCCTGTCTTTGTGGGCGGTATTTTCGTGAAATCAACCACATTATTGTATTTGTTCCAAAGAAATCTAGTACTTTGTCCAATTTGTCTGACATGACATCAAATTTGGTTGACAAGATTTCAACATCGTCGAACAGGGCATCAAACTCCTCATTCGTTATGGGTTTCATAATTGTTGTTTTACGAAACAAGGATTCTCAAAGGTTTTCAAAAAATTGGAATCATGGATCTGTGGGGCTCTGATACCACTTAACGCAGTGTGATAGTGGAACGGGCATACCTTCGTGCCTGGTAATGACCAAGTCGATCAATGATGACGATAATTGGACCACCGTTGCTTGGTGAGATCAAAGCAGTGCCGCAAAAACTCCAACGGATAGCCTGATGAGAGGTCTGCATGAAAGTTGCTTGACAACCTCAAGCGAGGGATTTTTAAATCAACGGAATAGTCGAGTCCATGACCAAGAAAGGAAAGAACAAATATCGGAACTCAAAGAATAATTTTATTGATTAGAAAGTTATTTTCAACTGTATAAAGAATGTGCCAATTTATAAAACTTTTTTGACGACATAATCTTAATCAAAAATAAATTCTAATCATAATCAAATATTGTAAAAAAACTAAATATAGAGACTCTCCTAATAAGAGAGAGAGTCGAAATCAATATTATGTTATGAAAAAAAAAATCGGAATCTATACTACATCATCAAATCTGACAAACACATCCCACCAAACCCTAAGGACAAATTTGTCTTTTATCTGATACGGTTAAGATTAGCTCTAGGATTAGATTAGTTCAACTCAGATAAATGCTAATGGAGAGACACGATGATTTAAGGAATCTTCTTCTAAATAATAAGATTTGAAAGACTTGTGTCGAATGAGTAAGATTTGAAGGGCTTATATTCAAAAACCTTAATTGTTTACACAAAAAAGATGAAGACATAATAATAGTAAGGTTAATAATGGATAGAGAAGCTGAGGATTTGATATGTTACATCAGTTGGAGGAATCCATGATTGTTTTGCACTTTTGACAAGGATGACAATAAAGTCTGTAAGTAAGTTGCATCCTACTAAGGGCATGCGACGACTTTGTGCACGCTTGCTCATATTCTATGTTGCAACTAACACAGCAAAATGATTTAAAAAGAATTTAGCTGCAAGTAATATTGTAGCTTTACTTGTAATAGTTAGACTATTTCACTTTCATGCTCATGTATTTTATTACAATTTCAAGTAGAGCAACGAAATCCAACATTTACTTGGAAAGCTTACCACAAGGGGCTGTTTGGATTTGGGTAGGTGGCCATAGATGTGTGAAAGTGACTCTAAGGATACCACTTTCACATCTCGGGTGTTTGGCTCAATACGAATATGGGACCAAGAAAGAAGTATCATCATTGCTTTTCACTTTTGGTCTCCTACTTGTCTGGTACAAAAATAGTCATTTCACTACGCATTTTATTTCAGACGTGGACAAAATTAGCTAATTGGTTTGTTTAATAAATTAGTTATTTGATACGTTATTAAGTGGATTTGCTACTTATTTATTTATTAAGTGATTGAAATTTATTTAACTAGAATGTATTAGTAAAGAATAAAAATATTGTTGATGGTATTCTTTGACATTATATATATATATAACTAAAATTATAAAAATTTAAGGTTTGTCCACTTAATAATATATTAAATAATAATGTCAAATATTTTATTATTTTATTGAGGAACAGTACTTGGTCTAATCATGACCGGATAAAACTAACATGACAACTTTAGGCTATTCTTTCTTTGATCTATGGTGGGACATATGTTCGTGGTTCTATTCCTTTCTTGGAAGACCAGAAGTCTAGAGTACATGTTTTCTCATTCTTCATGCTTTTCAGGCTTTTCTCTATTTAGTTGTTAGATCAATATTTACAGTTCACCGGGTTTATTTGACGTATTCTCTTGGAAGATTAATCTATATATATCTGGAACACTTATACCATTTTATTATATTCTTGATGTGATGACTAATAATGTGACATATATTTCTGTGGATGTGTAATGTGACAAACGTGGACTTAATATATTATTCTTGATAGATATATAAATTGATGTTTATAGATAATATATATGTTGGTTACTCTATAAGAGTTTCCTAGTAAGTATATGCTTGGCATACTCATGTACTCGTATCCAAAAGTGAAAGTTTATTGGGATATGAGCACTGCTCTACCATTACCGATCTTATTAAGGTATCGGCACATACCCTAAATTCCTTAATTTTTGATTAATTTAAGAAAATAGTATGCATAAGATTAGTTTAATTTATTTCAGTTTATATTAACGGTTTTGTATATTTTAATAATATTACATGAACACTGATGTGGCACGATAAAAACATGGCTACCTGGGCATTTCAAGTATTTATTTTAATTTATATTTATTAGTTTAGTTAATTTTATAATAATGTTGCATACGGTATGGACATGACACCTTTCATGGATTGTTGTATTTAGGAGTGTCCTATTGTATTTTGGACACCTATCATGTTGTGTCCTAGATTGCATGTTAAGGAGACATCACACAACAAGGATATGACACCTGAGATTACAGTAATGTATAATTGTGATTGGCGAGTTACGCCTATAGGATACCGCTCCCCATTCAGGGGCATTGTATCAAAAATTCTATTGGTATTGATTGATCGGAACAGATTAAAATCCTTCCTCTATTTGGATTGGCTTTTCGGAATCAGGTAGCATATGAAGTAGATCGCATTTTGAGGAAGAGCTCATATAAGAGTCATTCTCTCGAACCTGTTTACTATGTTTTTATTTTTGTTTTTGTTTTTGTTTTTAGTCCTATTTGTTATATACATAAGAAAACTTATCATCTGTGAATGTCTACATTGTTCCACAGTTGAACCCTCATCCTTCTTAAGGATAACACTACTATCATAAGGAGTAGAGATAGGTTTCTTATGAAAAATACTCAAATTTAGCATTTTCTTTACGTAGTGAGCTAAGGATAGAGTATAACCCTCTTTGGTTTTGGACATTTGCATTCCTAGAATCAAATTGGCTTCTCCTAAATCTTTCATATCAAACTTGCTAGATAAATATTTCTTAATATCATTTATGAAATCAAGGGATGATCCTAGAATTAAACTATCATCTACTAATGTAGCCTTGTAGATCTCTTTTCCATGTAGATCTCTTCTTCTAGATGTCCATTTAGAAATGATGTCTTTACATATATTTGATGGATCAATATATCGTATATTTGATGGATCAACATATCGTGAATGGATGCTAAAGCAAGGAATATTCTAATAGAGGTTATCCTAGCTACATGAGAGTAGGTTTCAAAATAATCTAACTCCTTTTTCTCAATAAAACCTTCAGTCTTGAGAAGGTAGGTGTGACACTACTTTGAGAAATCATCTATAAATATAACAAAGTATTTTCTATCATCTCGGAAAAATCCAACTTTAATCAAACACATCACTATGAATTAATTTCTAGAAGGTCATAATCTTTATTTACATATTTGAAAGGTAACCTGTGTTATGCTCCAATTCTGAAGAATCGAAGGTAGCCACGGACGTGATACCGTACAAGCCTAGATTACACTTATACAAGGCAAAAAGATAGATAAGTCGTGGTATTTCTCAAAAATATCGATATAGCAGCAGAAATAAGCTGACAAATTAAAGTCACAATGGAATAGAATAAAAAGTAGCTCTTTATTGATAATAATCTTTGACTACCTGACTTGCAACAGATTACAAAACTTCTTAAAATACAACTGATACTTCCCCATTTGGCTTACATTGATATTTGTCATCTTGGCTTACAATCTCACTGATACAACTGAATTACAATGTTTCACACATTATGTCCTTTATAACAAAAGACGCCTCCAATGGAAGAAGAGCTTTTGCGCGTCCCAACAATGCTTTGATACCTCAGAACAGTTCTAGCCACTCCCCAAAGCTGAGTACCTAGGGATGCCCACAAACGTGGTTCAATATATATCACGTACTAGTGAGCAGAAACTAATCCACTCATCTAAACCAACACTAAGTAATGATGTGAGCATGCAGTTATTAGAAATGTGAACTTTTTATTTAGGGACTAGGTTTATATCAGTGTATTTACAATCATCCAATAGCATAATGGAAATATGTTATATAATCAGTAGCATAAATTGTATATGAGAAAAATATAACATATCGCTTATCAATGATTCTTACCAACAACCTACTTATCGTATCCCTACAAAACAAGGATTAACGATACAATAATAATTATGAAGAATTCCTACGAATGATCGGTTAAGCATGCCTAATTATTTTCATCAACATGCAGCCTAACTATATGAGGGTCATTGGTGTTATTTCACCATATAGGAATTTTACCACGGTACATAGTGCATCTTCTCAGGAAGGTAGCTAGCCCCCACTGAGAATCCCGCAATACCTCGTGCCTATAAGAACGTCCGAATGTTTCCCTTAGGATGAAGCAGTACCCGGTGCCCCAGGTCAAGATCAAGGAAACTTACTACCTTGTGCACAAGTTGTCCATGACCATGCAACGTCTATACAAATAAAATCTTAAGCATAATTGTACGGTACAAAAAATATAAATGAATGATCTCTCGATCATGCTCGTGAATTCAATATTCTTATTTCTCATATGGGTTGGTGACCCGTAGGTCCCAACATACTTTTATCTTACTTTCTTTCATGGGGACTTATCAGTCCATACCTGCTTTCGTAGTTCCTGTGCACTGATGCACTAAATAGTCGTATCGGCACTATATGCATGTTCTAATTTTAGTACGATACGCATGTAAGAAATTTGCAAAGTGATAATTCTTTTCGTATGTGATACTTACATTACAATATTCTTTGTGTCAATGGCATTAGTAGTTCAATACTCAGGTGTTTCATTAATTATAACAGTATTGAATATACGACATCACTATCTTCATGTGGCCAGAGCAGCATACAGTTATGAAATACAATAAGGTAACACAAGCATTCATTTTATTAAGGCATGGAGGAGTAGAGGAGAAGGGACAGATCCACTCACTTATACAAATATCGTTTCCATGCCACGAATTCACATTTTTCTACGATCCCCCAAGAATGCGATGCACAGTTTTATAACTTGGCAATACCATACCCTAGAACTAAGGCTGCACCATCACACCAAGCATCTCGATTTCCTGCACAACTTGTATCACATATGTCTGATCCATCTAGAACTTTAGCGTTATACCTCTACGCAGAGCGGAGCATTACATAATATACCACTCAGAAAAAGTTTTGTCCTTGAAACTTAAAGAAACAACTTAATTCACCATATCACTTAAGTCACCAAACAAAAATGTTATGAGCCAGCTATAGTTCAATATTCCATTCCAATCCCTTGTCAATATTGCACATTCATAAATTTGTATACTTATGCATTCAATCCTACTATCTTTTTTCTACCCAAATAATTTGTTCATCAATATAGTCATGTAGCTCTATTTGAATTCCGTTCACCACTTTGCCTGGTTCATACATATATTTTAGGCGTCCCTGAAATATAGTGCACTAAGCTAATAATAATGGTTAGAGAAATCAAAAGGCTACAGATGTAACTTTATTCCTCAACACTGGTCACTAAATACTTTCGACAAGATGTTCCTTAACATAAATTTCCCACAACTCTTAGTTCTTGCGACACTTACTCAGTCAATCCCATTGTATCTTTCCAACGCATTGCAATCAAGTTTCGATCTAGGCACTTTTTAATATTCGCCAATGTCCTCTCGGTCCAACATATATATAAATCTTCTATCTTGTTCATAGTGTTCCTTCGTATAACTATTGCCATAATCGCTATCTTCTAAATCCGCCAAATATAAAATCCTTAGGGACTGCCCAGGTTAAGCTACTAGCCCAAACACAATAAGTTGATCAGTCCAAACAAAACTGTAACATAATTTCTATAACTTTGTATTGCAATATTCATTCTTCCAATGCCAATTTCGTCATTGTCATCTCTTATGAATAGTTTTACATGTCGTCACATTGTTTCGATCCATACAACTTTTATAAATTACGTTAATAATATCTCCAGCCTTCTCTTTATGATGACCCCAAATGTATTTACAATCGTTCTGATAGTTCCGCAATATTCAATTCCTTCCATTGAACTTCTAGCAACCTTTCCCAGCATTAGTGCATCATAATTATAGTTAATCCAAAGTTTCATTTTTTATCGTATCACGGTCCATGCCATAAAATTTATTATAGTTCAATGATCACAATCCGTCTAGTACTACAGTCGCATTAGCGCATTGTATATCAAGTTTCACTTCTAATGTATAAAATTTCTATCAAATTCCTCGAGCGACAATTTCCATCTTTTATCCCAATTTTATCCTCATTCCAACTTGATTCCCGAAGAAACTATTCCAAGATAATCCAACCGACCGAACCCATAATTTATTTTTTTATTCCAGTCGAGGCAATCAAATCCAACTCTAGTAGCCTCAATTCCTAAATTGCTCATCCAACAATTTAACCATTCCAACATGACCTGCTATTCCGAAGTTCTCATACCCGAATCCGGTAACCAACTATCCAAACATAGGCTATACACAGGCTGACTCGCAATATACACTATCACAGTCTCACACAATATTGCATTACCCATGCAGCATCAATAGGGCCATCCTATGGCTCTCTGACAACCAATATGACTCTTCTGTCAAGTCTCTATGGTTAGATATACCGACAGCTAAATCTAGTATCCATAGGCAACTCATCTCATGCTAGACCGCTGATAGGGACCATAATCATCTCTATTCTTAAGGCCAACCGTAATTCGACCAATCTAAGGGACTTCTACTCAAGGCTTACGGCCAACTCAAACCATAATGCACTACCACTGTCCAACTCACTATAAGGAAATGTCTGACAGTCTGGGTCAGGTCTATCTACCCTCGGTCAATTTCTTAAGGGTCTACCTCCAATAAAGGTTCATTCTAGACTTACCCCAACCATCAAGGCCAATCTAGAACTATATGTTCAATTCCTATATCCATCAAGTAAATCGTCCATGATCAAAATCTGAATTGCTCTAACATATTATTTCATTTCTGATTTCATAGTCATACTCTAGTTGTATCTTTATAACATTCTCAAGTTCTCAAGCATCCAATTATCTATGGGACAGGACAACTAATACAAACTAAACTTTCGAACGATCACCTTTACTAATAAATCGTTCATGGTCCTTGCTCTTAATTTTTTTCCCATTCATTTTATGTATTCGTATGTTCAGTTTTACTAGAAGATTTATTATAGCCGACAATATCACCCAACCAACACGTTGAAGATATCTTTCTTCTGATTCATTCCATCAATCATAATTTTGCCAAATTTATTCCAATAGGGTCAACTTTTGTTCGTATTAACCATCAACTTAATTGCATCACCTCATCAATGTCTCATAGAATTATATCTCGCTAAGACAAATTTGATAATTATTCATGTATTCGATATATTAGTCAAACTACCAATCTAGGGATCATCCCCCGTTAATAATTTGATAAATTATATTTGCCAATCAATTGTTACCCAAATGACTAAGTTTTCTGCCAACCAACTGTTATCGATGCGACAAAACTTTTCGTCGATAGTATTTATCCGAACGTGCTAGACCTCAAGCTTTATTTGTATTCCATCCATTGAAGTCTCTTGAAGAACTTCCATCTATCAACATACAATAAGGGTCATACAATAAGGGTCATCGATTAGTCACTTGGAATCCCACAAGTTCATATGCTAACTAAATATTACTCGCCAATCGATAGGTTTAAGTATTTCTACTTTACAGCTGCTACCCTTTGAGTTAGGCCTGTAGTAAATGATACACACCTGAGGTCAAAGGAAACAGTTTCCAACATATACGGTCCAACTGTAATTTATTCCTAAAAACTTCTCACTTAGGCAACCAAAGGTTATATTCCGCCTGTGGCTCTTACTCAATTTTAACCAAATCTTATTCGATATATGATCCAACTTGTTTATGGATAGTAAAATTCAATCATTAATGCTAACTTTTGAAACTTTCCACCCAGCTGATTTAAGCCATCGTCTAACCATATAATCCAACTTGTTGTTCCTAACTAAGGCATCAATCTCATACCTTCTCACTTTCTTACTATCCAATGTAATATTAAGCTATCGAAGGTATAATGTTGACAACTTAATCCAACTATCAAGGGTCGCTGGTATCGCATTACAATAAGGCATCATTCTCGACTAAGTCTCGGCGCTACCTCATCTTACTGGTAGGCTCAATACTATTGCTATGGAGAGGTCATACACAAGCATCACTAAGAGGGTAGAGGCATATACCACTCAAAGACTAAGCCATTCCTGACAATTATTTTACTCTTACACTGATCCAACATCCATCCCGCACTACCTTCACACGGTAGCATTGCCAATCACAAACATGATACCCATACTCAGATATAGAACATAATCCGGCCATTGCACATAAATCAACTCATCATTATTGTTGATTTCCTTAATATTGAAATTACTCATGCATAATTCACATTAATTACAGCACGCATATTAATTTTTCTTTATTCCCACATGCAAATATCAATCATAAGTTATTCCTCTATGGCATCGAATCATTGTTGGATTCTTGGAATCTTTTACAAATCAAGAATCACAATTAGGGAAAACATAATATTTAGGCTTATTGTACGAAACTTCCAATGAGTGTAGCCAAGAGGTCAAATACTCTCGATTGCAAAAATACATTCGAACAATAGCGGAAGCAACACAGAACGATCAAAAATACAAATTTGATAATCCATAAGAACCTTTGAATACTCGTATAAGACAACTTTGGATATGCATTGTGGCGACTGTTACTCTTTGCAGAAGAGACTTTGAATAGTCCCCGAAGCAACTTTGAGTATTCGCGGAGGCATATTTGAGTAATCGTGGAAGTAACTTTGATTTAGAATTTGTCGAGTCCAATGACGCATAACCATCATATAACAATTTGTCACACCCTGATTCCAAAGAATCGAAGGCAGACACGGGCATGATGTCGTACAAGTCTAGATTGCACTTATACAAGACAAGAAAATAGACAAGTCATGGTATTTTTTTAGAAATATCGATATAGCAACAGAAATAAGCAGACAAATTGAAGTCGCAATGGAATAGAATAAAAAGTATAATAATCATTGAGTACATGTCTTACAACAGATTACAAAACTTCTAAAAATATAATTGATACTTGGCAATTTGGCTTACATTGATATTTGTCGTCTTGGCTTACAATCTCACTAATACAACGGAATTAAAATGTTCCACACATTATGTCCCTTATAACAGAATATGCCTCCAATGAAAGAAGAGCTTTTGTACGTCCCAATAATGCTTCGATGTCTCGGAACAGTTATAGCCACTTCCCAAAGTTGAGTACCTAGGGATGCCCACAAACGTGGGTAAGTACATATCACGTACTGGTGAGCAAAAACTAGCCCACTCATCTAAACCAACACTAAGTAGTAATGTGAGCATGCAGTTATTAGAAATATGATCTTTCTATTTAGAGACTAGGTTCATATAAGTATAGTCACAATCATCCAGCAGCATAATGAAAATATGTTATAAAATCAGCAACACAAATTAAATATAAGAAAAATATTACATATTGTTTATCAACTATTCTTACCAACAACCTACTTATAGTATCCGTGCAAAACAAGGATTAGCGATACAATAATCATTAAGAATTCCCGTAAATTATCGGTTAAGCATGCACAATTATTCTCGTCAACATGCAGCCTAACTATATGAGGGCCATTGGTGTTATTTCACCATATATGACTTTTACCATGGTATACAATACACCTCCTCAGGAATATAGCTAGCCTCCACTGAGAATCCCGTAATACCTCGTGCCTATAAGCACATCCGAATATTTCCCCCTAGGACGAAGCAATACCTGGTGACCCGGGTCCAGATCGAGGAAACCTACTATATTGTGCACAAGTTTTCCATGACCATGCAACGTCTATACAAATAAAATCTTAAGCATAATTGCACGGTAGAAAGAATATAAATCAATAATCTCTGGGCCATGCTCGCGAATTCAATATTCTCATTTATCATATTGGTTGGTGACCCGTAGGTCCCAACATACTTTTATCTTACTTTCTTTTATGGGGACTTATCAGTCCATACCTGCTTTCATAGTTCATGTGCACTGATGCACTAAATAGACGTATCGGCACTCCATGTTCTAAATTTAGTGTGATAAGCATGTAAGGAGTTTGCACAATGATACTTCTTTTCTTAAGTGATACTTATATTTCAATATTCTTTGTTTCAATGGAATTAGTAGTTCAATACTCAGGTGTTTCATTGATTACAACAGTTTTGAATATACGGCACAACTATCTTCATGTAGACTAGAGCATCATATAGTTAGAAAACATAGCAAGGTAACACTAGCATTCATTTTATAGGTCATGAAGGAGTAGAGGAGAAGGGACAGATCCACTCACTTATACGAATATCGTTCCTATGCCACGAACCCACATTCTCCTATGACCCCCAAGAATGATCTGAGGCGATGTACAGTCTTCTAACTTGGCAATATCATACCCTCGAACCATGCTCAATAAAAATTCATCCGGCCAAGTTAAGCAAGG
Source organism: Iris macrosiphon (assembly GCA_036927795.1). Taxonomy (NCBI): domain Eukaryota; kingdom Viridiplantae; phylum Streptophyta; class Magnoliopsida; order Asparagales; family Iridaceae; genus Iris; species Iris macrosiphon. Next base: position 89,296,966 of record JAYESA010000019.1, on the reverse strand, counting down.
TTGCACCATCACACCAAGCATCTCGATTTCCCGCACAACTTATATCCCATCTGTCTGATCCATCTAGAACTTCAGCGTAATACCTCTTCGCGGAGCGGGACATTACAAACTGGTATGTTTGGCTTAAACACAAATATCATACAGAACATCTAGGTTCACATGACATAATATATCATGCCAGATATTTGAATATTCTACATCCTTACTAGACATTGGGACAAATATGACAGTCTAATTGTTCTGAAGTATTAGTATATTAAATTAATATAACAACCTAGATTATTAGAGTACTAGTTTGAATGATTTTTGATAATTGGCCTTAACAAATTTTTAGTCTATCAAATGTTGATCAACTTGGGTTAGCTGTAGGGGCCGAATCCCAGCTAGTGGTGATTCGAAAATACTTAAATATCGTGTCTCTTAGGGCTATTTATACCCTTTTGACATAATGACACTTTCGGCTTGTAACTAATCTTTAGTTTAAACTTAGATTAAAAGGAATTTGCAATATAACTAAACTATTTTCTTTTAAAATAGATTGGAAAATTGATTCCTAATTTCATAAATTATAGATGAAGAAGGATGGAGTTTCTTTATATAATTTCATAGGGATGCAATATCTTTGTATAATTTTGTACAGATACTTGTGTATTAATTTATGAGAATTTAATCTTAGGACCAGTGTTCCATATTAGTTATCTAATTTGGCTTATTTCTACCAATTGAACCAGCTTCTTGGGATCTCCAGTCATAATTAGTTTGGTTGCCACTGCTGGTGACTTATTATGGGCTTAACTCCATCCCCTCGATAATTCTATAATTAATGTCCTATGCAAACTTTTCGTCAAGTGGTCTGTAAGGTTCTTTTCTAACTTTATATATATTCAAGAATCACATATTTGCCCAATAGGCTCTTTATTTACTTGAAATACAATTACAGGTACATGTTCATCTTAGAATTAACAAAATTATGCTTTAGCTGTTCTACGGCAAATTGATTAGCATAATTTATAAAAATGACAAGTACAAAAATATGTAGACCATGTATATGCATAATAAGATGTCTTAGCCATTCAATTTTAGTGCAAGTAGTATCTAAAGCAATTATTTCAGAGTCCATTATACTCCTAGCTATGATTGAACCCCAGGAGATTGCGGTTCCTCCTAAAGTAAACATATCAAGAAATGGATTTAACATCACGTGAGTCGAGTATTTAGCATAATAAAATTTATAATCAATAGTACCATTAAGATATATAAATATTTTTTCTAATGTAGACTAATGTAACTGGTTTATGTTACTAGTATTATCTACTTAATCCTCCTAACAACTGGTCCTATTTGTTATATACATAATAGAACCCATCATCTCTAAAATTCGTTTGGGTCTCAACCCGAAGCTGGTAGTAGAATTAGGATCGACATTCGTTAGGATCGGCATTCGTTGTCCGCAGATGTGGGTCCGTACCCATACACGTTACGAGAAACAAACTGAGCGGTAGGTTAGGCAATGGAGACATGCACGTATGGCCCATAGGTCTATCCTACAATAACTCACAAGTGATAATAGGAGGAAAAGTAATATATGGACTAAGACATAAAAATCTCTAGCCAATGTGGGACTAAAGTTCTAAAGTGGTCTTTCCTACTACATACAACAAATTTTGGCTAAGACATATGTAGCCATCGAAGCATCTTGTAGCACCTCAAAGACATCACTACCAACACCAACATTTACAGGATCACAAAAGTATGTCCTTAACTATATGTTTAAGACCAAGGTTAATATATTGGCTCTCAATAAACTCTATGGTATGTATTTGTTAATCACAAAAGAAGTTGACTTTTACACATCATTTTTAGGGTTTTATTTTTAAAATATAAATGCATAATATGAAAATTCTATTCCAAAAAGGAAATAAATAAATAAAACAAAAATACAATATAGAGTTTATCAAAGACATCTTTGACATACTATATTTCATTCTTCTATCAATAGGATTTCTATTATTAATGGTATTACAATAATTTACTACCTCCCCTTATTTGGTGGTGGCAACAATTTGCTACATTCATGTTGATTAAGTGGATGCAACATTTTAGTACCATGACATTAATGGAATAAACATATATCAACATAATGGCTAGAAGGAACCAATCTCGTTGTTAGATATATTTTATTTTGATTATTTTTATTTTAGGTGGACGAAAATGTGGCGAGAGAGAGAGTATCAACACAAACCACTCCACCATCCCAACATCATCTGTTTTAAAGACACTAGAAACTTTGAACCTCTGAAAAAATAATATGAATTTTGCATTTTTGTGATATTTTGGTTGATTTTTTTTAAGGTGGTGCTGATATCGATGCATCTGACGATCATGAAGGAGTTCACCATTGACAGGGAGCGCTTCGAGTGGATCTACAATGCCGACAAATTCAACAAAGACAATGTGTGTTTTCTTTTATAAAAATTTGATAGTATTTTGTTGTAATTATGAAATTATTAATAAAATTTGTTGTGCAAAATTTAGGCAAGATATTTCTTCCATCAACTAATTTCACCAACCCGATTCTCTTAATTTTCACGCCCAGTCCCAAAATATGCGGAACTGAGCCACATGGCAATGGCCATCTATGTCTACCGTGGACTTTTATCCAACGGTAAACGTATAAGCTGTCTATAGTTGGGTATTCTAGCATGCATAACCTATGGTTGGCCTATTACTATATCTTAATCCACATGGGTAATGAAAGCAAGACAGAACATATAGTGCTAAAGTTGGCTACCCGATAGCATTTATGTTCGAATATGTTTGAAACACAAGAACATGGACATATAAAAACTAAACTCATAAGAGTAGAATACCATGGGTAGCACATATCGCTCTACATGAATAGATACTAAAAGTAAATACGAAAGATAAAGATAACGATACGAGGTGAGGGTACCCACGCTGCTCGGGTACTGGCGCCTCAACCTGACTCCTCGGTGGTGTCGCAGCTGGATCAATCCCCTGTCACTCACTTCCCAGAAATCTGGATACACAAATCCATTCCGTCAATTTGGGGAGAGCGAGGGTCCAAAGGAAGCCGCAATCATAACAGTACATCAAACACAAATATATACATAGGTATGTAACTAAGTCCATCATATCAATTTAACCATAACAAGAGCAAGCTACAATATGGTATGGGGATGAAGTAAATACAATGTAACTAAAGACATGAGTTAAGAGATTTGGTAGGAGGTTCATACCTGGGTGCGGATATGCGGATATGCCTGCATATGAGTTACATAAAAATAATACATATACACATAATGACGATAGATAAGAGAACATCTAAGTATCGCAGTGAAACACCAAAGTGCAAACATCAAAGGTAATCTAGTTATCATAAAATAATAAAATTAAGTTGTTCTAAAGGTGCAAGTCAAGCAAGCGGTTCCAAATTTACAAGTCAAACAAGCTGTTCCAAGTCAAGTCAAGCAAATTGTTCCAAATCAAGTGTTATGCAAGCTATTCCAAATTTAATCTGAAAGTTTTCAAAAAATTTGGCAGAGCCTCCTTTGTATATTCTATGTTTTCACAAAACTGCAAACACACAAATAAGGGCCACAACCCATCCATATCCAGTCTATGTCAACGGTGCAACCTGCTGGACTCACAAACCCATATCAACACAATAATCCCAGTCACGGCGCAACCCGCCGCACACACATGGAAGTGAGTATTAAAGAGTTCACATGTTCAAGGAAACAACATTAGCATCATATATATAGGGGACTAATAAGTAAGCAGTAAATAAGGTCTAACTATCAAGAAAATGCCCCTAGTAGTAAAAAGAAAAGCCTAATGCCAAGGGGAATAACCACATCCATATGAATCTAACCATGACTGACACAATTATAAATATAGTATTGTATGTTAGTGGCCACATAATTTAGAGTTAAGAAAAGGTAAATATATCAAAACTCCAACAACTAATAAATAAAATAGATGATGTAATTTCATAGGTACCATTTAAATGCAAATTAGCTAGGTAAGCATTAATGATACTAAACTAGGTAGGAGTACATCTATCAATTAGGATGGAAAGATAATGATATCTAACCAGCATGTGAGGTAAAGTATTTAGACTATAGCAACGAGCAACTAAACATTATTTGCGCTATACCAAATAAAGTAATTAAATAGCAGTTATTCAATTTAGTTAATTGGTTAGCTTAATTATTAATTTCTTCCAAATCCTAATTTATGCTAAAAATAAAGTGCATATAAATTTGAGTTTAATGGACTATTACGAGAGGCGAGTGACCACTCATCTGAGCGTGAAGGGTACAATCGTGTCCTTGGTTGCGAGGCTCTAGTCCACTCTACGATCGACGCGTCCAATGATGTATCCACATAAATCTTGAAATAAACCGACTAAATAATAAATACGTGAAATAACAATATAACATATATAAAAAAGTAAGTAGCGATGGAATTATACTGAGTCAACGTCCCAGACATAAATGCCCAGCTTGGTGCCAATACGGATGCAACTACTGTGTAGTATCTTCTTCCTCACGAGTTGGGGGACTCTCGAGCATGGGAGGATGAAGGAGAACAAGAAGAGCACCTGCAGTAATGCAAGCCGCAATAGCAGCAAACAAGGCAACAACAATAGCAATGAAACAACAACAACAGTCGCAACAGCTTTGTGAGGGGCCGCAACAGCTAATGAGGGGAAATGAGGGGGTCATGGAGGTGATGGTAGTGATGGTCATGAAAGGAAGGGTGGTCATGGAGGTGGTGGTGATTGTGGTGGGATGCTGTGGTGGTGGTGGTCTTGATGGTGATGGTGGAGGTGACCGTGAAGGTGATGGTGATGATGGTGGACTGCTGTAGTGGTAGTGTTCGTAAGGGTGATGGTGGAGGTGACCGTGAAGGTGGTGGTGGTGTTGGTGATGGTGGTTCGGGTGGTGGTGGTGGTGGTGATGGTGGTGTGAAGTGGTGGTGTTGGTGATGGTGGTTCGGGTGGTAGTGATGGTGAAGATGATGATAATGGTTTAGAGAGGGGAGGGTGGTTGAACTTGAGAGGGGATAGAGGGTATTAATGAAGGAGAGAGAGAGAAGTGCAGTAATAAATGATGAGAGAGATGGTGTGGGGATTAGGGCCGGCTGTAGGGGGTTTAGGGAGGGGGTGTGTGTGTGTTTCCATGAAGGGAATTGGTGGTAGAGATTGATGGGGGTTTAAATGGAAGGCTAGGATTTAATGTAAGTTCATAAGAGTGAGTAGTACCATGCAATGGAGGGGAAGGGAGGGTGTGTGACCGGTCAAGCCTCACAAAAATGGATTTTTCTTATTTGTTTCAACCAATAGAAGGTGGACACCTAGCTAGTTATTTACACACAAGTCCCTAATAGTTTAGGATTTGCATAAAAGAAGGAATTTTAGATTTAATGTGGATAAAAATCATGTTTGGTATGTTGAAGTAGGAGAATAGTGTATGGTATTTTGTATGAGCCATGATGGTGTGAGTGTCAGTTTGGATTGGTATTTGGTCTAGTTTTGGGCTAGGTTGAGTCGGTTGCCCAAAATTAAATAAAAATTGTGTTATAGGTGTTCTTTAATAAATTAGAAGTGCATGTGGTCTAAATTGGGGGTGACACAAGTATCATGTACGTAGAAAACTAGGAATAGATTTTCATCATATATTGGGTTGCAAGAAACGAGTCAAGGTTGTGTCTCCAATTTCGATTGGAATGGGCATAGGGTGCGAAGTTTGGGTTTAAAATTAGATATCGTGCGACGAATGTTGTGCGATTAAAATAAAGCACAAGAGAGTAGGTTTGTCAATGACAGAGATGTTCGGTGCTTAGATTGGCTCATCTAGGTCAAGCATGAAAATTTTATTGGAAGGTAAATGCTAGTATTGTGCTCTAAATATTGTAGCAACGGTAAGGTGTACCAAGATTTATAAATATAAATAGGTTTTTATTCAACCATATTTTCTAACCCTATTTGAATCTAAATTAACCCTAATCTCTTGCTACACCAAGCATACCTAAAATTTGGTTAAGGGAGTTTACATAATAATATGATAATTTTCTAGATTTGTTTATTATTATTATTATTTTGAATTTAGGTGGACGAGAATGTGGCGAGAGATATTATCAGCACAAATCCTTCCTCTATCCCAACATCATCCCCTTCAAAGAGGTCATTTTTCTAATCTCTCAAGAAAAAAATGATGTGAACTTTGTATTTTATTGTGATATTTTTGGTTGATATTTTCTTTTTGGAAGGTGGTGCTGATGCCAACGCATCTGGCGATCGTGATAGAGTATGCTGCCAACAAGGAGCTCCTCGAGAAAATCTGCAATGCCGACAAATTCAATGAAGACGTTCTTTTTTGTAATTTTTTGATGTAATTATGAAATTGTTAATAATATATGTTGTGCAAAATTTAGGCAATATATATATATATATATATATATATATATATATATATATATATATATATATATATATATATATTCAGAGTTAGGTACTTTCATTTTTTGGGTAATTCATTGAATTAAGGAAGAATTTTACATATATAAAAAATTGTTGAAAAAAGTAACAATCTGTGTTTGTGTGGTGTATGTATTTAGCAAATTTGCTGTCGAACTAGAAAATATGCATTGCACATGCGACGTGTGTGCCTGACGACTAAGTAGATTTACATAACTATGCTGATGGTGAACTTTAATTAGAGATTATATTTATTATCTAATTTTGCTAATCATAACTTTTTTTCAACTAGAAAGTTGCCAAAGAAATAATTCCTACAAGTCTATGGACCGTGATGTGAAGTTGGCTACATGAAACTCTAAGTTGTGTCCTGAAAAGTAGTTGTCATATTTTAATTAAGACAAATGGTAAAGGCACTACACAGTTTGTTTAGAGCTCAAACATGATATGGTACAACACACTTAAGTTAGTTTTTTTTGTTAAAGGCACATTAAAACTGATAGGGGCAATATATCAACACACTTCAAAACTATTCCTCTTCCTATTTCCTTCTCTCTATATTCCTCTTTCATCTTTCTTCCAATATCAACATACTTCATCTTCCAACCTCAATTCTTCCAAACCCTAATTAGAGATAACACCAAACATGGTTCCTTCCCAATCAAGCCTACTCCTACAATTTTGTTTTTTTACAATTCTAGAATTTTTTTTAATTTTGAATGTTATTTTTATGTTAATTTCATGTGTTTATAAATATTTCTTAGCAGATTTTAGGTTAAGGATTCACCATGGGTGATTTTGAAACTAAGAATCTGATACATTCTCGTCGGGGATTTCTAAACATTGTTCTTTTGTTGTATTCACCAAAGTGACAAGGAAAAAACCTATTAAGGGACAAGTCCAAGTGAAGAGAATTAAACCCCCATGATGTTGGAGCACAAAATAGTATCAAAGACTTTCCATTATTTGAAGTGTGAAGATACGCTCAATGAGGCATCATAAAAAGGAATAGGGATGTAATTTGTTATTTGAAAGTGTTTGATGACAATATGTATTCTTGATGTTTAACTTTAATGTATTCTTCATATTATCGAGCCGTATCGGAGCCGTATCATTGTATCCATATCAGAAAAGTATAATTTAAATTATAACTCCAAATGCAACCCATTTCTTCAAAATAAATTATACATATTGTCTTTTATTAACTTTGCAAGATTGAAATAAAATTGTACATTTGTTGGTCCTTATGTTTTTTTTTCAAAATGAAATAAAACTCAAAAAACACCTTTCTCACAATTTGGGTCTATATGTTATACATCAATTAATAGTAACATCATAAAAGCTCTTAGGCATGACTCTGTGTTCCTCCATCTTCATCATCTTCTTGTAGAAATAAATTACATCCATGTATGGTGTTGTCCATGCGATCGCTTCATCAGGCGTATGTTTATACCAAGCCGTAGAAGGTGGAGGAAACATACCGCCTAATTGACACCAACGAGTAAAATCTTCTTGTGCTTCAGGGCCCCATAATAGCAACAAAGAGTGGGCTAAACTATTAACAGGAGTAGAAACTGCAGCGAATCGGAGAATAAGCGATAACCTCAGGATGAAAGTGATTATCAATATGTCCTATAGCACATAAAGTCGTCTATCTGTGGTTGGATGGTAGAGGGATGGTGGAGCACACATAGAAAAGAACGTATAATTCATTTTTTTAAAAGTACTATAACTTGCATCTTGTACCTATTGGCGATTAAAAATGCAACGAACGACATGGACATGTAGTGTTCTTCACATGTAACAGGCTTCATATACAAAATTCTAGTTAAAAACCTCCAACAGGTTCTTCACCGAGTACCTTGTTATAGAAGGGAAGACGAGATGCCAACTCCAGAACTTGTCTCCATCTAATAATTTTGAAATATTCGATGTGTGTTGCAAGTGCATGAAATCCATAATGCGCATCCATTGGAGAATCAATTATAGACCATATGTAGTCATGCATCTTTTTCAAAAAAAAAATTATTTATACAACATGCCTACAAGATACCTGGTTTATCCTTTGACTATTATCCCCAACACTCATTTTTTTTCTTTGAAATGTCAGCTTGTTCTTCCTCTATGTAACCCCCACTTTTTATCCTAGGTGTATTTTGATAATTTTATATGTTATTAATATTTTATATTAAATTATGTTAGTGGTTAGTATAGAATTTATTTATAGTGTCTAGGATTAATTATTGTTAGTTGTTAGTGCTAATTAATGACCATAGTTAATTTAATTTAATTAAGTTAGTTGTCATGAAGAGAATATTTTCTTTTAGTTGTAGAAATTTTTTCCTTTAACCAATTAGATTCCTTTTTCTCCAATTTGAATTTAAATTAGATGATGGAGTGGCACAATTTTTAATTAGAACCAATTACAAGTCCATATAGTGGCCAACCTTGTCATTAAGAGATTTGAATTTCATACTTCCCTCCATTTATCCCTACTTCTTTCTAAGCAAAACCAATTCATTTTCCACCAAATATTAGATCTAGAATTTGAATTCTTATTTTATTTCTTCACCAAAATATTTCTTTCTTTTTTCATTGGAGAACAAGGATCTTGGAGCACTAGGAGAAGCTTGAGGAGGAGTCCAAACCTTGGTGGATTATGTTTGACTCATTCCTCCGTGTCCAAATTCATAGTTCTTCAAGGAAGCTACACAAACACTAGGTAATTTCTTTCTTTTCATCAATTTTATGCTTAGAAACACCCCTTGGACCTATATGAACCTTCCCTTTGTTGGATTTGACCTTTAAATGTTATATCTAGGCACTAGGAGCCTTCCAATTGGTAGATCTATGCTTGTGACATGAGAAATATTAAGTTTTGGACTCAATTTGGGAGAAATTAGAATTTTGTCAATGTAGTGGTTGATTTGTGTCCTCGTGAGGACTATGAGTGTTTATTTAGATGTCTATTGGTGTCCTTGTATCCACAATTGGACGAGTAGAAGACAATTTCATGATATGACATGATACGAGTAGGAAGAATTAGTAATTTTCTTGTACTAGTGTTCCATTGTCTCAATTCTTATAGATCCATTAGAATTACTTAATGTTACTAAATTCTAGCTATAATTCATATAATAATTATGTTCTATATGTTTTGGTGGTGTATTATGATAGTTGAGAGGTGTATCATATGAGTATCATAGTTTGATACTTATGTGTAGCTTAGTGCACGCTAGGTGTTTGTCATGATGCTAGTGTTTATTTATTTGGGGGTTTTCAGGTCATTGAGAGTGAGTAGCATGGCTTGACACTTGGGGTCATGGAGCTTGGTGTAGTACATTATGATGTTGGTGGTAGTAGTGAGTGTGTTTGAGAGTATATATATAAGTGTGTGTGTGTATGTGTGTGTGGATATGGGAGTGTATAATATATTTTGGGTATCATGAGATGGATATAGTGGATGGTGTGTGGTAGTGTACAAGCTTGGGAGAGTGAGTGTGTGTATGTGCCAGTGATACAGTGGTATCACAGTAGGGCAAGGGACTGTGGTTGCATGTGTGTAGGTTGGTGTGTGTGGTGGTGGCAGTGAAGGGGGAGTGAAGACTGGGAAGTGAACAACAGATCACTTGAGTTGTTGTGTACTGCTAAAATGGCAACAAAGTGTTGTGGTGAAGGGGGGATTTGGTTCTGATTTGAATTGCAGTGAATACAGTGAAGAGAAAGTATTGTAACAGGTTCAGGCAGGGCAGTGGTGATCAGTTGGGGGTGACAACACTGCAGTCTGGTGGCTCGAGCAGTGCACATGCATATAATCTGTAACATAGCTAACAACAACAACAACAGTGCAAGGTGGTAGTAAGCCACTGATCCAGTGTAAGTGTACATAAATAACGTGACAGTAGGAAAGTTGTGTTGGAGAAATAACTGATACATTAGAATTAAATGAGAATTGTAGTATTGGTTGTGTGACAAATGTCACGCCCCAGTCCCAAAATACATAGGACTAGGACACGTAAGTATGCCAACTGTATGGATATGGCAACTCCAATATATAGAAACCAAAATCCACACAAACGCTGTAATATGAATATCAATCCACAAGTGGTATAAACATATATCACAAGTCACATGGTATAATCTAAATCTCATCCACGAAAATCAATATAAATAAATAACCAGTATCTATATAACTAGATCTCAATATAAGTATCTAAGGATGATAGTTGGATGGAAACAAATCCACTACCAACTCGAATGGAAAAGTACAACACAATAAACACAATACAAGAATACCAGCTAATGATCACGGGGCTCGAAGAGAAGACATCCTCGAAATATATATAACCATCAAAATATGTGCTCCTGCGAATACTCAAGAACATATACACCTGGAAAGGGACCAGGTCCTAAGAGGGACGTAACAAGATACATAGAAGAAAGCCAATTTGAATACAGTAAATATGCATAATATTTGAAAATAAATAAGTACGTTATACAAGACAATATATATGAATGCAAATGAGGACAACTTTTCGACGTATGGGCAAGGGTAGGCTACTCGATATAAGCCTCACAACTCACACACCCGTCTAGAACATCATCAGCCGACATACCTCTGGGGTAGCGACCCTCGTGACTCCATCAATCGACATACCGCAGGAGTAGCGACCATCGGACATGACCACCATAGTGCGTGCTAGTTACTACGGTTTACCAGAGTGGTTAAAGCCCATACGCCTACTGATTGTCCTCTATGATACTAAGTGTCATGTGTGTGTCAACATATCTAATATATAGTAATAACTGAAAGAAAACTACACATGCAATGGATAAACAGAAATGAAATAAATATACAGAAATATACTAAGCATGCAAAATACTGTAAGCAATTTGTCAAGGTATCTTGCCTGGTAAGAAAGCTGCAAGGTGTAACGTCCAGATATCGTTCGCATAGGATCAGAAGCTATGGCCTTAGAAAAAATATCTTCGAATGCTGAAATAGATATCAACAACATTCCCAGAATAAGTAAAATAGCTAGAAAGCACTTTCCTTTCGTCCAATTTGGACACAGGGGCAAAATGGTAATTTTGGGTCAAAACGGGATCCACGTGTGGCCCACTTTGCACCGAAAAGCGTGCCAAAGATAATAGTCTCTAAATAAGACAAATTATAGGTGAAACGAACTCTAAAAGTCAGTACGAACTCAACGGCATGTCCAAATGTGGATTCCGATGAGCCGAACATATTTTTGCCCAAAAAGTCAACCGTGGGGCCCGCCAATTGGCGACTTGGTCAACTATCTCAGAAATGCATAAAAATTGGGTCACAGGACCAGCGCATTACCAAGAGTCCAGTGGCGCAAGTTTTGTCGCAATCTGACGAGCGTGCAAAAAATGCACACAGCTTTCGCAAAAGTTGCGACACGAAGTTTGTCCGCAGATACGGGCTAATTTCGACGCGCACACGCGTCCGAATTAGTTTCTGCGAACTCTCACAAGTCCGAGTACACTGCGCGCATGGTTTGGTATACTTGGTACAAGGCGGGGCGGTCATGTTCGGCGGGACGCGCTCCGTTTCACAACTTTTGGAAATCTGGATAAAGTATATTTTTAGAATTTTTCAACGAATTTAATTCTACCTACAGCAGTTAATAATCTAATGTTAATTAACAGAAATTAAACTAGGTCAAGTGGTCTCCGTATACCAAAAATAAAAATTGGATTCGGATCTCTGTGGTGGAAGATACGAACCCGGGAACATAGGTGATCACCGCAGTTTTCTGCGATACCCAAAAATTGTTATTTTTTGCCAACTTTGACGCTATTTTTGCCTATAGTTATACGTTGTTCGAGGTCAACTATCATACATATATTGGAGAGGGTTAAGGGGTGAGCGTATCGGTGAAGACGGGGTGGCGTTTGGTTGAGCGAGGTGACGGAAAACTGCGTTGGAACACAGGTACCCTGCTGTTGAATTCTGCAGTTGCGCGGGGTAGCGGTCGTCGGGGTCGGTTCTGGACGGCCTGGGCGACAGTTCTGGCTGCGGTGGCGGTGCTCTCTAGGTCTAGATGGGAAGATGGAGAAGATTGGATGATCTGGGGTTAGGGTTTATGGGGAGAGGGATAATATGTTAATATATATAAGAAAGAGGGAGAGAGAGATTAAGAGAGAGCGGGGGGTAGCAGGCCGCGCGGGATGCTTCCAATTGCTGTTGCTGCTAGCAGCGGATGGGCTTCACGCATGGGTTTGGGTAGGTGAATAGGTAACGGGTAGGAATATGAGCTAATAACCTATTTTGTTTTCCTTTTCTTTTCTTTCTTTTTTTTTTTCTTTTTCTATTTCTTTTTCTATTTCTTTTTCTTTTAAATATATATGTATATATATTTATATATATACGTATATACCCATAGAAAAAAAATTTAGAATTATACTAATGCATACCATTACGCTAGCAACTGACCAAAGGGTCTCCTACATGAAATAAATTCGAAAAAATTCCTAATGGCCCCATAAATCTCCTAAATGCACGAACACCTAAAATAAAAATTTAATAAAATCTATTTCTCCTAATTAGCACATAATTACTACAATTAATTTATTAATTAATAAATTAATTGAATTTTTAGGATTAGGGGTGTTACATTCTACCCAACTTATAAAAATTTCGTCCTCGAAATTAAAACTAAGCCACGATAGAAAGTCAAGGATGGTATAAGATTTGCATTATTTAAAATGCAAGACTAGGTTTAAAGGAGTGGACGATGTTGCGCGACCAAAATATAGTACAAGGGAGCTTAATTATAAGTTGCACAAAGGTCATAATGGAAGATGGGCATGTCTAGGATAAGGGTGTAGAATTTATAGGAAGGCAGTGGCTTATAGTGCTCCAATTATCGGAGCACGGTAAGGTGCGCTAAGTGATATAATTATTGCAAAAATTAAATAAAAAAAGAATACCGTGTTCTATTTCTAACTGGATTCAATCTAGCCTTAGTCTCACTATCTAAGCCAAGTAGGTCCAATTTTGGGTGAGGGTTTTACAATCTATCCAACTTAAAATTTACCCATCAATCACCTAAGGCTATACATCTAGGAAAATTATTCCTCAATTATTTAATCATGTTATTCAATCCTCAAAGTTTTAACACCAAACATATCACCTATGATATGCCCTTAATCAATTATAAAAGAGAGTCACTAAGTCATGTGATTAGCCTTATGGGGAATATCTAGTACTATCAGTGTGTCAACTTATACCAGTACGAGGTTTCGCCTTTCCAAAATAAGGGAAGACGGAGAGCAATAATAAAGATTTCAAGGTGAAGGTGATAGAATACAAGTACGAGGTTCAAGAAGATTAAAGAATTCGAAAAGAGAGTTGTCAGGGAAGTTGTGGATTGAAATCCTAATTATTTTTTATGGTAATTTCCTATTTATATGCTAGTATCAATACAGTTATGTAACCGATACGATGTGTCAGACAAGTCTAGGGGCAAGTATATTCGTCTACTACCATATATCTCAATCCACGTAGAGTAGTCATGCGAAGAGCGAACCAAGCGTACTAAGGTTAGCTAGACCTTAATACACCAATTATGATTAGGCAATTGTATCATTGTGTGCACCCAATAATACATATGTCCTGAACAAGCTCGATAGAAGAATAAGCTTGCAAAAACTAGGCTATAATAGCAGCATAAATCAAGGTAGTACAGAAAATATAAGTACGCTAGATTATGATAAGAGAAGTTACAAAATAATCCAAGTTCTCAAAGAAGATAAGACTTTACAATCTCTACAGTTGTCATACTAACTTCTTGTCTAAGTCGATAGTCGACCAAATAGGGGTATGGGCTTCTAAGTTCTACACTCTGATAAAATATTATCTTCTTATGCTAGCACACAGTTAATGTCATTCAGCTACACTTCAATAATAGGGCAAAAGACTATGTGATACTAGGTTATGAGGTATACTATCCAACTTATAACAATAAACTAATACTATAATTGTCTTAAGGATACCGTAGAAACTCCTGTTAAGGTCTACGAGAAGGGGTCTTGGTACTTATTAGGGTATCCTCTTTCATTACATAGGTCATGGTCGTCCTAAGTCTTAGTCTTAGTGCAAGTGTCAATAGTAGGAATGGAACAGTTACTAGTCTCAAGGGAAAGGGAATATAACTCGTATCGAGGTGGGGGTACATGTTACGCAATTTGAAAACTAAAGGATAATCATCAGGTCGCAATCTACCAGAATAACTTAAAACTATCAAGTTCTAACTACCAAGCACAGCAAAATTCAAGTTTACAACTATAGTCCTAGCAAGCTATATATCCTAACATAGAATAAAATCACTTGGCTTACAATTAGAAGTGTCAGATGGAACGAGTTGAAAGATGAAGGAAAGAAATTTAGTCGTCTCACTAATAGCGAGCGCTAAGGGTTCAGAGGAACAAGTCATAAAACTAAATAGAAATACTCTAGATAATGGCATAGTTTTCTAAGGGAAGATGCTATGCTAATCTCCGTGTTTGAGGTATGATAAATAAAATATTCTATGCATTTCTCTTGGCTTTCTATGGTACTATTTGCTACTATTAAGACAAAAGCTAAATTTATAGTTCTCTAGTACTATCTCACCACGAAAAGCTAGATTAGTCCTAATACTGAACCTTAGATTTCTATTGGTTCCTCAATACTAGGGTCAAACATTATGGTAAAATCTCTAACTAACTCTAGTAGTGTTTATACTACTCACACGTCCTTATAATACATCAAGGGGTAATGGTAAACCAATCTATAGATAAGGAATTCTAGGGTTCACTAGATATTCTAAACATAATGGTGTGTCAACACTTTAGGTGTACTCTTAATAGGATGGTTACCCTACTTATCATCTAACAATATGGACTTCTATATTCTAGAAGGGGGATATACTCAAGAAACTAATAGGGAAGCATATGAATCAAGCAGGATGCAAATTATTCAAATGGAATAGATTGGAAGGAGGATGAGTCGTAGTCAATGTGGATGAGATCCTATACTCTAGTCCTAGGTACAGGCTTGTTCGGTACAGTAACGTAACCGAGACAATATGCTCTCGATCTGCATGGGCCACCATAAAAATATGTCATGTCCCAGTCCTAAAATACATAGGACTAGGACACGTAAGCATGCCAGCTGTATGTATATGGCAACTCCAATATATGGAAACCAAAATCCACACGTACGCTGTAATATGAATATCAATCCACAAGTGGTATAAACATATGTCACAAGTCACAGGGTATAATCTAAATCTCATCCACGAAAATCAATATAAATAAATAACCAGTATCTATATAACTAGATCTCAATATAAGTATCTAAGGATGATAGTTGGATGGAAACAAATCCACTACCAACTCGAATGGAAAAGTACAACACAATAAACACAATATAAGAATACCAACTAACGACCACGGGGCTCGAAGAGAAGACATCCTCGAAATATATGTAACCATCCAAATCTGCGCTCCTGCGAATACTCAAGAACAGATACACCTGGAAAGGGACCAGGTCCTCAAAGGGACGTAACAAGATACATAGAAGAAAGTCAATTTGAATACAATAAACATGCATAATATTTGAAAATAAATAAGTACACTGTACAAGACAATCTATATGAATGCAAATGAGGACAACTTTTCGACGTATGGGCAAGGGTAGGCTACTCGATCTAAGCCTCACAACTCACATACCCGTCTAGAACATCATCAGCCGACATATCTCTGGGGTAGCGACCCTCGTGACTCCATCAATCGACATACCTCAGGGGTAGCGACCATCGGACACGACAACCATAGTGCGTGCTAGTTACTACAGTTTACCAGAGTGGTTAAAGCCCATACGCCTACTGATTGTCCTCTATGATACTAAGTGTCATGTGTGTGTCAACATATCTAATATATAGTAATGACTGAAAGAAAATTACACATGCAATGGATAAACAGAAATGTAATAAATATACAGAAATACACTAAGCATGCAAAATACTTTAAGCAATTTGGCAAGGTATCTTGACTGGTAAGAAAGCTGCAAGGTGTAACGTCCAGATATCGCACGCACAGGATCAGAAGCTATGACCTTAGAACAAATATCTTCGGATGCTGAAATAGATATCACCAACGTTCCCAGAATAAGCAAAATAGCTAGAAAGTACTTCCCTTTCGTCCAATTTGGACACAGGGGCAAAACGGTAATTTCGGATCAAATCGGGGTCCACGTGTGGCCCACTTTGCACCAAAAAGTATGTCAAGGATAACAGTCTTTAATTGGAACAAATTATAGGTCAAACAAACTCTAAAAGTCAGTACGAACTCAATGGTATGTCCAAATATGGATTCCGATGAGCCGAACACAATTTCGCCCAAAAAGTCAACCGTGGGGCCCGCCAATTGGCGACTTGGTCAATTATCTCAGAATTACGTGAAAATTGGGTCATAGGACCAGCGTGTTACCATGAGTCCAGTGGCACAAGTTTTGTCATAATCTGACAAGCGAGCACAAAATGTGCACAACTTTCACAAAAGTTACGACACGGGATTTGTCCGCGGATACGGGCTGATTTCGACGCGCACACGCGTCCGAATCAGTTTCTGCGAACTCTCACGTGTCCGTGTATACTGAGCGTACCGTTTGGTATACTTGGTACACGGCGGGGCGGTCCCGTTTGGCGGGGCACACTCCGTTTCACAATTTTTAGAAATCTGGAAAAAGTGTATTTTTGGGGTTTTCCAACGAATTTAATTCTACCTGCAGCAGTTAATAATATAATGTTAATTATCAAAAATTAAACTAGGTCAAGTGGTCTCTGTATACCAAAAAGAAAAATCAGATTCGGATCTCTGTGGTGGAAGATACGAACCCGGGAACATAGGTGATCATCGCAGTTTTCTGCGATACCCAGAAATTGTTATTTTTTGCCAACTTTGACGCTGTTTTCGCCTATGGTTACGCGTTGTTCAAGGTCAACTATCATACAGGTATTGGAGAGGGTTAAGGGGTGAGCGTACCAGTGAAGACGGGGTGGTGTTTGGTTGAGCGAGGTGACGGGAAACTGCGTTGGAACACAGGTACCCTGCTGTTGAATTCTGCAGTTGCGCGGGGTGCGCGGGATCGCGCTCGTCGGGGTCGGTTCTGGACGGCCTGGGCGGCGGTTCTGGCTGCGGTGGCGGCGCTCTCTAGGTCTAGATGGGAAGATGGAGAAGATTGGATGATCTGGGGTTAGGGTTTATGGGGAGAGGGATAATATGTTATATATATATAAGAAAGAGGGGGAAAGAGATTAAGAGAGAGCGGGGGGGTAGCAGGCCGCGCGGGGTGCTTCCAATTGCTGCTGGTGCTAGCAGCGGATGGGCTTCACGCATGGGGTTGGGTAGGTGAATAGGTAACGGGTAGGAATATGAGCTAATAACCTATTTTCTTTTCCTTTTCTTTTCTTTCTTTCTTTCTTTTTCTTTTTCCATTTCTTTTTCTTTTAAATATATATGTATATATATTTATATATATACGTATATACCCATAGAAAAAAAAATCTAGAATTATATTAATGCATACCATTAAGCTAGTAACTGACCAAAGGGTCTCCTACATGAAATAAATTCGAAAAAAATCCTAACGGCCCCATAAATCTCCTAAATGCACGAACACCTAAAATAAAAATTTAATAAAATCTATTTCTCCTAATTAGCACATAATTACTATAATTAAATTATTAATTAATAAATTAATAGGTTTTTTAGGATTAGGGGTTTTACAGCAAGGTACAAGTGCACAGTGGAAAAGGTTAGAAGTTGCATCATGTTAAGGTATGTAGTTGAAATTCTGGGAGCACTGAGCTCAAACAAGAGCAGTACAAGGGAAGAGGTGATGTTAAGGTATTTCAAATATTTGGTTAAGTGTAAGTGTGTGAGATATTTGGGTACTTGTGGTTCAAGTGAAGTGTGGTACCAATAGAGTATCAGTAGGAGTGTTAAGAGTGATTAAATATCACATATTGAGGGAGCGGTACCATGGTATATATATACCAAGGTGTTAATGTTAGTGAGAGTAATGTTTCATGGTATCCATGATACATGAGAGGTATTGTATAGGTTAGTGAGGTATTAAGATACCAAGTGAGGGTTGAGTTTATGGTCTAGGTAAGGGTATTGAGTTAAGATATTTGGTCAAGGTGTTAGATTTACCTAGGGCTATAGCTAGGTAATGTAGTTATAGACTAAGGTAATGTTGTGTCATGGGTAAGATAATAAGTTAGGCTAAGATATTACTAATTTATATAGTATATATGGTATCTTAGTATCCATATTAACTAGTATAGACTAGAAACCTAGTTTAACAAGGTATTGACCTAGAATACCTAAATTTGACTAGTTTGACTATATAGGCCAACCAAGTAGATAATTTGGAAGCCAAATTAGACGGTTAACCTACTTTGACCTAGTTTGACTCAAACAACCTAGATTTGAGCTAGTTTAGCATGTTTATGATTTCAAAACACTTATTTAACATGATAATTCATATTTACGTCTTCGAGGCTCCGATACGGACATTGCTTGATATTTTTATCTCAGGACCACATACGAGTACATTATTAGATATTTTTTATTATTTGATAATTACTATGATTCAAGTATTTAGAAATATTATACCTGATTCCTGACACGATGATAAATGGATTGGTACATATATTGGATATTTAGTCATGAGATATAACTTTGACTCATCACATTGATATTAGACATTATTCATCGTATTGACATTAGACATAGATCATTGGATCGTGACGTATTATGGTAAGATCCGTTGTACTGGTCGGGATGGAGAAGTGCTAGCTAGATATGTGATAAGAACCATTAGCAAGTAGTATAAATCATCGGCTACTAGCTAATCATATACTTTCCATATGATTGAGCTAGCTTTCCCTTAGTGTAAATCATCGAATATCCTAAGCCAATCACATATCTAACTAGTATTTTAAAATATTTAGTATAGTTACAGTTCTTTCCTGTTCAGTTCATACCTGATGATTATACTGTCTTGCACCTGTTACTTATAGTTCATTTCCTTTCCTGCCATAGCCACAGTTTACTATTATTTCCCACTTACTGTTTACCATGATATTAGTTTATTGCTTTATCATCATGTATTACATTCTCTATTTACTATTTTATAGTCTTTGTTAATTAATTGGAACTGCTATTGGGTTATACTCGTTCTATCCTGACTGGATAACATTTTTAGGCTTTGTTATAATCCACGTTCCTGATTTTGGAGTGATGCTATTATCGAGACTACTTTTGCACTGTGGACCTAGTGGTTATCTCTGGTGAGATCTAGGTTAGTATTCCTGTATTTAAGTGTCATGTTCTAGTTTTATTTTCTTTAGATTATTGTTTGGTTTATCTTTCTTATTCATCCTTCCTTTAGAATAATATGATTGAGTACATGATAGAACTACTTGTATGTTTATGATTTCATTGAGGTATAAACAATGTTCTTCCGTTGATGTTGTGAAGTAGGCTGGACGTACCACATACTCGTGCCCCGATCATCTGGGTGCGGGTCGTGACACTCTATGAATGAACCACTATCTTGATCACTGTATTGGAGTCAACTTGCTCTAAACTCTGTTCAATATTCTCAAATAATGATGGTTCTCTATTAGTTGACACAAACATCTTATTTTGTGTTATACTTAATTATTTGTGGTCATCCTTTAGGATGTGCAATAACAGAAGTCTCTTGCAATCGAGTAGTTTCTAGATTAGCAAGTTTCTGTAATTTAAGCTCAATGGACTTTATCTTCGATTCTAATGCGACACACCATCTTGCATGTAGGTGTTTCAATTATGGCAATGGATAAAGACCCATCCTTATAACCGTTCATCGGTAATATAGACAACTGTCTCCACCGTTTATAACATATCTAATTGAATAGGTCTTGATTGACGTCGATATTCGTTAATCTAATGTGCACAAGGTAGACCAAGCGAATGTCGATACACACAACCATAAACCGCAAGATCATAACCAACAAATTTTGATCTTATTATCTTCTCAAACATAAACCTAATGCCTTATGAGATGCGTTATGGATTAACGAATCCAAGAGTGATTCATTCCTATATTCATACTTTGTAAAATTGTGACTCATCTCAAAAGATGCCTAATCTCATTCAAAGTCAGCTCCAACATTAGATTGGTCACGTTCTAAATAAATACAAAATTACCAACCATTGCAAACTATTCATTGTTGACTTGTTATTCTCGTTTTTCTGTTAAATGGTAGATATCAATTATCGTGATGCAACCCTAGAGTAGGACAATTTCTCAACTAGCTTTCTCTTATCCAGTGTCAACCGACTAGCATACGCATGACTCACAAGTGTGTCAGCAATACGATGATTGTGCATTCTATTCTTAACTTTGATAATCTACTTGTCACCGACAATGCTGGTGTCACTACCACATTTCTAGGAAAGGGTATTTTAGTCCTTTCCTATTTAATTAAATATTGTGCAAGATAAATAATTATTGTTGTATTATTTAATTATTGTTAGATGTTATTTAATTATTTTGGACTTATATTAGTGGACCTAACTAGTTTTAGTTTGGACCCATGGACCAACATGAATTAATTAGTTAGACTAGGCCCATTTAGAAAGCCCATTGTTAAGGAGATTGATTAAAATTAATTAAATTATTAGACTAGAAGCTTCCTTCCTTAATTATTTCTTCATGAGAGGCCCCACGGGGTACATTAGACATTTTATAATTTCTTGGGGAAGGGGTAAGGCCGGCCTATATTAGAGGGGGGGAATTCTCTCTTCTCTCATTTTTATTCCAAATCTAGATCTAGAATTTCCCACTACTAAATTCCTTTCATTCCCATTCCAATTTCCCACCAAATTCATTTTAATTCCTTCCCAATTCACCATTAGAAAATTGAGAAGCAAGAATCTAAAAGGAGGAAGCAAGGATCTACAAAGAGGAGCAATGATCTACAATTTGGAAGCAATTTTATCTCAATTGGAGGTTTCATTGGTAATCCATCTTCCAATAGGTATAATTCAGTTTTTTCCCTTAAAATAGCTTCTAAATCTGAGATTTAATCATGTAAAATTAACCCATATGTATGTACTACCCATAGGACTTGGTTTTGTGTTCATAGGAGACCCATGGAGAAAGTTATGGTACTTTTTGTGTCAATTTTGGGGGAATTCCGAATTAACATTTTGTTGTGTGTGTGTCAATTGATCCTATAGATCAATTGGACATGTGCTTATATGTTTGGGACTAGTGTCGTGTCCACAATTGGGTACGTGTAGGTCGTATCCCAACAATTTGGTGATACGTGTTATTTTGGGGGTTTTCCCTCCGACACGGGACTTTGTACATGTCGTATTTTGATACGGACACATAGATCTACATTTGACACTTTGATTTGTTCATAAATAATATTTGTGACTTGTTTGTGTCCTTCGGGGTGCAATTGGTTGTGTGTTGGACTCGTGTCACATGCGTATCCAAGATCTAGTGGGATACGTTGTGATACTCTCCATTTGTGTGTGTTTATGTGTAGATCTAATTATTTGTGGTTTAATTCTTCAAATATAAAATGTAAATATATATAGAGGTTATATATTTATTTTAGTGTAATTATTATGATATTTATTGTAGCATAGATCTATGTATTTTTTATGTGTACTAATATAATGTATAAATATATACGTTAGCTTTCTTTACATGCATTTATATATTTTACAACTTATGTTAATAAAATAAATTATATATAAATATTT
Organism: Iris macrosiphon; assembly: GCA_036927795.1. NCBI lineage: Eukaryota > Viridiplantae > Streptophyta > Magnoliopsida > Asparagales > Iridaceae > Iris > Iris macrosiphon. The sequence continues at coordinate 89,274,612 of JAYESA010000019.1, read as the reverse complement.
TATAAAATATATTTATGTGTTTAAATAAGTAATTATATTAATTATAATTATTATATAATTTTAATTGTATATAAATGAATGTATTTTTATGTGTGTATTTAGCCATGTTAAAATATGTACATTAGTACATAGATGTGAATTGTAGATTTTAATATATATTTATATGTATAGGATTATGTATATATATAAGTATATATTTATTTATTTATTTGTTTTATATATATATATATTGATTTATATATTAATATATATATATATATTTATATATACTTTTTAGTTTTAGCGACAGCAGCATTTAATGACAGATACTGTCATTAAAGCAGCAGCCGCTGTAGCAGTTTGTGGGCATTAATGACAGTTTTGTCATTAATGCAGCGGGCGAAAATAAGCAGCAGCAACAACGACAGTTTTTCTGTGACAGTTTGAACTGTCATCAATCAGTGACAGCAGTGGGTTTTATATACAGCATTTTGGTGACAGTTTTGCAGTGACAGTTATAACTGTCACTAAAGGGCTGTTTATTGAAAAATCAATGTTTTCCACACAGTTTTTCAGTGACAGTTAGGCAGTTTTGGTTTATATATTTTATATATATATATATATATATATATATATATGTATATATAAATGTATTTGTGGTGAGATATAATACTAGTATTGTTATTATTTTTAATTATATAATATATTAGTTTATATATAATATATTATGTATTAGAGTAAATAATATACCTATATGTATCTTGAGCATTACTTTGTGTGGATACCAAGTGGGTTCAAAACCATAATTCCTAATTGTTGTAAATATTAATATTCTATATTATTATACATTATTATTAATATATATGTATTGTGAGGTTTACCTTGGATTCACGTATCCGAAGATACGGTATCCTAATATTTTAGATTGTGGTTCCTAGGACTTAGATTGTAGTATTTTTGATCCAAGATTTTGGTACTAGACTTGTGCAACCTAGAAATAGATAGTTGACTTTAGTTGACTTTAGAGTTGACCATAGTTGACTTTTGACTTAGAATTAACTTATTGACCTAGAAGTTGACTAGTTTAACTTGTTCTCTTCTCGGGACCTTGTATTGATATTGTATTCCATATCTAGGTCTTCGAGGCACAGAGTCAGACATCTGTGAGACTGTTCTTTGGACTTCAGGTGAGTACATTCTCTGATAGTTCTTCATTTATGATATCCTCTATGTTCACTGTATCTAGTGTAGATATCCATGTTCTTTTGACACTATGGTTACACGGATTAGTATATCCGAATCTCGTCATGAGATGTTATTCCTTGGTATATGGTGTATATGGTGCAAGTATTATTTTATTGGTTATCTTATACATGAACAGACACCGATTTTTGGGAGGAGTCGCTCTCTTCTTGGGGAATCTAGTGCCATAGCATACCGTGGTTGGATCTATTATACCAGTCGGGGGTGGAGAGTATTAGTATAGATATGTGATCAATATCCCTATTAAATAAAGTACAGATTACAGAATAGTGTTGATCATGCACCGCACGTATGATTAGCCAGGCCGCATTGCATCTTGCCCAAGCCGATCATATGTTAAGCTAGTACTCACACACTTAGTCATTAGTATTATTGTTCCATTGGCATATTGTTCATTATTGTATTTATTTCCAGTATTTCCTTATTGTACATATATCTCTTGTATCTATTGTGCATCTTGTTTATCCACAGCTATTTACTATTACATAGTTTTTATCATTAATTAGAACTGCTGTTAGAGATGTGCTCTGCTCCTTTCCTGACTGGATATTTTTTTCAGATGACACTGAGGAGTGGTACCCTACCTTTTATAGACCCTAGGATGTTGTGGGTTTAGATTCTGAGACCCTGGCTCAAGAGGGACTTATCCCAACTGAGACAGTTGACCCTGGAGTTGTAGCCTCGTAGTATTCTTTTGTACTGGATTTGTCTCCAGCTTATTTCTATATTTCTTCAGACTCATTGATGTATTATTTCAGACTCATGAGTTGTATTGTGACTATTCTATTCTTATCTGATTCGTGCTCATTTCTATCTTAGTTCTGTGATTGAGTATACTATCATTATTGGTGGTTCATTTTATTGTTAGATAGATTATCTAGACAGCGTTCTATCGTCGATTCTGCGGCGTAGGCTGGGCGTTGTTTTCGACTAGTACCCTTACACCGGGTGCGGGTCGTGACACATTTTTGGTGGTGGCCCGTGCAGGTCTAGCTTCACAAAGTATGTGATGTCGTGGTAGTACGACAATTTAGTTGTACTACTGCGAGCCTGCGATAGGATATAGGAAATTGGCTGAGATACTCAATCACATCTAGGAAAATTCTTTTGATTCAACTATTCTCCTTTGATATTGATACTTGATCCCTTAAACTTGTCCTTTCCTTGATGTCTTACATCTTATGCCATATTGATTCTTTCTTTCATCTCAGGATGCCGCCTATGACTAGATCACAGCAGGGGAGAGCAGTTTCTGAGAGGTCTGTGACATCCCGAGGGCCTGCACCAGTCACTTCTCCGGTGATTGGAGTGTCAGCTGCTTTTGGAGGTCCACCAACTACTCAGAGGACTGTGCCAGCTGTATCTGAGGGGCTTCCACCTCCACCTCTTGTGCCAGCAGAGGCGTCACAGATGTTTATACTGTTTCGTGAGATGCTCGAGGCACAGAGGGCTCAGTCAGAGGCACATCAGAGGCAGACCGACGTTCTACGGCAGGGCATCGAGAGTGCTCATCAGTTTGCTCGTGCTGTAGTTGAGGGAGGAGTTCCGGTCCAGCAGCAGGTTGTTCCTCAGGTTGCTCAGCTTCGGCCAGGCAACATTCAGGACTTCAAGAAACTTGAGCCTAGGGTTTTCAAAGGGACGGAGGGCATCGTCTATGCTGATGATTGGCTCGAGGACATTGAGCGTCTTATGAGGGTGTCCCGTCTTTCTGAAGATCTGAAGGTTGAGGCGGTAGGACTTCAACTGTTCGACGTCGCTCGCACTTGGTTCAGGAATAAGCCAGTTCTGGTTGATGTAGGACAATCTTGGGAGGTATTCAAGGACCTTTCAAGAAGAAGTTTTTCGCCCGGATAGACAGGCTTGACTTGGGAAGACAATTTGAGAGCCTCATTCAGGGAAGCATGTCTGTGGAGGAATACGCTACAGAGATCGGTAGGTTGAGCCGATTTGCAGAGTATCTGGTGAGAGAACCAGAGGTTCGAGCTATTCGTTTTCGTGAGGGTCTAAACTGGGAAGTGAAGATTCTCATTCCGTCTTTTTATGAGACATACTCGGAGATACTTGCGGAGGCACGCAAGGTTGAGCAGGATTTGGGTTTGAAGACCAAGAGAGACCGTGATTCTTTTCTGGGGGCCAACGACAGTGCAGTATCTGCCAAACGTCCTTATTTCTAGTCCAGACCTTTCCAGCAGCCACAGCAGAACCAGACTCCAGCTAGAGCGCCTTTTCACCAGGCACCTCAGCAGCAGAGACAGTTACAGCAAGCTCCATGCAAACTACTGCAAGAAGCCCGGCCACATCTGGGAAGTTTGCAGCAGGAGGCTAGGAGTTTATTTGTATTATGGTACTGAAAGGCATCAATCGAGGGAGTGTCCTCGTCGTGCAGTTCAGGGAGCAGCTCCAGCTCCGAGGGCACAGACGAGACCACCTGCAACACAGCCGAGGGGACCGCTTCCGACACAGCAGCAGCGTTTTATCCAGCATCAGCAACAGGGAGGTGCTCGACAGGGATGAGCGTTTGCTATGACCGTCGAAGAGGAGGAACCCACCGGAGATGTCATCGCAGGTTCTATTCTTCTTGATTCCATTTCAGCTTTAGCTTTGTTTGATAGTGGTTCTTCCCATAGTTTTGTATCTGTTTCTTTTGCTCTAAAGCATGGTTTGGTAGCTGAGTCTTTGGTTAGGACTTGCAAGATCATGACCGGGGGAGGCATTATCCTGTTAATGATATTTGCAAGGATCGGAGAGTTACTCTGGGAGGCCGGGAGTTGAGTGCGTATCTACTTGTAATGCCACTTCCGAGCTACGACATTGTACTCGGGATGGATTGGTTGAGTAGGCACCGTGCTAGCATAGATTGTAGAGGAGGTAGAGTTTTGTTTGGTCCGCCAGGAGAGCCAGAGTTCGAGTTTGTTAGTGGAGCTACAGAGCAAGGAGAAGGCATTATTTGTGGAGCTATGGTGGAAGACAAGGAGTTGCCACATCCGTTGATAGCAGAGTTCTTGGATGTGTTTCCTGAGGAATTGTCAGGATTGCCGCCAGATCGAGATGTTGAATTTTCTATTGACTTAGTGCCAGGTGCAGAACCAATTTTGCAGCATGTCTATAGAGTAAACAACAGCGAGCTGGTCGAGTTGAAGAAGCAGGTGGACGAATTGCAGGATAAGGGGTTTATCAGATCGAGTTCTTCACCATGGGGAGCCCCGGTATTGTTTGTGCCGAAGAAGGATGGATCGGTGCACATGTGCATTGATTACAGGGCTTTGAATAATCTCACTATCAAGAATAAGTATCCTTTGCCACGGATTGATGATCTGTTTGATCAGTTGAGTGGTGCCAAGGTATTTTCTAAGATAGATTTGAGATCAGGCTACCATCAGGTGAAGGTGAAGCCGGAGGACATACCGAAGACTGCTTTTAGAACTCGATATGGTCAGTACGAGTTTATGGTGATATAGTTTGGTTTAACTAATGTACCAGCGGTATTTATGAACTTGATGAACAAGGTGTTCCACCAGTACCTTGACAAGTTCGTGGTGGTGTTCATCGACGACATACTCATATACTCGAGAACACCGGAGGAGCATTAGGAGCATTTGAGGATTGTGTTGGATGTGCTGAGGAAGGAGAAACTGTATGGAACGTTGTCCAAGTGTGAGTTTTTCTTGGACAAGGTGGAGTTCTTGGGGCATGTTGTGACTGGTGATGGTATTTCAGTGGATCCGAAGAAGATTTCAACAGTAGAATCTTGGAAGACTCCAAGTTCGGTAGCAGAGATCAGGAGTTTCTTGGGATTGGCAGGCTACTACAGGAAGTTTGTGCAAGATTTTTTGAGGATTGCCGAGCCGATGACCAAACTCACAAGGAAGGATGTGGAGTTTGTTTGTACGGAGGATTGCCAGGTTGATTTTGAGGAGTTGAAGAAGAGGTTGACGTCTGCTCCTATTTTGACGTTGCCATCAGGGTCCGGAGGTTTCACTATTTATAGTGATGCATCGGGGAAGGGTTTAGGTTGTGTTCTTCAGCAGCATGGGAAAGTGATTGTCTATGCATCCAGACAATTGCGTCCTCATGAAAAGAACTATCCTACCCATGATTTAGAGTTGGCAGCCGTCATATTCGCCCTGAAGTTGTGGAAACATTATTTTTACGGAGAGCGTGTGGAGATCTTCACAGACCACAAAAGCTTGAAGTACGTTTTCATGCAGAAGGAGTTGAACACGAGGCAGCGTCGGTGGTTGGAACTGATGAAGGATTTTGATATCTCTTTGCAATATCATCCTGGGAAAGCCAATGTAGTTGCCGATGCTTTGAGCAGGTATCCGGTAGCTATGTTCTTGACGCAGGATCGATGTTTGTTGGAGGACTTGGAGAGCTTGGGCATTGAGGTGATTGTTCCTGGGTGTGCTATGCAGATGTGGGGATTACAAATACACTCAGATTTGATGGACAGGATCAAGGCAGCACAGTATGATGATGTATCTCTGAGGAGTATCAGGCTCAGGTGAGAGCAGGATTGGAGGATGATTTTACTATTGTAGAGGATGGATCTTTGAGGCATCGAGTTAGATTGTGTGTGCCTAGTGGAGAGTTGTGAGAGGAGGTATTGCAGGAAGCACATCGCTCTCAGTATTCCATACATCCAGGTGCTAACAAGATGTATCAGGATATGCGAGAGAGTGTGTGATGGTATGGCATGAAGAGGGAAGTGGCACAGTTTGTATCCAGATGCTTAGTGTGCCAGCAGGTGAAAGTCGAGAGGTAGAGGCCAGGAGGTTTACTTCAGCCATTACCCATTCCAGAGTGGAAGTGGGAACACATTACTATAGATTTTGTGTCCGGACTTCCACGATCTCCAGGAGGAAAAGACACGATTTGGGTCATTGTTGATAGGTTGATCAAGTTGGCCCATTTCTTGCCTTTCAAGGTGGGTTTGTCTACGGAGAAGCTGGCAGAGATGTATGTGAGGCAGATCGTTAGGATACATGGAGTTCCCGTCAGCATAGTCTCAGATCGAGATAGTCGTTTTACTTCTCATTTCTGGAGGAGTTTGCAGGAGAGTTTGGGCACTCAGCTCAAGTTCAGTACTGCATATCATCCCCAGACAGATGGGCAGTCAGAGAGGACTATCCAGACTCTCGAGAATATGTTGCGCACTTATGTACTAGATTTTGAGGGTTCTTGGGAGGACCATCTCCATTTGGTAGAGTTTGCTTACAACAACAGTTACCAGGCCAGTATAGAGATGTCACCTTTTGAAGCTCTATATGGTCGGAGGTGTCGTACTCCTTTGTCTTGGGACAATGTTGGAGAGAGAGTTTTGCTTGAGCCAGAGATGGTTGTGGATGCAGTAGAGAAGGTTCAGTTGATCAGAGACAGACTTCGAGTGGCGCAGGACAGACAGCGGCATTGGGCCGATAGCCATCGGAGACCTTTGGAGTTTGAGGTATAGTTTAGATTTTGTTTGTGCTTGTTCTTGTTTATTATAGATTAAGTTCTTAAGGTGGTATTTTGTTATAGGTGGGTAGTTTGGTGTTTCTGAGGATTTCTCCGACATGAGGCACGATTCGCTTCGGTGGAGGCGGAAAGCTTAGTCCGCGATTCATCAGACCTTTCACTATTCTAGAGAAGGTCGGTGCAGTTGCTTATAGACTAGACTTGCCACCTGCATTGGAGGGAGTGCACAATATATTTCATGTGTCGCAGTTGAGACGATACGTGGCAGATCCTAGTCATGTATTGGATCACTCGGAGATAGAGGTGGGCCCTACTCTTAGCTATCCAGAACAGCTAGTTGAGATTCTGGATCGGAGAGAGAAGGTGCTGAGGAACCAGACTATTCCTTTGGTGCACGTCGCATGGAGGCATCACTCTCCGAGGGAGTCTACTTGGGAGAGAGAGGATGAAATGCGAGAGCGTTATCCATATTTGTTTGTACCATGAGGTATATTATTTCCTAGTTATGTTCTGTTCATTATTCTTTAGTTTTGTTTGTGATTTTCTGGGGGTAGTTTTCATCTTTGAATTTCGAGGACAAAATTATTTTAAGGAGGGTAGACTTGTCACTACCACATTTCTAGGAAAGGGTATTTTAGTCTTTTCCTATTTAATTAAATATTGTGCATGGTAAATAATTATTTGTTGTATTATTTAATTGTTGTTAGATGTTATTTAATTATTTTAGACTTATATTAGTGGACCTAACTAGTTTTATTTTGGACCCATGGACCAACATGAATTAATTAGTTAGACTAGGCCCATTTAGAAAGCCCATCGTTAATGAGATGGATTAAAATTAATTAAATCATTAGACTAGAAGCTTCCTTCCTTAATTATTTCTTCATGAGAGGCCCCAAGAGGTACATTGGATATTTTATAATTTCTTGGGGAAGGGGTAAGGCTGGCCTATATTAGAGGGGGGGGGGGAGAATTCTCTCTCCTCTCATTTTCATTCCAAATCTAGATCTAGAATTTTTCTCTACCATATTCCTTTCATTCCCATTCCAATTCTCCACCAAATTCATTCCAATTCCTTCCCAATTCACCATTAGAAAGTTGAGAAGCAAGGATCTAGAAGGAGGAAGCAATGATCTACAAAGAGGAGCAAGGATCTATAATTTGGAAGCAATATTATCTCAATTGGAGGTTTCATTGGGAATCCATCTCCCAATAGGTATAATTCAGTTTTTCTCCTTAAAATAGCTTCTAAATCTGAGATTTAATCATGTAAAATCAACCCATATGTATGTACTACCCATAGGACTTGGTTTTGTGTTCATAGGAGACCCATGGAGAAAGTTATAGTGCTTTTTGTGTCAATTTTGGAGGAATTTTGAATTGACATTTTGTTGTGTGTGTCAATTGATCCTATAGATCAATTGGACATGTGCTTATGTGTTTGGGGCTAGTGTCGTGTCCATAATTGGGTACGTGTAGGTCGTATCCCAATAATTTGGTGATACGTGTTGTTTTGGGGGTTTTCTCTCCGACACGGGACTTTGTACATGTCGTATTTTGACACGGACACATAGATCTACATTTGACACTTTAATTTGTTCATAAATAATATTTGTGACTTGTTTGTGTCCTTCGGGGTGCAATTGGTTGTGTGTTGGACTCGTGTCACATGCGTATCCTAAATCTAGTGGGATACGGTGTGATACTCTCCATTTGTGTGTGTTTATGTGTAGATCTAATTATTTGTGGTTTAATTCTTCAAATATAAATTGTAAATATATATAGAGGTTATATATTTATTTTAGTGTAATTATTATGATATTTATTGTAGCATAGATCTATGTATTTTTTATGTGTACTAATATAATGTATAAATATATATGTAGCTTTCTTTACATGCATTTATATATGTTACAACTTATGTTAATAAAATAAATTATATATAAATGTTTTATAAAATATATTTATGTGTTTAAATAAGTAATTATATTAATTATAATTATTATATAATTTTAATTGTATATAAATGGATGTATTTTTATGTGTGCATTTAGCCATGTTAAAATATGTACATTAGTACATAGATGTGAATTGTAGCTTTTAATATATATTTATATATATAGGATTATGTATATATATAAGTATATATTTATTTATTTATTTGTTTTATATATATATATATATTGATTTATATATTAATATATATATATATATATATATATATATATTTATATATACTTTTTAGTTTTAGCGACAGCAACATTTAATGACAGATACTGTCATTAAAGCAGCAGCCGCTGTAGCAGTTTTTGGGCATTAATGACAGTTCTGTCATTAATGCAGCGGGCGGAAATAAGCAGCAGCAACAACGACAGTTTTTCTGTGACAGTTTGAACTGTCATCAATCAGTGACAGCAGTGGGTTTTATATACAGCATTTTGGTGACAGTTTTGCAGTGACAGTTATAATTGTCACTAAAGGGCTGTTTATTGAAAAATTAATGTTTTTCACACAGTTTTTCAGTGACAGTTAGGCAGTTTTGGTTTATATTTTATATATTATATATATATATATATATATATATATATATATATATATATATATATATATATATATATATATATATATATATATATATATGTATATATAAATGTATTTGTGGTGAGATATAATACTAGTATTGTTATTATTTTTAATTATATAATATATTAGTTTATATATAATATATTATGTATTAGAGTAAATAATATACCTATATGTATCTTGAGCATTACTTTGTGTGGATACCAAGTGGGTTCAAAACCATGATTCCTAATTGTTGTAAATATTAATATTCTATATTATTATACATTATTATTAATATATATGTATTGTGAGGTTTACCTTGGATTCACGTATCCGAAGATACGGTATCCTAATATTTTAGATTGTGGTTCCTAGGACTTAGATTGTAGTATTTTTGATCCAAGATTTTGGTACTAGACTTGTGCAGCCTAGAAATAGATAGTTGACTTTAGTTGACTTTAGAGTTGACCATAGTTGACTTTTGACTTAGAATTAACTTATTGACCTAGAAGTTGACTAGTTTAACTTGTTCTCTTTTTGGGACCTTGTATTGATGTTGTATTCCATATCTAGGTCTTCGAGGCACCGAGTCAGACATCTGTGAGACTGTTCTTTGGACTTCAGGCGAGTACATTCTCTGATAGTTTTTCATTTATGATATCCTCTATGTTCACTGTATCTAGTATAGATATCCATGTTCTCTTGACACTATGGTTACACGGATTGGTATATCCGGATCTCATCATGAGATGTTATTCCTTGGTATATGGTGTATATGGTGCAAGTATTGTTTCATTGGTTATATTGTACATGTACAGACACCAATTTTTGGGAGGAGTCGCTCTCTTCTTGGGGAATCTAGTGCCATAGAATACCGTGGTTGGATCTATTATACCAGTCGAGGGTGGAGAGTATTAGTATAGATATGTGATCAATATCCCTATTGAATAAAGTACATATTACAGAATAGTGTTGATCATGCACCGCACGTATGATTAGCCAGGCCACATTGCATCTTGCCCAAGTCGATCACATGTTAAGCTAGTACTCACACACTTAGTCATTAGTATTATTGTTCCATTGGCATATTGTTCATTATTGTATTTATTTCCAGTATTTCCTTATTGTACATATATCTCTTGTATCTATTGTGCATCTTGTTTATCCACAGCTATTTACTATTACATAGTTTTTATCATTAATTAGAACTGCTGTTAGAGATGTACTCTGCTCCTTTCCTGACTGGATATATTTTTCCAGATGACACTGAGGAGTGGTACCCTACCTTTTATGGACCCTAGGATGTTGTGGGTTTAGATTCTGAGACCCTGGCTCAAGAGGGACTTATCCCAACTGAGACAGTTGACCCTGGAGTTGTAGCCTCGTAGTATTCTTTTGGACTGGATTTGTCTCCAGCTTATTTCTGTATTTCTTCAGACTCATTGATGTATTATTTCAGACTCATGAGTTGTATTATGACTATTCTATTCTTATCTGATTCGTGCTCATTTCTATCTTAGTTCTGTGATTGAGTATACTATCATTATTGGTGGTTCATTTTATTGTTAGATAGATTATCTAGACAGCGTTCTACCGCCGATTTTGCGGCGTAGGCTGGGCGCTGTTTCCGACTAGTACCCTTACACCGGGTGCGGGTCGTGACAGCTGACAATATACAACTTGAATGGACATCCACATTTCTGCGTCCCAATACTTTTCTTTCTCTGTTATACTTCTTTGGTGACCGTATCTTTCTACGATGATACCTGAACACACCATATCTCTCACATCCAAGCTCTAAACTTTTTCGTCCGACCCGAATGCTAATCGATCTTGTAATTATGATAATTGTGTTTTGTTGTGTTCCAACTTGATGGCACCATTTTTGCACTTCTTCACGAGATTTGAACACAGTATCCGTGGTGAATAAATGGCCAAAATCGATAAAATAGGAGTATCTACAACAATATCTCCAAACGACATGGTCTGCATCTTCAAATAGAAGAAAATATATAAGTAAAATGAGTTCAACACAGAACTTGAAGACTTAAACTGTCAGTCTTAGGACTTCCAAAATGTTAGCTGTCTTAAGACTAACAGTTTAAGTCTTAAACTGCCAAAATTTTGGTTGTCCTCATTGTAGTGAAGGCTGCCAAATTTTGAAAGTTTAAGTCTTAGGACTGCCAAAATTTTGGTAGTCCTAAGACTGACAATTTCGATTTGTGCAAAATTTTAATGATTCAATAGAGAAATGAATTACCAAAGCATGTTCGGGGGTTCAAAAATGCGATAATGCATTCGACAGGTCGATAACTTCATCGAATTGATTCTTTATTATCCCTTCTACATTGTTGGGAGTCATTTGCATTGGAGAATGACCAACGATTTGAGAAGTTTCATCAGAAAAGTTTGAAAAATACGTAGCCGAAGATTCTCCGAAGATTCGTTGAAGATCCACGAGTGTGATCGGAATGATGGAGATTTGTTAGGATTTATGTGACCACAAAAATATTATTAGTTTAATGTGTCAGGGATTTGGAAAAAGAAGAAGACATATGAAATTGTTTTTTATATTGTCTCTTAACAATATTTCAAAGATATTATAGTAAATAAATTTTTAATATTTGTGTTGTTCCCTAGTAATGTGTAGTTCCTTAACATTCACACACATGAACCTGTATATTTGCCTAGCTCAAAGCCCTTTCGTCTCGTTAGCTCATTTTGTTCACACGCTAGCTAGCAATGGAGATAAGTGCCGCAACTCTCACAAGCTCCCCCCTCCTCTCTTCCTCCCTCTCCTTCTCTCCTCCTATTTCCCGCCAAATTCTCTCCTTCTCTTCGCGAACAGTTCAAAGACCATCTCGAACCCATGCTCGAAGAGCCACCCGCGCTCGTGGCTTCTCCGGTGACCCCTTTCTCATTCTTCTTGCTCTTTTTCAATATGAATTCGATTGTTCGTACAAATGTTTCTTGTAGTTTTCACTGATTTTGACGGAGAGGTGTTTGTAGAAATGCTCAAGAGAGAAAAACACGAACACATGACGGACACGACAACAATTTTGGTGTGATACGTGTCCTGCATGACGCGGAAACTGACTGAAACGAGAAAGATTAGTGTTTTATGTATTCGCAGCCACTTTGTGCGGAAAGATGTCACTTGGGTCACTTCTTGGTCAAGTCATTAGCAATGAGGTTCAATCGAAGTCTTAGATGGTTATATTGTTAGTTCCTAGGTAGATCAAGATGGATCACAAAGTTCAAGAACAGATATTCACACAAACTTTGCAGTCTGTTCTTTGTTTGATCATGAAGTTGTAATAGAGACTCAGAGATTCACGCAAACAAGTTTGATCTCTGAATAACTCGATTCCAACGAAATACTTTTAATATATATATCAGATTACAACTTGTTGAATATCAAAACCGTTCATTATTATAAACGAAGTTGCAATTGAGACAAAACATTTTATAACTTTTAAAAGAAGTAAGGAGAATAAGACAAAAATAATGATTTTGCTGAGGCGATGACGAACATCTTTGCTCAAAGTAAGATTCGACCTCTAAACGATCTGCTCCTAGGAACCAACAAGTTCACAAGAGAACTTCTGGAATGGTCGCTGTCACCTCTGTTGCAGACTCGAAAGAACTTCTGGGCTTCGGTGGCTGCCACAACAATATCTCTTCCATCTCTCAATTTAGTAGTGATGTCTCAAAGGAGGCACGAAAAGTCTATTTATATAGTAGGGGGGAAGCACTAACCATAATCCTGGCCTTCAACCAAATCTGGAAATATAACAATAAAATAAGAACCAAATCCCAAAAGATCATACTTGATTTAATTTGATTTATCTTCCATAACCGTCCAAATACCGCAATCTGTGGAGTATGCGCAACCTGTGCAGTTTGCGCATATGCCCATACGAGTAAACTCGCATGCGCACAACAACATAGCTGTGCAGCTGCTCATGCGCACATATGTGTAGCAGCGCGGCAGTTCATGCACGCATACGTGCAACAACACATGCACGCAAATGTGCATAGCCCGTGCTGCAACTCGCACATGCAATTGCGCTAGCAACCACGCATGCAACTCGCGTATAGAATGGGTGCACGAGTGCAACAAATACAAACAGGCGCCATGCGACCAATATAGATGTGCAAAGTACAAAGTGCAAAGTGCGTCACCAAAGTGCCACTTTGCGCTCTTCGTCTGAGTCCGAGTCGCTAAGTCCCTTTCTCCTAATTTTTTTTTCAAAGTGAGTGACAAAAACAAAAATTGTTCCTTTGAGGTTTAAACTTAAAACTTCTAGAAAAATTATCCCATATGGGCCACCACCCCATGTGCATATGCCAATACAAGGCATAACTATATATTAGGATATACACTTTGATGATTTTCTAATGTGGGACTAAAGTTCCTAAAGTTAAGTTAGAAAACCCCAACAATCTTTCACATATATCATAATATATGGTTGAGCGTTCCCCACAGTGGTTGCCATCATGCATTAGGATAGATGTCACTGACGACATGAATCTTCCTGCATGGGTCAAACAACAGTACGATACATGAATGAACTGAGCCTTGAAATCAATACCATAGCTGTTATTCTTTTCACTCATATAATGACATCAGTTGTGCCTTTGGTAGCACATTAAAGGTCCTGTGCTGACCTGGTCTCAGTGTATGTATCGTGGGTGTCTATAAGTTTACCCTCAAGAAACGTCCTACATCTCTTTCCATAGACTTAGGTGAGTTCTTTCAGAGAGAGTAACATATCCTTGTGGTATTACGTCGCTATGACATGGACCAAAGCGGAGCTCCGCAACCTCTTGGTAGTGTCATCCCACTGTAAGATGAGGTCATAGATCTCTTTGTAGTGTTGTACTATCACTCTCCACTTATTCGATATTAGGCTATCTGCCTATACGCGGGGCTACTACTGCTATGACATGGCCCAAGGCCGAGGCTCCTACCTCATCGTGGTGTCACGCCACTGTAGCATGGGGGTACCGTCCTCTTGTAGTGCCGAGCTACCCGTGCTTCCTGTAAAGTACGTCGGACATTCAAAATGTCCGAGAACTTATTAAGGCTCATGATCATCATTTCACAGGACATGTTCTATACAAAGAACAATCTAGTAGACCACAATGGAGGGATAATATCCCAACAATATCCCGAAGGACTAAGCACGGTCCCTGGTATTTTTTCAGTCAATGATCATTCTTTGAACCAAAAGCTAGATGCCTAGTAGATTTTTCTTTGAACAAATAGCAAAAAACTTTATGGAAGAATTACAAAGACATAATATCAAAATGCCTTCAAGCCCATTTTTCTTGCTGTGTACATGAAAAAATTCTCACCTGCGTGAGTTTCGGAGGCAGATTCTTTAACTGGAGAGAATAAGGGAAACTCAACCTCGACAATGGTAACATTCCGAGACACAATGTACCTCTTCAAAGTAAAAAAAAAATAACGATACATTTTCTGATCCTTAGGATACCCAAGAAAAATACACTTGAGTGCCTTCAGATCCAATTTAGAAAGTATATGACGAGTATCACGAACGTAACAAAAGCACCCAAAAATCTCGAGAGGTAGAGAAAATGACATACAATCGGGATGTAATATAAAAAAAGGAGTAGCTCTATTGAAGACTCGAGATGACATACGATTAATCAGATAACAAGCCGTAAGCACAACATCCGACCAAATTTTTTTGGGTGTACTAACGTAAAACATAATGCTCCAGTTGTTTCCAAGAGATGATTCTTACGTTCTGCCACATCATTTTGTTGTGGTGTATAATGACAGAAAGTTTGGTGGATAATTCCATGTTTAGCAAGATGGGAAGAGAACTCCAGAGACATACTCACGACCATTGTCGCTCCGAAGACACTTAATAGAAACCATTTTTATTTCCGTAAAAAAATTACACTAGATATCAAATAATTCCGAACGACTCTTCATTAGGTAGACATAAGTGACTGGAGTATTCATCAACAAAGAAAACAAAATATTTGAACCCCATCACTGATTCAACAAGCCATGGACCCTATATATCAGAGTCTACTAAATCAAAGGGAGCTGAAACAACTTTATCCAAACCTACCGGATAAGACGCACGATGATGTTTAGCTAGACTACATGACTCACAATTAAGAGAAACTCGAAGATCTAGTGATTGACACAATTTTTGAAGGACTTAGATAGACGGATGACCAAGTCGATAGTGCAACTTAAACGGGTTGCGGGACACGACGACACATGTAACAAGCGAATTCAACTTAACCGGGTATAAGCCTCCAGCACATTCCCCTACCAATAGTCTTTTCGTCTTCAGGCCTTGAAAAACACAACCATCAAAAAAAAATTACCGAGCAGTGTAATTCACGAGTTATCCAACTAATGGATAATAAACTGAATGAGTTTCCAGGTGTATGTAAAATTGAATTGAGTGGCAAGGTAGGAGAAAGACTGGTACTTCCTTTTCCACGAACTTTCAGAGAACTATCATTCGCAATAGTAATATTTGTCGCACGATCCACAGATATATAATCACACAACATACTTGCATCGCCTGTCATATGATTAGACGCACCCGAATCTATTACATTGCTTTGTTCTTACCACGCATGCCGCTGAGTTATTAGCTATGGATCCAGATATAGAGACTCCACTACGTCGTTGAGCTTGAAATTCAACAAATTTTGCATAGGTCTGTGCAGTCATTTGCACATATTGCTCTTCATTATCATGAGCATCCGATGCAACATTGGTAGTAGGAAATTTGGGACATTGCTACTGAAATTGTCCAGGTTTACCACAATTGAAGCATGTGCGCGGTCGTCCTCCATCACGGCCGCCATTACCTCGTCCTCCATCAACCATCATTTCGGCCACTACGTTTACCACCAAGGCCCCCACGGAATCCACCATGAGCAGCACCCAAGGCAGATCAATCAGTAGGTGCATTACTCGTATCAGTCCCAACTACTTTTGCTGTCCATAAGACACGAAAGTAGGTTTCTATCAGAGATGGAACCTCAGCTCCAACAATAATCTGAGACCGTGCAAAATCTGTATCAGGATGAATTGAGGCAAGATACGCCATGACATAGAGCTGCTGACGTTGAGTCGTTAACTCATTGATATTCGTCGTCAAGGGTAACACGCGACCCACCTCATTAGTTTGTCTTAAAGGTACGAAAGTGATCCTTATGTGACTTGTCTCCTTGATCAGCTCGGTAGACTCCAACAACCGAGTCATAAATACGAAACAAATTGCGCTTTCCATCAAACGCAGCCGCTAGGACCTATATTCCTTCACCGAATTTATGTTCTGAACCATATCCTCGACTGATGGTTCCATTGAATTTATCAACTGTGTAAACAGTCTGCTATCATTTGTCTCCCACTGGTCGTATATAGGATCATCTACCGCTGTCAGTGAGATGCTTTGACAACCACATTTCCCTAAGTGTCTTTTCGACCTTCTTGAGTCACGTGGAGTAGCCGTCCGGACCATCCAGCCTACGATCGACAAGTCGAATTGAAGAAACCGTTGTACCGGTGATCGGTATCCCTGCCTCTGTGTTCCCGACACTAGTGCTACCAACACTGCTATTCACCGCAGTGTTCAACATCCTTCAGGTTTTTGATTCGACTATTGTTGATCATCACGGCTCGATATTCACATCAACTTTGCCAATGCACGATGTTCACATCAACTTTGCCAATACTGGCTCGCAAATTCATGGAAGAGATCGAACATGGATCACACAAATCAGGACAGAGATTCACTCAGGACTAGTTTGCTCTATGTTAGATCCTGATGTGGATACCGGATCAGGAACAAAGATTCACACAAACAATCAAGTTTGCTCTCTGTTAACTCCTGATGTCGTTGTCGAGATTCAGAGGTTCACACAAACGATCACAATTTGCCCTCTGAAGATCTCAACTCCAATATTTTTTTTAGTTATTGTCGAGATTCAGTGGTTCACACAAACGATTACAATATCCTCTGAAGGTCTCAACTCTAGTAATTTATTTTTATTTTATTTTTTACAGCAGTAGAGTTATGGTTTTGGGGGGTGGGGGCTGGAGATCTAGGGTTGGGGGCTGTGAAGGATGGTAGCTGTCTTGAGGGTGGTTGTGGCTGTCGGGTGGTGGTGGTGGTAGCAGTGGTGGAGGGCTGCACTAGGGGGTGGGGGTGGGGGGGGTGCGAGATCGAGTTGGGAGCGGGCTGGGACCGGGGGGGGGGGGGGTTGGCGGGGGGGGGGGGAGTGGGGGCTACTATCGGCAGGGAGCTGGCCGGCGAAGCGGAGGGGGGGCTGTGGGATCGGGTAGGGGGGTGGATGATTGGAGCAACGGGGTGCGGGCAGTAGTGGGGGCCGGTCGGCAAGGGGGGAGCGTGCGGGAGAAGAAGGCAGCTGGAGAAGAGAAGAAAAGAGAAGAGAGTTAGGGTTAGAGTTTTGGAGAGAAGAGAGGAGGGGAAGGTGACAGCTAGGGTTTTGGCTCTGATACCATGTGAAAATATAATGAACCTCTCAACCTATAAGTGAGGGTTTGGACTCATATGTATAGAGATGTGAATGATACATTTACATATAGGCCCACACTTATTGGGATATAGCATAATGTTACTTATTAAGTTCCTTAACAAACAAATACCAACTCAGTCATATTACAAGCATTCAACTTTTAAGTATATTATATACACATATATATATATATATATATATGTACTTATATCTGTGTCGAAGTGCAACATCAGTGTCTCTGCGGACACTAACTCAGTCACATATTCAAGTACCAGCTCACTAACGTTCAATGATTTTGGAGAGTTGCCATTTCGGACACCCTACGTCAATGACAAAGTACTACACCAATGTCCACGTCCACTAATCGAAGAATGATAGGTTGATGGATGGGAATATAGATGGAATGGTCAGAATGGAAGGAGAATTAACTTAGAGAAGAAATTCTTAAAAAGATGATATATCTCACTGCCAACTAATTCTGCACTCTCATATTTTCCTTATAGTAATCTCTACTTCAAGTCCCTTCAACATGGCCAAATACTTCTCTTTTACAGAACAAAGGAAACCTATATCTCCAAGACTTGATTCCAAGTGTATGTAATCATATCTACGTATATCTAATAACCACTGCAAGGGCGACCGGTCAATCTAATTTCTTTTCTTGGCAGCGTTCTAAATTTCGCTAGGCGGAATCGGTGCGGTGGAGGGCCGCCTAGCGCCTAGTCCAAACAGATTTTTTTTTTTTGAAATTTGAAATTTGTGATCCATAAACAAAATTTGAAATTCAAAAATGTTCTAACTTTAAAATCCATAAGACAATTCAAATTTTTTTTTTTTGAAATTTCAAATTTGAAAATTTTGAAGTTTGAAATTTGAAATTTCATTATTCTAACATCCAAATCTAATCTTAAAACCTAAACAACATATCCACAATACAGCTAAGCATAAAATAATCAAAAAATTAAAAAAAAAAATCAAAAACCAAACAACCGTACAAGGCCGCCTAGGGCCGAACAGGGCCGCCTAGGGCCGAATATGGCCGCCTAGACACCGAACAGGTCCAAATATGGCCGAACAAACGCCTAAGATCGCCGACCAAGGAATTTTCGGTGCGGCGGGCGGCCGTCTAGGCCGTTTTTTAGAACACTGGCTTTTGGTGCTTTATGATGTTTGGCCAAGATTGTAGATGTTGGAAGTCGGGTTCATGTCCGTTATGGTTTTGAAATGTCGGATGTTGGATGTCGGATATCAATAAGTAGATAGCATATTACATATTATATATAGTAAATGTTCTATCTAATTCTAGTTTCTAAATGTACTAGTTGTTCTAAATGCCATAGAACTAACAAACAACTAAAAAACAATAACAATTGAAGGCCGAGAAAAAGAAAAAAATAACTAGTAACATTTAAATCTTGTATAAAGTAATTTAAGAGTCTAATTAAGATATGTACAAATATAAAAACTACTGACCTGTGTAGTCCTTCACAAACTCTTAGTCTTGTTACTCAGTAGACGATAAATCCAAGATCCCTCAACATATCACTCTATATTGTAGGTTAATGGGTTGGGAGCCATTAACCGTTTGAAGTTAACAAAAACTGAAAGCCTATTTTTAAATATATCTGTCGATACTGGTTATTTCGTGTAGTCCGATGTATCGGACTCAACCCGAAATATCGGCCGATATTCTCTCAAACGACATAATTGACATATGGTGCCAATATATGTTGTTTTCCTTGTGAAAATTGGATGTCAGTTGACATGCCGGACATGTAAGCCGTCATCTGTAATAGTGTTTGTCCTTCATTATAATTTACTAGCCTACTCATTTATGTAACTTTTGTGCAAAAAACACTCTAATTTTCTCGTTATCTTTTATTTGCATGATTGTACACAAGTTCATCTATGCTTTTGTTAACATTATCTTTTCATTTTTGTAACAAGCGGAAGGATATAGCTGTGTTCAATAATTTCATCTACATTTATCTCATAGGTGCTAGAATGTCCACTGTGGAGCTTGAAGCATCTCAAATTTTCAAGGCCAGTCATCCCCTATTGCATACATCTGGTTTATGAACTGTTTTTATATTCCAACTGCTTGATTATTAGCAATTAACAACTGGTATAGCATGCCTCCAACTTTTTTGCTGATATTGAGCAAACATAACCTTAAGAACTAAAATGCAGAACAAGGCATCTCAGATCTCCACTGCATTGAAAGGAACATCCATATTTCTAACTGGTAAGCACATGGTTACATATTTTATTTCTGTTTCATCCATCAAGATGGTATGTGAACAAAGCACACACAGATTGAGGTTATTCATGTCAGATCATGATGCACAGGGATGAATTGCACCATGAAAACCAACCTGGGGAAGCTTTTAGCTGATTCACTGAGATATTATTACTTTGACAGGTGTATACCTTGATCCTAAAAACCTTCTATGAACTTTATATGCTTTATTTTGCTTTATAATTTATGTTAACTCCCCCCATGTAAGCAGTGATAGTTTAGTTGAGCAAGCTGCTGGTGGCAGTTCTGCTGCTAAATCCTTGAGGGAGGGAGATGAGAAGGCTTTTCATGATTCAGAGGTAACTTTTTATGATTGAATTTTCGACTTTCATCTTGTAATGATATTATGAAGTGAAGTTTAGTTGATGTCTTAACCTACAAACTTTTATTTTCCAGACTGAAGTGCTCAGACAGTTATCTTCTATGGGCCGCCTTGTTGTTTGTGCTGGGGATGGTGCTGTTCGTTGCTCAACTAATCTGTAAGACTTTCTTTTTCGGAGGAAATGGTGGACTAAGTCCCTCCTGCTTCATTAAAGAGCACGTGAAACTCAAAAGCCCATCATGAAGCAACTTTATACTTAACGGACTTGCATCAAGTAGTCAAGTTTATACTAGTAGATTGCTCTTGGTTTCAGTTCCTCAGTTTATAACTAAATAATTTATTCCTTTCTAGGGCTTTTATGAGATATGGCATATCTATTTGGATAGATATCCCCTTAGATATGTTAGCGAATGAAGTGCTGAAAGCTGAGGACCTGTCAAATGTTGCTCAGGCCACATCAGATTCAACTTCATTTTCAAAGGTCAAACCTACTCCTTTATCAATTATGGAAGATGGGTATCTTCTAATTTATGATTGGTGTATATATTACCAAATAGTATTTCTTTCTTACAAATTTTTATGGTAAGTTCAGAAGATTATCTTTTACAGTTTGCAAGTAGATGTATATACTAGATGTCAATAATGAGGGCCATTACTGCCAATACTGCCAATATGAGCCCCATCGACCTCCTTATAGGTCACTACAGTTCGCAGGTAGATATATAATATATGAGCCCCATCGACCACCTTATATGTAGTTTACTAGATGTCAATACTGCCAATAAAATGAGGGGCATTAGATATCCATGCCTTTACCACAGGGGTGGACCCACATGGAAGTCTGGATTTCAGGAGAAAAAGAAATTTAATAGTTCTTTTTGGATCTTTTTTTCAGAAATACAAATACAATTTTGCTTCCATTGATTAAGTCAAACTAAATTGGGGTTCAAACGGTCAAGTAGTTATCTTTTTATGTTGGTATATATATATATATATATATATATATATATATATATATATATATATATATATATATAACATTTCAAGCCCCCTTTTCTAACTATATTATGAGTCTCTACTAACTAAAATTTCTGGATCTGCCCCTACTTTACCAGATGTGATTTAAATCGTGTAACTATATTTACCAACTTTAGATGAATATAAATGCTTGTAAGAAGCATAGATTTGGGCAATTAAAAACATGTTAGAAAATTTGTGTAGCAGATATGAGTATATGAGTATTAAGATGGATGAGTAACAATACATTGAAAGATACAACTGTAAATGAGCATATTCGTGGAAAGTTTAAGGTGGTGCTAATTTAGGACAAAATAAGAGAAATTGGTATTGGACGGTTTGGACAAGTGTAACACAAAGTAATAGATGATCTAGTAAGGAGCGATAAGATACTAGTTAAAGGAGCCGTTAGAACTAAAGGTAGGCCTATACGGATATGGAATGTTCTTTTATATACTAAACATGTATTGAAGTTTTAAATAAGAATTTTTATTTAAGTGTGACAGAGGGCATTGCCTCTAATATATCTTAATGGAAGAAAATGAGTCAAACAACCGGCTCCAAAGATAAAGGCTTTGTTGTTGTTGCAAGGAAGAAAGTTAAGAGTTATTGAGAATATGGAAATTTGGTTTTGGAGAAAGGAGGGTAGGGTTGTAGATCAAGCATGAAGTTTAGGGTTAGGGTTTTAGAAATGAAGGGCGGTGCTGAAATTTTATTTTAGATGGAGAGTGGTAATTGAGTTTTATTTAGTGGAAGGTAAGAGTGAGGTTTAAGATGATCCATTTGAACCTTGGATATATTTAAAGGAGTGGTTTTAGTACATATATGTATAAGAGAAGGAAAACCTTCCTTGTACAAGACTATCTAATGTGGGACTAAAGCAACTACATAAAGCCACCAACTCTAACAACTGACATTTTTATCTAAGCAGAAACTAGTAATCATAATAGCTTGCAACAATATTGGGCCTTTGTTATTTAGAATTTGACAATTTGACATTAAACATTTCTTTACAAAATGAAATTGAACATTTACTGTTTTAAGTTTGAAATGTTACTTGCAAATGCAATGTGTCTGTCACTCTGTCTAAAGATATATATAAAATTCATATCACCAAACCTTCTTAGTTGGCAAGGACACTTGATTGACTTGTTTTATCCGTGTATGATACTTGGTTAGAGACGAGGCATATTTATATATAAACCATGACCATACAAAATAAAGCCATCTCATTCATTTATTTTAATAAGCAAAATGGACACCAAAGACCCGGGGATCCACAACAGAAACATCACATTCATTTATCGGAATTTGGTCAATAACCATCCACAATAGAACCATCACATTCATTTGTTTATAATAAGCAAATTGGACATAAAGATCCACAAAACATCAAATAGAAAAGGTTTAACCAATTTTATATGTTGGTATACGCGAAAGCCCCTGCCACCACCATAAGTCCAGCATTGTGGTGAGGTGAGGGTTGAGGGATACATTATTTATGTTATTCTCACATGGCCTGCCAACATGACTCAACCTTCTATGCCTTGTTGATCTCAACCTTCCATGTTGGTGCCAAATTCCTAGTTATGAGCATGAGAGGGTATGCCATAAACCCTAGGTGCTAGTTGGCAGGTAGGTGACCTACCTTGTGGGCATGCAGTTTAATTCATGAAATTAGGGACCACGCTCCAAGTTTCCCTTGAGTATAAAAATTCTAACAAGGTGGTAAAGATGATACAATTTTCGGTAGAGATTTGTATTTATCTTTGGGGCACCTTAAGTGAGAGTGAAATAAAATGACAATCCCATAGACATTTTTTGTTTGCGAATATAAATATATAACCCTTGACTCTCATTACACTCTAGAGTTTTGATACAATGGCAACGACTTTAACATTCTACCAGAATCATCCAAGTTCAAATCCTAAAACATGATGCCCAAGTGCCACGAGGCTCTCGGTTACGTAGCGTTTGGGCATGGTCAAGATGTGCAACCTTACCTCCATATATATGGAGTGACTATTTCCGTGACTCAAACCTCCGTCCTCCATGATGCAATCAACATGCCGCTGTGTATGCTAGGCGATGTCCTCTGTTCTAATCCTTTAAGCGAATTTAAAAAAAATTTATCTGCGTGAATCCAACTCTATGCCCAAAATGGCCTTCCACATGCAGGGGTGTGTTATACAAATATGTAAAGCCTCATACAACTCAAGAATTTTGGTGTGGTAGAGATTTTAACAAATATATAATACATATATATTATTTTCTTTATTAAGGAGAGAGT
The DNA here is from genome assembly GCA_036927795.1 of Iris macrosiphon. Taxonomy (NCBI): domain Eukaryota; kingdom Viridiplantae; phylum Streptophyta; class Magnoliopsida; order Asparagales; family Iridaceae; genus Iris; species Iris macrosiphon. The sequence continues at coordinate 89,250,876 of JAYESA010000019.1, read as the reverse complement.
TTGTAAAGAATTTTTTGACAGATTTATATTGGTAGCTGTAATTATCAAGAAATTGTTCTTATGTTATCTTAAAACATACATTCCATCCATTGTAGCCTAGTTTGTGTTCATGTCAGGTTCTGGAAGAGATCTCACATCAGTATAATGCTTTGAAAGAAGGATATGAAACATCAGACGCAAGGGTCTGCCTCCAAAGTAAAATGGGAAACTATATGTTAATATCTATAAGGTACATAGAGCTATTAATAACACTTAGTTGATTCTTGCAGAAGTTGCCTCTCAGCTAGGCCATGAAGAGTTGGACTCTGTGACTCCAGAAGACATGGTGGTCGAGGTAAGGAGGAACAGTTATCACAGGATGCATTCAATTTCTGTGTTCAATTATTAAATAAACATGTTCTAGGTTCTGAAAGAGATTGAAAAGCTGACAAAAGTGAAGAAGATGATGGAAGCAGCTGCTAGACCATTTTAATAGACAGACACATTGTTGAGGTAAACATGTAATAATCTTGTAAATCCCCTAAAATTGTATCCTAATTTTTTTTTACTAAGTTTGATTATTAATATGGTAATCAGACTTTCTGTTTGCTTATCATTATCATTATTTTTGATGTAATTATATAATAATTGAATGGTAGTGATAAGAATAGCATTAATTAGTTAGTATTAATATTATAGTCTAATTAATGTATCTGAGTATGTAGTTCTCTTCTAATTACCTTTTACTGATATTCAATAACGTATAATTGACTAATGTTTTACCTAAGTAATAATTAATAATTTAATAACCTACCTAACAGTATTCCTTTAATTCACTGTCCTCTCTCTCTCTCTCTCTCTCTCTCTCTCTCTCTCTCTCTATATATATATATATATATATATATATATATATATATAATGCCAAAACTAGGATTCACCGTGAAAAAATTTCGTTCCAAAAATACCCTTCAACATATTTAGTAATTAAAAAGAATACCTACAATAAATTTCACTGACAACCATTTAAGAGATACAATAATGACAACCATTTACGGAAATTAAAGGGTTCATTCTACTTGCTAAGTCTTTTAAATTGTTACCAAAGAATTCGAAGGATTGAACCATTAACCTATATAATTAAAAGCAGTAGAAATAAACTAACTCATCAACATCATTCACTCCAATATACGTGCAAAGCACGTGCATATATACTAGTATATATATATATACTTGCATTGCACATGCTCGTGCCCATATTTATCTCTCTCATCAAGTACAACACAAGTATTCCTGTACAGCTAAGATCCCCTCCCACCCCCACCACCAAAAATAGAAAAAAAAAAACCTTCTTTAAGATCCTGGAGCTCTTTTTTTTACCTACTCAAAATGGCTCTCCATTCTCGTGCATGTCTCCTGCCCACAATCTGCCACCAGCTTTTACTCTCCCACCCTATTTCTAAAAAACACAGTGAGCCCTCACTTGTTCTGCGGAATTTTCATTTTTGTGCTAAGCACTGCACTCCCTACTGCTCAAGGCCCTAGCTCCCGTATACCACTTTTCCCTGTAATTATACCATCTTCTTTCTCAGAGGAAGGGAACCTTCTCTATTCTCTTTCCTTCAACATCTTAGCTACCTCACGACTATCCCTCCATATTCTTCTTAAACTACTTCCACCCTGTAATGAGAACCCACATACACACAAACCTCAACTTCTCTTCGTCTTAACCCTATACTTTCATATCTCTCTCTCTCTCTCTCTCTCTCTCTCTCTCACATTGTTATTTTTGTAGAGGTGAATAATATGATGATTATTATTGAAGAGTGAGTTACATATATATAGGAGAGGCTAACCTCTCTTACTATTGTTCTATCCGATGTGGGACTAAAGTCCAATACTACTAACACCCTCCCTCAAGTTGGAACATAGATGTCAATCATGTCCAGCTTGTTACACAAAAATTGTACCCGAGTACCCAAAAGAGATTTCGTGAAGATATCGGCTATCTGATCACCGGTCCCCACGTGATGAAACTTTATCATCCCATTTTTATACTAATTACGGACGAAGTGGACATCAATTTTAATGTGCTTCGTCCTTTCATGAAATACAAGATTGGTAGCAATATGGATAGCAGATTTGGTTATCACATCACATCTGATACTTTAGATCATGCTTCTTCTCCCAGCTCTTGTAGAAAATACTGCAGATATAACACTTCTATCGTGCCATGAACAATGGCTTGATATTTTGCTTCCGAACTTGACCGTGCTATCACACTCTGCTTCTTGCTCTTCCACGATACCAAGTTTCTGCCAATAAATACCAAGTAGTCAGATGTAGATCGTTTATCCGTCAAGCTTGCACCCCAGTCAGCATCGGTAAAGCACTCAACACGAGTATGTCCATGATTCTCCATCTGAATTTATTTTCTTGGATTCTGAACTAAATAGTGTAGAATTCTGTGAACTGCCTGCCAGTGTGGAACTCGTGGAGAAGCCTTAAATCTACTTGCGACACTTACGGCATAGGAAATGTCCGTGTGAGTCATGACCGCAAGTAGTTGAGTTTTTCAACCACTCGACGATACTGATCCGGATTGGTCATTAGGACCCCCTCGTCTGAGAGTAACTTTACCCCTGGATCCATGGGCGAGGTTGCTCCCTTGGCTTACATCAGTCCTGCATTATTTAGTATGTCCAGTATATACTTCCTTTGAGACATTACAATGTTTCGCTTACCCCGTGTGACTTCAATGCCCAAGAAGTAGTTCAACAATCCCATATCCTTGGTTTGAAATTGTTCTCCTAGAAACTTCTTCAGTCCTGCAATACCCTGGTTGTCGTTTCCCATGATTACAATATTGTCAACATAAACACCAAGTAGTATCCTTCCAGCTGATATCTGTCGATAGAATACCGTATGATCATTCTTTGATTGACACATGCCAAATTGAGTAACGTTTAAATCGATCAAACCATGCACGAGGTGATTGTTGAGACCGTAGAGTGCCTTCCGCAGATGACACACTTTACCCTCCCTTACAACTAACCCGAGAGGTTGCACCACATACACTTTTTTTTTTTCAATCTTTCCGTAGAAAAATGCATTCTTGATATCCAGCTGAAGCAATGGCCAGTCATAGCGAACAACTAAGGCTAAGAGTACGTGCACTGATTTTATCATGATAACTGGAGAGGTCTCAAAATAATTCTTATCATAGGTCTGGGAATAGCCTTTAGCCACCAGATGAGCCTTTAGGCGATCAAGAGTGCCATCTGGTTTAACCTTGATCGTGAACACCCATTTGTAACCTACTGCCTGTTTACCAGTTGGTAAATTTACCAAGTCCCAAGTATGGTTCTCCCGAAGTGCTTTCATTTTCTCTTCCATAGCAACACGCCAGCTGGGATATTTGAGACCCTTTTCAACAATATTGGGAATCTGAATCCCATCAATAGTGAAAACCAAGGACTGTGTGTGGCTCGCGAGCCCTTTGTAGTTCTCAACATACAAGGGATGATCCCGGCAGGCACGACGAGGTCGAGCTGGTGGAACAGACGGAGGCGAATCAGTGGAGCTAGAGGAAGGTGATGGTTCTGTGACCGTAGGCACTATCTGCGATGTTCGTTCAGGCGACGTCGGTACTGACTGAACCGGTGTTTGCGGACCGTCGGACCGAGATACTGGCTCGGTTGGGAAGGGCACCCTTATGGGGGGCTGTTGTATTTGAACAGAAAACAACAAGAAACCCTCTTCTGGGTAAACTTGTGGAACTGGACCTGTAGTTTGTGGAAGTGGAGGAAACTCGGATTCAACGAAGGTAACATCCCGAGAGAAAAAATACATCTTTAAGATAGGAAGAAAAAATAACGATAACATTTCTGATCTTTAGGATACCCAAGGAACACACATTGGATTGTCTTGGGATCTAATTTAGAAAGGGTCGGACGGATATCCCGAACATAACACAAGCAATAAAAAATTTTGAGAGGTAGAGAGAACGTCTCTCGTTCGAGATATAACCGAGAAAAGAGAGTAGCACCATTGAAAACCGATGATGGCATACGATTAATAAGATAATAAGCAGTAAGAACCGCATCCGACCAAAATACTTTAGGAGTATGTGCTTGAAACATAAGAGCACACGTTGTTTCCAAGGGATGACGATTCTTGCGTTCGACCACTCCATTCTATTGTGGTGTGTAAGGACATGAAGTTTGGTGGATGATGTCATTTCGGGACAAATGATTATGAACTTATAACATAGATACTCACGACCATTGTCACTTCGTAGACATTTAATGGGAACACCAAATTGTGTTTTGATTTCAGCATAAAAATTGTACCAAATTTTAAATAATTTGGAGCAATTTTTCACAGATATACAAAAGTGACACGTGTGTAGTCATCAACAAATGTAACAAAGTACTTGAAGTCCATCATTGATTCGACCGGACAAGGTCTCCATACATCAGAATGCACCAACTCGAAAGGAGCGAATGCAATTTTATTATGACTCATCGGATAGATAATCCGGTGATGCTTAGCTAAATGACACGACTCACAATAAAAATTAATGGAATATCTAAAGATGAGTACATTTTCTGGAGAGCTTGTATTGATGGATGACCTAACTGACAATGTAACTCGAAAGGATCGAGTTTCATGCCGACACAAACAACAAAAGAAGGGACGTCAAACAGGTACAAGCCTCCAGCCACTTGTCCCTTACCAACAGTCTTCCTAGTCTTCAAGTCCTGAAAAACACTACCATCAGAAAAAATGTTACCGAGCAATGCAAGTCGTGAGTAATTTGACTAATCGAAAGCAAACTGAACGGATTTTCAGGCGTATGTAATACTGAATTGAGTGACAGAACGGAAGAAATATGGGCACTTCCACGTCCACGGACTGTTAGTGAACCATTATTGGCAACAGTAATATCGGAAACATGATCCACCGATACATAATTGCGTGTCATACCTGCGTCGCCAGTCATATGAGCAGACGCACCAGAGTCAATCACCCACTGTTTTGACCTCACCACGCATGCCGCTGAGTACCCGGCTGTGGATCCAGATGTGGATGCTTGACCACATCGTTGAGCTTGGAAGTCAAGAATATTCGTATATGACTTTGCAGTCATCTGGACAAATCAAACACCATCATCAGGAGCATCTGATGTAACATTGGCAGCAGAGTTTTAGGACACTGCATTGGAAATGGCCTCGCAGACCACAGTTGAAGCATGTGCGTTGTCTACCTCCATTACGACCTCCATTGCCTCGTCCACCATCACGACCAGCATTACGGCCACCACGAAATCTGGCGCGAGCAGCACCAAGAGTAGATCGATCAACATGAGCATTACCCGGAGTGGTTTCAACGACTTTTGCTGTCCATAGGACACGAAAGTGTGCTTCCATCAGCGATGGAACATCAGATCCAACAATGATCTGAGAGCAAGTAGAATCCGCATAAGGACGGAGAGAGACAAGATATGCCATGACATGAAGCTGCTCATGTTGAGCCATTGCTTCATTGATATCCGTCGTTAAGAGGTAAAACGCGGTCGATTTCATCAGTCATAGCCTTAAAGGTCCGGAAGTGGTCCTTATGAGATTTGTCTCCCTGATTAGCTCGGTATACGCCAACGACCGAGTCGTAGATACGAGACAAATTGGGTTTTCCATCAAACGCCGCCGATAGGACCTTTCATAACTCCTTCACCGAATTCGTATTCTGAATTATGTTTTCCACCGATGGTTCCATTGAATTCATCAATTGTATAAACAGTCGACTGTCATCTGTCTCCAACTACTCAAATATAGGATCAGTCTCTGCTGGGGGAGGGGGGTTGTCAGTCAGATGTTTGGACAATCGCATTCCCCGAAGTGTCTTCTCGACCTTCTTTCGCCATGTCGAGTAGCCTTTTGGTCCGTCCAATCGTCGATCGACAAGTCGAATCAATAAAATCATCATGCCAGTGCCCGTTGGTCCCACCATTACGTTTTCGACACTAGTATCTGTAGCATTGTTATTCGCCTCAGTGCCTGTCATCTTGTAGTATTCCTGATTCGATTGTCGGTTTGATCTTTCCAACTTGATAATCACATTAACCCTGCTAATGTGCTAGAAACGTGGCCAGAACCGGCACACGCATAGGAAGTAGAGATTGAATGTGGATCACACAAGTCAGGACAGAGAGGCAACCCAGGTTACTCTCTGTTAGATCCCAATGCGAAGATCAAGTAAGAAAAGAAACAAAGATTCACGCAAAATAAACCACTTTGTTTGATAATAAACGAAAGAAATGAAACTAGGTTTATACGAAACCCTTTCTTTGGTTTACAAACAAGAAGTACAATTAATCATATACGAGGATGTTAAGTACAAAATTTAATCTGAGTAAATATTGCTATAGGAGTCTGATCTGCGGTCGATCACTTTGTCCCTTGGACCACACGATGATGACGAAGTGCTGTAGAAGAAGGAATAGCTTCAAAGATTGCAAGAGGGAGTGGATGTTTGATGCCAAAATCGTCGATCACTACTCTCTGTCTGTACTCTCCTCTTCGATTTTATGACTTCTCTCCTCAATTCTTCGACCCTGGACCTCCGTGGACGGAGGTCTCTATTTATAGGGTTTAGTAACAGTAACCGTCCAGTCGGCGTAGAAGCCGGACAGTGGAGAGTGTGACACTTTTTACGCGGCGGTTATAATAACTGCCACCCACGTATAAATGATCTTCTGAATCTGCGTGTGACGTGTGTGCCATGATGAGGTAACGCGTATAACTGCTGCGAAGATCACGACATGCAAGCCACGTAGGTAACTGCCCCTCGCGTAGAAAAGGTTGGCGTAGAAGCCAATAACTGTCACCATGGCGTAGAAGCCAAATAGTTGTCAAACTGGCGTAGAAGCCAGGTAGGCGTAGAAGCCCAATAGCTGACATATAGGCGTAGAAGCCCAATAGCTGTCAGGTTGGTATAGAAGCCAAGTAGGCGTAGAAGCCTGATGCTGCATGGAGAGGTAGCTAGCGTAAAAGATAGTCGATCCTCTTTCCTTGACTGAGGTCTTGAGCGTATTCTGGACCAAATAGCCTTATCACGCACCAATACAAATATAGCCTGAGTTGGCGTATTCCGAGGAGATAGCATGCGGCGTACTCATATAGTTGAAATAGCCAGGTCGCGTATTTCAAGGAGATAGCGTACAGCGTGCTCCTATAGCTGAAAATAGCTTGATGGCGTAATATGCAGAGATGCGGATGTGGATGTATTAGCCATAATTATGGCTCACCCAGTCTTTGAAAGTAGAACAAAATCTCGTGCATTAAATGCAGAGATCTGCCCCCATCACGCGCATTAACTGCAGAGACGTGCCTCGAGCTCTGTACGAAGAGCAGCTTTTGACGTGGCGGTTTGTTTCGTCTTCTGTTGAGCGTAAAAGCTCACATCTGCCTGTATAAAACTAGGCAGCGTATTCCCTTGAATGCGTAAAAGCAATTTGTATCAAGGAAATATCACTAAACGACGGTCTGGGTCTCTGTGCCGAACCATCATTATAGCCGTCGTCTGGATATTTGTGCATTACTCTTTGTCAGAGTCAGGTTCACTGCATGATCTGACAGGTTCATTCGATGAATACGAAGAGTTTTCCGTACAACTTTCCACTGCATTAAAAACGAGCAGGTTTTACGCCAAAGTGGCGATGTAACAACCTTTTTACGCTGAAGCAGTCTGGAAATACTGCATTACGCGGGTCGTTCTGGAGCTATATTTTACGCTGTACTAGCGATGAAGCTCTGCAGTACGCCGATGGCTCTAAAGTCATGTCTTACGTCACGTAGCACTGAAACTCTGCTTTACGTGGGTTTTATGCATACTGCGTATAACTCTGCAACGTATTTTTCATGCTTCTACAAGACCCCCTTCAAAGTTTTCAAATTTCTCGTAATTTGAAACACTTTGAATGAAGCATGAAACGGTCAAGTCTGACTCGTTCCTCGAGGTTGATTTCTCGGCGGATTTTTGGGAGTTTGTTGGGATTCTGTGTGCTCTTTTGCCTATATAAAGGCTGATGAGTTAACCTGTTCTTCCCACATTTCCTTCACCACACAGAGATGGTTGCCGAGGTTCGTCTTGCTGATTTGAGGAAGAAGAAGATCATGTTCTTCCAGCATGTAAGGAGTCGAAAAAGAAGGCGTCTTCGAGCAAATGTCCTCTGCAACGATGGATCATGGAAAGATATCATAGCTTCCTTTGCTCGGGATGATCAGCAATTTCATATGGCGATTCGTCTAGGAGAGAGGAAGGGTCACATTCGACCACACAGCTTGCAAGCTGTATTTTCTCCCGTTACGATGGTAGACGATGGCAGACAAACTGGCCCTGTCTTCCAGTATTGAGTTGGGTCTGAATCCCAACTCAATCTGTCATGGCGTACGGAGGATGGGCTCTTGAATAATTTATACATGCCTAGTTATGTATCATCCCGCCATTAATCATTTTCTTGTTAATCGACCGCGGAAACCGATTAACTGCTGAAGAAGACGGAAAAAGATCTCCACCAATACGAGAACCTGACAGAACAGACTCTTGGTGTGATCCTAAGTGAAAATGAGAAACCCTTGGTTGAACAAGGATTTCCATGATATGTAATCATGAAGATGAAAAACCCTTTGTAGATTGGATTTCCATCATATGTAATCATGATTAATAAAATTGTCTTCTTTTATGCATCTGATGATTTGTCATATTTTGTTGTGATGATGTCTGAATATGTGCAGCTTTGACACGTCTGAATAACTTTACGCCGACTCTGATAGAAAGAGTATCTAGTCTCGTCCCGTCTTTTACGCGTAACTGAAGACGCGTAGAAAGCTGCTTAGCATTTAAGTCGAATATCCGAACTGTCATGCTGTTTTGAACGATAAATTGCGTAGAATTCTGAATTGTCACTTCTCTGATAAGAAGAATTCTTGTTCAGACCATCATCTTCAAGAATGATTTTCCGAAAATCCCTTGAAATAGGGCGAGAAATGGCTGTCCAAACTGACCATGCTTGAACTGTAAAGAAAATATTCAGACTGGATTTTTGGATGAACTTCCAATCGATCCAAGAAGAAGAGTCATTTTCAATGCTGAACTCTGTATGTATTGGGCACTTGGAACATTTTGTGGCCATGAAGGAGCATCTTCTGCGTGAACCCTTGTAATTGGTCGTCTTGAGAATCGTTCAGATATACGCATACTCTGGCCTGCGTATTTTAAGATATACGGAAAGTCATAGATCCGTAGTGTAGATGAGCATAAAATTATAGGTTTGTAGCCTCTCGAGCGTAAAAGCTGCTGAGCATAAGGGCATCCGGGCGTAAAACCGTAGATTTATAGCCTCTGAAAAGAAAACTTTTGAGCGTGTAGTCGTAGATTTGTAGCCTCTTGAGCGTAAAAGCTCATGAGCGTAAAATCACGAATCTGCTCTGCACGAAAAACTTTTTGAATTTGCTGACTGTCCGTCTCCCCTAAATGATAGGCTGACATGGTCTCCAGTCATAACCGAATATTAAATATCGGATTTGGTTAGGGATTCGAAGAGTTTATCTGAACTCTATAAATACCCCAAGGCCTTCAGAGAAGAAACTCTTCACTTGTCTTTTGCGAAAGAAAAACCTTCGTCTCTTTGAGAACTCTTCTTCGTTTCTTCTCTGAGCACTCCGAGTTTTTAGCAATGGCACCGAAATCAACTTTCACTACTAAGGGAAAGAAAGCTGCGTCTTCTTCTCGCTCCTCTGCTCAAGCACGAGCGACTCCCATTGGGCTGAATGAACCTCACTCTGAACGAAGTGTCCCACCGTCAAGCTGTGCACCGGGCGTCATAGGTAAAGCTTTTGGGACGACAAAAAACGAAGAAAATCCTTCGCACACGTTGTACGTGAACGCGCTAGGTCATCTTCTGTGCTGAGAGCCTCTTCGAGGAAGATGATGCACAGAGATGTTTTATCATTTACGCCCACATTCCTAATGTGTCAGCGTAAAAACTCCATATTTTTGCAGTCTGGCGTAAAAGCTTTGACTGTCAAAATTTGGCGTATACTACAAACTTTGGGTGTTACGCTCTGGATGAAAATTTCGGCGTAACAACTCAAATTTTGGCAGTCTGGCGTAAAAACACAGACTGTCAGATTTTTGTGTATACTGCCAATCTTGAATTTTACGCCTCGAAAATAGGTTCCAGCGTAAAAACTCAAGTTTTTTACAGTCTTGGCGTAAAAGCACAGACTGTTGATCTTTGGCGTAAGCTGCAAGACTGTAATGTCTAGTATAGAAACTGACTTGTTCTTCTTGCACTTTTGTAGTTAACTTGCAGATACCTCCGTTGGCTGAGGTGATGGGTTCTGCTGCTGGGATGTTGAACTCCAATTACCTGGAGGATTTGTCCCATGTGACATTTCTTATTTCTGGAACTCAGTATCCTGAAGGAAGGGGAATTCTGATATCGTCTCAAGGAGAACAGATTCTGATATCGTCTCATTAATCAACGGGGAGCCCCTGACGTATATAGATGGGGCCAAATATATAAAACCAGCTTTCCTATTCGGGGATATGATTGATAAACAATCCCAGACGAAGCCCAAGAAGGAAAATTGGGTTTTTACTACTGGGGGCATGGTCATGTACCTGCCCAGGATGCCGAGAGATTACCCTATCTCGACATTCTTCCATGCCACGCATCCCAGGAGGATGTCGTGGACCCTGACCCCTAATCTTCACGGCCTATCGGGGAAGATATTTTATCAGAAAGGATCAGAACAAGGATTATTTGTGAGCCGTCCTTCAGGCCCTATAATGCCTTTCAGGGTATTTTCGGGCAGTGTCCCAAGTGAAGACACTTCACTGCTCCAACCAGTCCAATTACCGACTTTTTGCAATAACTTCATGGGGCATGGAGGAGTATACCCCAAGGTTAATCCTCGGACCAATGGGTGGCTTACCCCTTCAAATCTTCGATGGGCTCGTTTAGCTGCTTGGGCCCTGAAGCATTTTCAGACGGAGCTGGAGAGCATTGGTCTGTTCGCGGCTGTGAGTGCTACCAGTGTTGGGCTGCCTCCCAACCCCAACCTGTTTTTGGCTTTGATGGAGCAGTATATCTCGCTCACTGGGACTTTCGCCACTCCGCTAGGGGAGTTGGGATTGGCCCTTCACGAGATGGCAGAGATTTCAAGACTGTCGATGGGGGATACTCCTTATGAAGAGTATGTTCCCACAAACAGGGAGCTGGGGGATACAAACCCTCGGGTAGTGGCAGTATACCAGGAGCTAATGAGCCATTATCTAGCGTGCACCACCTTCTACAATAAGCCCTCTGATTTGGCTCATACCAACAAATAGGCATCCTATATCTTCTTTCATCATGCCAGAGATGCGAAGCCAGACAAAGTTGTGGATAGCAGGGATAAGCCTTTAAACTTTCTGAGCGTGCTCAATGCTCAAATAGTCGATGATCTTATTGAAGACGCTGGGCTTCAGATCAAGTTCTTGATGAAGGGATAGAGAATTATCCTGTAGGCACTAAAGCCTATAGTTATATGAGGCATTGCGCAGGCCTTTGTCAAGGGAAGCTCAACTGGCTGGCTTCCTCTCTGTATGGCTACGTCGATTGGTAGTACCTGACATTGCATCTTCGGATCGCATTCACCGTAACACCTTATGGCCTGCAGTGCGTTTGGTGTTTGGGGCAAGACTGGGCCTGCTCCCTGCCATGGTATGTCGCATACAAGCTGGCCTGAAGGCCATTACTGATTGGCTGCTTGCCGACGAAACACGGCGTGACAGCTTTCCCAGGGTAGAATTACCGTTCCTGTATCTGATGGGATGGTTAATTCTACATAACCCTAGGGTGATGTCTCCCGGCTCTGCCAGTAGTTCGGGGAATAATTTCTTGTTGAATTACAAGAATTTCACTTGGAACGTGACCACCGTCGTAGACTATCGGCGGGCATTAAATTTTGCTCATAGCTGGAAGCTCTTCTGTATCGTTCCCACTGTACATATTAATCAACAGGGGACGAGACTTCAGGATTCAGGTGAAGGGAAGACCGTTCTTTCTCCTGAAGCTTTTTATTGGTTGGTCTGCATTAGACCTTCCCATTTGTTGTACAGAAGTGAAGACCATTGCTTCTTGGAGCCCTACCTGCCTAGTCGGTTCGCCAGGCAGTTTGGGTATGACCAATTGCACGTGGGAAATGCCATCACCAGCTTCAAGTCCAGAGGTGGACTTATTGATGGAGCGAGAGGATGGCGGTACTTTATAATGGGTTGTACTGGAGCAACCTTTACTGTGCCTGCGACTTCTCTTTCCATGGAGTTGCGCATCCTCCATTCGTACGCCCAGTTTTATGTGGCCATCAATACCTTCCATCGCGATTTTGATATGCGTGGAAGTTTTAGGATGCCACCTCATAAGTCCGCTGGAAGAGAGGAAGTCCCATCGGTTTCCTTTGACGAGGGTGAAGACTCTGTCGGTCCAGATGAGTTTTTGCTGACAGTACCGAGAGGCGTAATACCTCCGCCTGCAGAGCCTCTGGTTATCCCTAGTAAGCGAATGGCTCCTATTCCGAAGGAGACTTTCCCTCACAAGAAAAAGAAGACTGTTAGTGGTCCTGTCAGGACTTCCAGCCATGAGGCTCCTAGGAGTGAACCTGCTATTTCCCCTGTTGGGGATGAACTTTTGACTATAGGTCCTTCGCCTATTAGAGAGGGAACCTCCAAAGTTCCGGCTGGCAGTGCCGAAGATTCTTTGCTCGAGGCTGCTGTCGCTGCTACCGCTTCAGGTAGTGCTACGAGATCGCCTTCGAGGCCGATAAGAATATCTTTATCCAGACCAGTAACGGGAGTAACCCCTGTCGCGTCTGTAAGTATATATTCAGCGAGATTCCACCCGATGAGCCTCGAGTGGATCTTGGTGAAGACCTGGAAGAATACCTGCCAGTGTCATTTGGCGCACCCCCTTCTCCAGGTATGACAGCTCGCTTAACATCATTAAGAAATGATTTAGCTGTACTGGCTGCAGACGCGACATATATACCATCGGCCATGGGTAAATGTCGTCTTTACGCCTCTTTTAGAAAAATTAACATCAGGTTGATATTAACTTTCTCTTGTCTTCTTTTCAGGGGAAGACATCTACGGGGAGGGCAGCGTCGATGCAACTTTTGGCTTTGTTGCCGCTCCTGCCGATGACACGGAGGTGCCCGACTTTGAAGAGAAAATATTTTCGGGTGCCGGCTCGCCCAATACAGTCCCGATATCTCCAGAGGAGGATGAGCCTGTTATCACGACTGTGCCTCCTTTGAGTACGTCAGCCACTTCGACCGTTGTTGGTGCCTCTACCTTTGTCGCGCCATCTACTGAAACGACTACTGTGATGACACCCTCTGCAGTCGTTCCTGGAAGGGGATTCGCCGATATTGCAGCCACTCCCAACGTCCATTCGGATCTCGCCATGCTAATTGAGCAGTATACTAGTATTTTCTACACCACTTTGAAAACGCTGATATCAATGGTGCTGGAGAAGAATCTAGGCTTCGAGGCTCTGAGGAGGTCCTCCCAGTTTGCGATAGCGCCGATCAAAGATTTCAACGACGTTGGGAGAGCTGATGCACTGGAGCAGATAGTTAATGGTTTGGAACAACCCATTAACAATTATTTGCAACTATCCCAGGGCAACATTGATGACCTGATTCAGGCTGAATATGACTCTTTAACTGCGAGGCTTGTTGGGGAGATGGAAACTATGAGCAAATCCATCGAGGCATAGCAGCAAGAGATGAATGAAGAGCATATCGTATTGGAGTATGTCATTCCCCAACTGGCCAAGTGCGAGGCCGAATATGAGGAAGAGACAGCGAGGATCCGCAAATTGGAAGATGACCTCGCTAAGGCCAAGGAGAGGGTTCTCGCTTCATCGGCAGCTAGAGATGTGTTGAAGAACCGACTGGAAGCGTCTCAGCAAAACCTGACACGTGTGGGTGTCATCCACGTAGATTTTGTACGTGCTCGGTCTGAAATGTCTGCCTTGAACAATGAGGAGGCAAGGTTGGAGCGGGTTCGCGCTACAGTTTTGAGCTCCAGGAATGAGAAGATGGCCGCACTGGCGCAGCAGATCCGTGATTTGACTGCTCCTCCCAAATGATGTACTTTTTTGTTTTTATATGTAATTTGCTCTTTCTGGAGATAATAAAGAGACTTTATCTGACTTTGGTGGACCCATCATTTTTTTTTGAATATAAATGATAGGTTTGGGTGAAAGTGATATTAGAGGTAATATGGACGTGATATACTTTCGGTAAGCTTCAGCTGGACATATCTATTCAGAGGTTATATGGACATGATAGAATATGATCCAACTAAATTTGTATACAAAACACTATCAGAGGTAATATGGACGTGATAGGTTTTGAAGTTCCAAATTAGTTAAACATATCTATTCAGAGGTTATATGGACATGATAGAATATGATCCAACTGGTTCTTTGGAAGTAGTGTTGTCTGAATGAGATCTTCACCATACTCCGTTGAGCAAAGGAGATTAAGCATAGTACCTCTTCAGGAATTTGTCGTTGATATGAGCCATTAACAAGTCTCCATTAGGCTTGGCTAATCTGTAAGCGCCGTTTGCGAACGTCGTCTCGATCACATAAGGGCCTTCCCATTTGGGCTGGAATTGACCCTTACTCTTGTGAGTAATGATCATTGGCCTTTTCACAGCTAGAACTAGCTCGCCAACTTTGAACACTCTTTCCTTCACTTTTTGATTAAAAGCTTTGGAAATGCGCGCCTGGTAGAATGCAATGTGTTGTTGAGCTAGGAGGCGTTTCTCGTCTAATCCTTCTAGCTCTTGAAGCCGTAATTGATCATTATTTTCCTGAGTCAACTCATTGGCTACTGCTATAATGAGTGATAGAATTTGGATTTCAATGGGGAGAACTGCTTCACTCCCGTAAACCAATGAGAATGGGGTACAACCTGTAGGTGTTTGTACCGTTGTGCGGTATGTCCAGAGGCACTATCCCAGCTTCTCATTCCAATCTCTTTTGTTCAAAGAAACGAACTTTTTCAAGAGTTTGATGATGGTTTTTTGAAAGCTTCCGCCAAACCATTAGCAACAGGATTGTATGCCCTAGAGGCCATATTTTGTATCCGATTTTTATCGCAAAATCGATGAAATGCTTGGCTGATGAATTGAGGCCCATTGTCATAAATTATCCTTCGGGGTATCCCAAAGCGATAAATGATATGATGTTTGATGAAGCTGATCACGTTAGATGTCTTCACCTCAGCAAGAGGGATAGCCTCTGCCCATTTGGAGAAATAATCCGTGATAGCCAATATGAACCGATGACCTCTGGAAGAAGACGGGTGAATAGGACCAATGATATCCATACCCCATGCTTCAAAAGGCCAGGATGCAACCGTAGGATATAAATGTTCAGAAGGTTGATGTATAAAATCTGCATGAACCTGACAGGCTTTGCATTATCTTGCATATTTTATTGTATCTGTGATCATAGTAGGCCAGTAATAGTCCATCCTCCTGATACGATCATGTAGCTTAGGACCGGGTTGATGTGCTCCGCATACGCCGTCGTGAGCTTCACGGATAATCTGTTGTGCCTCATCATCGGAGAGACATCGTAATAGCAGTCCGTCGTAAGTTCGGCGATATAGACATTGTGAAGACGCATCAAAATAGAAGCGTAATGATCGTCTTTTGATGGATACCGCTTCTTTAGGATCCTCTGGTAAGATTCTGTATGCCACGAAATCTATAAAGGGATTTCTCCAGTCTCTCTTGGGAGGATCTGTGTTCACAGCGTAGCTGCGTTCTATGTGAAAGTTATTTTTCACACAGAATAAATCTCTGTTCAGAAGGATCATCGAATTCTGCCTTCTTATAGGAGTAGCTAAATCTGCAGCTAGACTGGCCAGGGCATCAGCTTCCAGATTCTGAGATCGAGGCACATGCTCTAGGAAGAACCCTTTGAAAGACATGGCTATCTCGATCATTGCTTGGTGATAAAGAATGAGGTCTGGATTACGGACTTCATAAATTCCTCTGACTTGATTGACGATCAGCAGAGAATCACCGAAAGCTTCCAGATATTCGATGTCCAATTCTTTAGCGACTTGGAGCCCGATGAGTAGAGCGTTATACTCTGCCACATTATTAGAGCAGGGCTCGCTAAGAGGATATGCTCGATATATGACAAGTTTATCAGGAGTGACCAGGACAATTCCTACTCCTGAAACTACGTTTCCCCTAGGGCCAGTCCTGGAGGCACCATCGAAGAATAGCTGCCATGTATCACTTTCCATTGCGGAATTACATTCTGCAACTTCGTCGGGAATGTCCTCGTATAATCTGGAGGTTTTCGGAATCGGATGAGCAACTAGGAAATCAGCCAATGCTTGGCCTTTGATGGACTTCTGAGGGACGTACACCATTTCATACGGTGTTAATAACATCGCCCAAGTCGCGAGTCGGGAATTAAGAACGCTTGGCTTGTTCATCAATACCCGAAGAGGATTGATCCTGGAGATGATATGAATAGTCTGGCCTGTGACGTAATGTCGTGTTTTCTGAATGGCGAACATTAGGGCCAAGCATTCTTTTTCCACTGGATTGTACCGGTGTTCAGCTCCGACCATCATCCTGCTTAAATAGTAGATAGCCTGTTCATGACCCTCATCGTTCTTCTGTGCAAGGAGAGCTCTCAAAGAATGATCCATTGCTCGAACATACAACAAAAATGGTCTTCCTATGACGGGAGGCACCAGAACCGAAGGATTAGTGAGGTAGCGTTTGATATCATTAAACGCTTGCTGACAGGCTTCGTCCCATACGAAGGATATACCTTTCTTCATGAGACGAGAAAAAGGCTGACACCTCCCAGAGAGGTTAGATATGAATCTCCGGATATAAGCGAGACGACCTTGAAATCCCCTGAGTTCTCTCAGATTATGGGGTGGTCGCATTTCTAAGATGGCCTTGACTTTATCAGGGTCCACTTGAATGCCTTTAGCGGTAATGATAAATTCCAGGAATTTGCCACTAGATACACCAAGAAAGGACTTTGGAGGATTCATTTTGAGTTGATGTTGGCGCATCAACTCGAACACTGTCTTCAAATCTTTGATGTGATTATCCTTGAGGCGGCTTTTGACAGCTATATCGTCTACGTAACATTTCACTGTTTTGCGTAAATGCTCGTGGAATATGTTACTCATAGCTCGTTGGTATGTAGCCCCGGCATTCTTCCGTCCGAAGGGCATGACCGTGTAGTGATATACCCCCAATGGTGTCCGGAAGGCAGTATGCTTTCGTCTTCAGGATGCATCTTGATTTGGTTGTATCATGAAAATTTGTCCATGAAAGGCATGCTTTCAAAACCGCACGTATTATCGATCATGACGTCTGTAATATGAAGAGGAAACTCATCCTTGGGGCAGGTTGCATTCAGATCTCGGTAATCGATGCAGACACGTACTCTCTCACTTTTCTTCATGACTGGGACAACATTGGCGACCCAGTCAGGATGTTGTTCTTCCCGGATAAAGCCACAGGCTATCAACTTCTTGATTTCAGCTTCAATGGCGTCCATCATATCCGGGCGAAACCGGCGTTGATGTTGCTTTACAGGCTTCGAATTGGGCAGTATATTGAGTTTATGAGTAGCCACTTTTGGATCAAGACCTGGCATATCCTCATAATTTCACGCAAAGACGTCGATATATTCTTTTATCAGCTGGATTATTTCTTCCCATTCTTCTTCGGAAAGATTGTTACTGATAAATATCGGCTTTGGCAAAAGTTCATCCCCAACGTCAATTTGGATAATTTTATCTTCAGTGGACGGTTCTCTCTGCTCGAACCGGAGTTCCCATTGTGTATCCATTTGCTGAGCCTAAGAGTCATTCTCAAATGGTTCAGATTCTTGTTCGTCTGCTTCGAGGGAATCTGTCAATACCATATTTACTGATAATGCTCGTTCGAGATCATCAGATGAGCCGGAGGACGACGAGCTATCTTGAGAAGAGGAAAAGATATCCTCATTTGACTCAGAAGTTGCAAGGAAGGTGGTATACCCTAACCCAAAACGAGTTCGTTGACAGTAGGGATCACCGTGCAACGGCATTCGCCTGCCTTTCCCGTAGTTAAGACCTGGTTCCAGCTTTAAATCATAACCCATACTTTGCATAATCTTCAAAGCTTGCGGGCTATTTCTGTGAACCTGCATTTTACCAACATCGTCATCGAGAGAATCTTCTTGTACAGTCGGTTCATTGCGCATACGACCAAAGACTATTGGATGCTGACTGCTGCGAGTAGGCGGGATAATAAAGATAGAATCCTCATGTGGCCCATATGTCGTGATGACGTTAGATGGTGACGCTACTTCCCACACATACGGATGATAGAAGTCTATAGTTTTCAAGAATTTTTGTGCTATATGTTCTATATCGTTATGGGGAGAGGATTCTTGATTTGGAATTTGAGCGTCAATGTACTGGAAAAGAGGATCTTTATTATCGTCAGAAACCATGTTCCTGGTTATATTTACATCAGTCGGCTGCTTGTTGCGCCGAAGGTTGATGACCAAAGGTGGAGGCTTCTGGTTCAAAGTGATCACTAGAGGATCACTTCGTTGTCCTAACTTGGTTTTGTTCAGGTGGATAGCCATGGGTTCCATGAATTTTGGACGAGTAGTTCGCCCTTTTACCTTAATTGCCAGGGGTTGCTCGGCAGAGGGTTCTTCTGTGTTGCCTGACACCTCCTCCATGTAGTCTTGGGTGTACAACATGGCATCGGAGTAGTAGGATTCTACTCCTTTAAACGGGTTAAGATCAGCAAACTCCGTTTGTACTGTTCCTTGGGCATCTACATATTTGAAGCATTGATGTAGAGTCGAAGGAACGATGTTGTGATCATGGATCCATGGTCTGCCCAGCAAAATGTTGTAGGACACCTCTGAATCAATGACATAGCATGTAGCCACTGATCTGAGGTCGCCAATCTGGATCCTCAGACGAATCTTCCCCAACGGCTTACTTTTCCTGACGTTGAAGCCCACGATTGTAGTGGTGGTGTAAGCCAATTCGCTGCTAGGAATCCTCAGCGGTCTGAGTAGACTATGAGGAATGATACTGATCGATGACCCCGGATCTATGTGAATCCGGTCAACCTCCATGGAACCGACGTATCCGGTGTAATAGTGGGGTCCGTCATGCTTATTATGTTTCAACAACATGTCATCTTGGGTGAAAGTGATATTCGGGACTACCTCCATCACACTATGACATTGAGGACATGCCACATGTTCTTCATCAGGGGACTTGAGCTGGGTCAAGTATGCATCCGCCTGCATTAATGCTTCACTCAGGGCTTGACGAGTGTCTTTAGAGAGCCTGAGTAGTTCAAAAATGGACAATCTGGCTGGTGTATTAGCCAACTGGGCCAGGATGTCAAAGTTATATGGCTTCTCCAAACCTTTGTTTTGAATATTCTTCAAAGGTTTATCAAAGCGCACTTCTTTTTACTTGCCCTTGTCCGCCGAAGTTGGTCTAGAAGGACTGGCCTCTGGTATGACATGTTCCGGTTCTGAAGGCTTGGCAGCTAAAGCGTTTGCCGATGCATCTTTCTGACTTCCTCCATAGTCCTTGAGGTAAGCTTTCCCTGAACGGGTTCCAGTAGCCAAAACCTCTTCTTCTGATGTCGAGGATATCGCAACCATATGACATGGTTTACGTTTCGAGTTCTTTTTAGACTTAGCTTTAGCAGCTTGAGTCTCTTCCTCGATCTCTGACACCAGATCTGGATGAACCCACATAATCTCTCCACGCTGGGTAGTTAGGGGTACCAGGTCATGATTTTGACCCCTGGCTGGAGGAAGATTAACAATGTTCATCGTTGTTCGAAAAATGGGTACAACACCATCCGGAACTTCTTGAGGAGGCAGATTGCCAAATTGAAGAGAGATCATGTTGGCTGTGACCATCTTCTCGCTATTGCGCAGAGTGATGGCCTTAGCGTCGATCAACTCCTGGATTTTCCTCTTTAGTACATAACACGCCTTTGTGGGATGATGTATGTACCTATGGAAAATGCAGTACTTGGGGTTATTGGTACTGCGGACTTCATTAGGCCGCTTTACCTCAGGGAGGGTAATCTTGCCGCTTTTGACTAGACACTCGAATATGCTCGGAATATCGTCGTCGTCAAAAGAGTATACTTCAATGGGCCTGGAAGTCCCAGGTTTCGTCTGTGTGGTTGCCGCAGTCTTTTGCCTGGACGTATTGATCGCCAGAGCTTCTTTTCCTTTGGAACCACGAGGATGGTCGCTGTTGGAGGATGACCTCTTGCCTCTATCAGAGGCAGATATCATAATTCCATTATCACGCGCCTTCCGACTATTGTCTTCAGCGGCCACCGCTGAGATGATGAACGAGGGCCAAACATGGAACTGATATGGTCTTGTGAACACCGAGATCACTGGAAGAAAATTCTTCCTGTAAATGTCCACCAATGCCGAGTCTGGAACTCCGGGAGGCATTTGCAAAGTGGCTTGACGAAAGCGTTCGATGAAAGTGCGAACGTTCTCTTTCTCCTTCTGCTTTACTTCGATGAGAGAGGACATAGACATGTCCATCCCTCCTTCATAAAATCGCGCGAAGAACAGAGTCTTGAAATCTTCAAAGGAAGTAATGCAGTTGTCCGCAAGACTGCGGTACCACTGATAAGCCACTCCCGAGAGACAGCCTTTGAACACTCGAGTGAGAAGGGCGTCATTCCCTTGCAATAACACCGTCATCATACTGAAGTAGTTCATGTACTGGCTCGGTGATGTCTTTCCCTCAAACAAAGTCATAGTCTGTGGTTTGTATTTAGGAGGGAAAGGGATCTCATCCCAGTTAGCTGGGTAAGGCTGGTTGATTCCCAATTTTTTGAGCTGATCCTTATGTTTTAAGGCATCAAATTGGGCTTTTAATTCCCGCACTGCTTGCATCGGATCTTCAGCCGGTAGAGGGACCGCGGAGTGGTGAGAGATCGGTTGTATTGTAACTCCAACAGGAGGCAATACATTCTCCAAATTAGGAAGTGGAGGAGCCGCTGACTCCTGATTTAGAGCAGGCTCCTGATTCGCATTGGATAGTGGTAAGTCCACCCCCACACGTATCTGAGTCGGAGGGACCGATGCTTAAGCTATAGCAGCTGTGTGTTGAGTCGGCATCATCTGGTGCATATTCTCCATCATGGATTGTATTTCTTTCAGAGATGTCTCCAACACAGCGATGCGTTGCTCAGTACTTCCTGATGGGGAAGCCTCTTCGCGTTCGTCTTCAATGGCATAGACTCCCATTTCTCTGGATGTCATTGAAGGGTTAGTATAGGTCTCTGTAGATATTGACTCTATACTTTCAGCATCCGATTCGGGAAACTGGCGACCCCAGTGTCGGAATCAGACGAATACGAAGCCGGTTGTCGTGACCTCGAACGGGTGTTTCGGAACACCCCGGCTTCAATGTTCTCAAGGAGTCTGTCGAATCTCCTTTGGCTTGGAGTTCTAGAGGGATGACGTCTTGAATTTGACCTTCCTCTAGGAATGTGTGAAGCCATGTTCACTGATGCATATGTAGGTTCTTCTTCCTGTAAAGACGAAGAGTAGTTCAACCGGTCGAAAATCGACCGTTTTGCTTCAGAACAGCAATAAATAACTACAATCTTTTGACTATTATAACAGTGCTCCCTAGGGGGCGTAATAGACATTTTGGAAGATCCCCTATCTTTGCGCTTCTGGATCAGCAATTCACGCAAGTCAGGAGGATTAACAGAAGAAGAAGAAGGCTTGTTCCTCCTGTTTACATCAGTTGGAATGTAGATATTGGGAACCCCAACCCTTCCTCTGCCACCTATATACAGCAGCTCAGCCATATGAGTAGCACATGATCCATGAGGAGCGTATCTATTCACAACCCGGGCTTTCTTTACGCTGAGGGGCTTGACCTGGCGTAACTTGAAATTTTGCTCAGGTTGGCGTAAAACTGAGGAAGTCCTCAATCGGCCATCAGCTTCTCGCGTAATCTGGAGAGCGGGCAGATTCTTCTCTTGCTGGCGTAAAAGCCGAGAAGTTGAGAACTCCGCCACTTGTTTTCCCTTGCGTAGATTGCAGGGACCATCTGCTTTTCCACTGAAGGAAGATGCATTTTTACGTGCGGAGCGCGTTTGGAATTTCTGATTTGGCGCTGAGGCATTATCAGTAATTTTGTCTGCCACGTCACAGACGGGAGACTGAATTTTACGTGCAGAGCGCGGAGCAGACTTCTGGATTAGCACTGAGGCATAACCAGAAGCTTTGTCTGCCACGTCACAGACGGGAGACAGAGTTTTACGCGCAGAGCGTGGAGTAGACTTCTGGACTAGCACTGAGGCATTGTCAGAAGTTTTGTCTGCCACGTCACAGACGGGAGACAGAGTTTTACGCGCAGAGCGCGGAGTAGACTTCTGGACTAGCACTGAGGCATTGCCAAAAGTTTTGTCTGCCACGTCACAGACGGGAGACAGAGTTTTACGCGCGGGGCGCGGAGGTTGCGAAGCTACAACCTTGCTGGTTGGAGACGCCAGAGAGTCGGCAGGAATGGTAGGGGATGTCCGGAGCATCCACACCTTACGCAGTTTCCTGTTATCTTGGACAGAGAGGGAGTGAGAGCTACCCCCTGCTCGAAGCATGTCTTTATAGGCGGATTGGTCGAATTGGACGACCAAGGTCTTCTTCATTGATCCTACTGATACAGCATCGTGTTGAGCAATTGCTTTCTCGTCAGATGAGAAAGAGGCCCCCAGCAGAGTCGTCATCTTATGTTTGATAATAAACGAAAGAAATGAAACTAGGTTTATACAAAACCCTTCCTTTGGTTTACAAACAAGAAGTACAATTAATCCTATACGAGGATGTTAAGTACAAAATTTAATCTGGGTAAATATTGCTATAGGAGTCTGATCTGCGGTCGATCACTTATTCCTTGGACCACACGATGATGACGAAGTGCTGTAGAAGAAGGAATAGCTTCAAAGATTGCAAGAGGGAGTGGATGCTTGATGCCAAAATCGTCGATCACTACTCTCTGTCTGTACTCTCCTCTCTTCGATTTTACGACTTCTCTCCTCAATTCTTCGACCCTTGACCTCCGTGGACGGAGGTCTCTATTTATAGGGTTTAGTGACAGTAACCGTCCAGTCGGCGTAGAAGCCGGACAGTGGAGAGTGTGGCACTTTTTACGCGGCAGTTATAATAACTGCCACCCACGTATAAATGATCTTCTGAATCTGCGTGTGACGCGTGTCCCATGATGAGGTAACGCGTATAACTGCTGCGAAGATCACGGCATGCAAGCCACGTAGGTAACTGTCCCTCGCGTAGAAAAGGTTGGCGTAGAAGCCAATAACTGTCACCATGGCGTAGAAGCCAAATAGTTGTCAAACTGGCGTAGAAGCCAGGTAGGCGTAGAAGCCCAATAGCTGACATATAGGCGTAGAAGCCCAATAGCTGTCAGGTTGGTGTAGAAGCCAAGTAGGCGTAGAAGCCTGATGCTGCATGAAGAGGTAGCTAGAGTAAAAGATAGCCGATCCTCTTTTCTTGACTGAGGTCTTGAGCGTATTCTGAACCAAATAGCCTTATCACGCACCAATACAAATATAGCCTGTGTTGGCGTATTCCGAGGAGATAGCATACGGCGTACTCCTATAGTTGAAATAGCCAGGTCGGCGTATTTCAAGAAGATAGCATACAGCGTGCTCCTATAGCTGAAAATAGCCTGATGGCGTAATATGTAGAGATGCTGATGTGGATGTATTAGCCATAATTATGGCTCATCCAGTCTTTGAAAGTAGAACCAAATCTCGTGCATTAAATGCAGAGATCTGCCCCCATCATGCGCATTAACTACAGAGACGTGCCTCGAGCTCTGTACGAAGAGCAGCTTTTGACGTGGCGGTTTGTTTCGTCTTCTGTTGAGCGTAAAAGCTCACATCTGCCTGTATAAAACTAGGCAGCGTATTCCCTTGAATGCGTAAAAGCAATTTGTATCAAGGAAATGTCACTAAACGACGGTCTGGATCTCTGTGTTGAACCATCATTACAGCCGTCGTCTGGATATTTGTGCAGTACTCTTTGTCAGGAGTCAGGTTCACTGCATGATCTGACAGGTTCATTCGAGGAATACGAAGAGTTCTCCGTATAACTTTCCACTACATTAAAAGCGAGTAGGTTTTACGCCAAAGTGGCGATGTAACAACCTTTTTACGCTGAAGCAGTCTGAAAATACTGCATTACACGGGTCGTTCTGGAGCTATATTTTACGCTGTACTAGCGATGAAGCTCTGTAATACGCCGATGGCTCTGAAGTCATGTCTTACACCACGCAGCACTGAAACTCTGCTTTACGTGGGTTTTATGCATACTGCGTATAACTCTGCAGCGTATTTTTCATGCTTCTACATACTTGTCTGCTCTTTGTTAAATTCCCGAAGCAACTCATTTTTTTTGAAGTGGAAAGACGGCTAAGGTTTGGTGTAGTGGCGGCTGTGTTAGGGTTTATGGACATATTTTTTAGTTTTGGAAGGACGACTAAGGTTAGGGTTAGGGTTTGGGATAGGTGATGGCTAGGAAGGAGGGCTGATTGGAGGCAGCGGGCAGGAGAATGAGCAGTATGGGGGGGAGGGGAAGAGGGGGTTCTGGAGGCTGGGGAGGGGGGGGGGGAGGTTCTGGAGCAGCAGTCAGCAACAACATTAGTGGCCGCATCAATAGCAAGGGGGAGGGCGGGCATGAGTGGGTTCTGGAGGCGGTTAGGGGGGGGGGGCAGAAACTAGGATTAGGGTTTTGTGAAGAGAGAGGTGGGTGGAGAGGGATGGCTCTGATACCATGTAGAGGTGAATAATATGATGATTATTATTGAAGAGTGAGTTACATATATATAGGAGAGGCTAACCCCTTTCACTATTGTTCTACCCGATGTGGGACTAAAGCCCAATACTACTAATACTCTTAATAATTTTCTTCTTCTTAAACACTCACAACTCTCATCACTCACAACACCTCTCTCCAGCTTCTCTTTTCTATTCATTCTCTTGAAGCCTCTCTCCTTCCTCCGTCGCACCGTCAACTCTGACCACCTCCGCAAGGGCGCTTCGACAAACTCGTCATAGCCCTCGCATTAGTCTTCCGTACGAGCTTCGCACTAGTGACCCCCTAGTGTCCGACGCCGTACTCTCCCTACAACTCCATCGAGTCTTAGTCCCCGCACACATTCACTCCTCGCCAAAGAGACGTCCGTCCAAAGGTCAGTTGATGCAGCGTGATAGCGAAATGGGCTTACCTTCGTGCCTAACAATAGCCAACTCGATTGATGATGACTATAACTTGACTATCGTTGCTTGGTGAGAGCGAAACAGTGCTGCAAAAACTCCGACGGATGGCCTGGAGAGGGATCTGTACGAAGGTTACTTGAAAACCTCAAGTGAGGGGCTTCTGAATCCACAAAATAGTTGAGTCCACGACCATGAGGAGGAGAGAACGAATCTTGGATCCAAGGTTCTAAATTGCGGTAGGCGGGTGCGCGACGGAAAGAGTTCGCCTACTGCCTAGGCCGCCTAGGCGGTTGATACATTTTGGACCTTTTTTGCTATTTTATTACAGTTTTTTTTTGCATTATATACATATTTTAAGGATACTTAATGCGTAACTATGTTGTAGAATAAAGATTTATTGAGTTTTAGTCTTGTTAAAGTGAACTATAGGTCCGTAATGCTTGTAAAACCGTTTGGTCAAAACACCTTATTAGGTATTGCTCCGCATAGGCGCCCACCTCCACCGCCTACGCCGTCAAAGCTCCGTTGGCCGCCTACTCCACCGCCTACCAAAAAGCGGTGTGGAGTGAGACCGCCTACCACCTAGGCACTGCCTAGGCGGTCGGGGCGGCCGCCATTTAGAACACTGCTTAGCTCTTAAAAGAATAATTATATTGATTAAAAAAAGGTGGTGTCCAACTGTAGATAAATCCTAATCCTAATCATACACTATAAAAATTAAAGACAGAGCCTATCATAATAAAATATGAGAGTCAAAATCATAGTCCTAAAAGAAATATGATTATTAACAACTCTATCATAACAAGAGATAAACTTAAAAAAAAAATCCTAGAAGTTGAGATGGGCCTGAAATTAAAGACAAGCCTCCCGGCTTTATGCTGGTTGTGCAGGTGCGGATTCCACGCTACATTAGTCTTCCCTTCTTCAAGAGTACTCGCCCTTGACTCGTCAGAATAAAGCGGTTATCCAGGAGGAAAAATACTCATAAAGATCGACGACATTGAAGGTTGGGGAGATCTGCGTGTCTTCAGGGAGATAAATCACATACGCATTGTCATTTAGCTTGAGTAGACCTTGAAATGGTCTGATATTCTTCTTCGCCAATTTGTTGTAGGTGCCAGTAGAAAAACGTTCCTTATGCAAGTAAACCATGACCATATCGCCTTTATGAAAAACTTTACGGCAGTGGAACTGATAAGCAGTTGCTTCATATTTGGCATAAGATTCTTCATCCTGCTGTTTCACTTCATCGTGTATCAATTGATGCCGTTCTAACATATGCTCAACACCAATATCTAGACCCGGAGTCTTAGGTAGAGAGACAAGGTCTAAAACATGTCGGGGATGATGTGAGTAGATAAAGTCGAATGACGCTTTTCTTGTTGATTTGTTGGGCATACAGTTGTAAACAAATTCAACTTGTGACAAAGTAAGATCCCATTGCTTAGGTCTCCCAACTAAGCTTCGCAACATGTTTCCAAGTGTACGGTTCACGACCTCTGTTTGTCCGTCAGTTTGTGGTTGACTACTACTGCTATATTGTAGTGATGTATCCAATCTTTTCTCCTATGTTCTCCAGAAATATGACAGAAATTTAATATTTCTATCTGAAGTGATAGACTTTGGCACACCATGAAGATGCAGTAAGCTAATCGTTAGTCAAGTCAGAGGTGAATAGGAAGCCATGTATGAAAACCTCATTCTATACCACCATGACACTCTTAAGATGGCCAGAGTTTTCAGAGGATTCTACATCGATATGTCTCTCGATTGGAGAATATTAAAGTAGATGCTCTAGTCGAATTTGTAGCTTCTCTGACTGTGCATTCAAAACACAACATTTAGTCACGGTGATAGGTCGACAATTATTCTATGCTATGAATAATTTGAACGTCCACCGACGATATATAGTGAAAATAGACTTTGAACCACGAGAGTGGAGGTTTTCACTCATAGATTATGTTGTCCATGGAATTCTTTCAGATGATCAAAAGGAAGCAGAGTCTATTCAGATATGCTCTCTCAGGTTATATTATGATACAGTAACAAAGATGCGATATGGACATTCATATGACGGACTTTTGCTTCGATGTTTGTTAAGCTCGGAAGCGAAAAAGGCTCTTCGAGAGGCTCATGATGGTACATGTGGTGCATATCAACCTGGCCCTAAACTTCAGGATCATCTCAAAAGAATGGATTATTTTTGGCCCACTATGGTAGCGAATGATGTGGATTTGGGTTATTATTAGCCCATTATGGTAGCGAATGCTGTGGATTATGCCAAAAAGTATAGGGCATGCCAAATCCATACGAATTTTATACACCAACCTTTGGAGTTTTTACACCCGATAACCGCTTCATGAGTATTCAAAGCATGTGGAATAGACATCATCGTTCCTATTAGTTCCCCTTCAGTCAAAGGGCATCAATTTATCCTAGCAATAATCGATTACTTCTCCAAATGGGCAGAAGTAAAACCACTTAAAGAAATGAAGACATTCAATGTTATCAACTTTGTCAAATACCATGTCATATACCGGTTCGACGTTCCCCAAAGGATTATACATGATAATGGTCCACAGTTTGTAAGTTATGCATTCTATCGATTCTGTGATAAAAATCAGATCCAGAATTTAGCTTCTACAGTATACAACTCCGTCGCAAATGGGTTAATATAAGCTTTCAACAAGACCATTATCAAGTTACTCAAAAGGTTCGTTTCGTCTAATAAATGCAAGTGAAATAAGAACCTGGGTGAATGTTTATGGACTTACCGTACAATGGTACGAACACCAAACTATAGTACGTTGTACTCCCTGGTTTACAGATGTGAAGCAGTTCATCCTCTGAAAATCTCAATTCCATCTCTTAGAGTGGCTCTTTCCAACAATTGACTACTGAAGACAATGATCGTTTACAGTTGCAAGAGCTGGAGGCACTGGACGAAAAACGTCTACAAGCTCAACAAAACATTGATCTATATTAGTCTCGCATTTCCAAAGCCTTTTACAAAAATGTGAAGGAAAGGGTCTTTCAAGTAGGTGACCTAGTTTTAGCAGTGAGAATATCTATGGTCATGGCGCACAAAAGCAAGGACAAGTTCCAAGCTAAATGGGAGGGTCCGTTAATGGTGGAATCAATGTATTCCAATAGAGCTTATCGGCTTGCTAAAGCCAATGGTGACTTGCTTATAATGTTTATTAATGACAAGTTTCTTAAAAAGTACCATGTTTGATCTAAATCGGATTGACATTGTAAAACAAAATGTGTAGTGTTACATTTATAAAATGTACAGTGATAAATGTTTTTGAGTTAAATACAATATTCAAGTCTTGTATACACCATGGATGATAGAACCACAAAAAGTTCCCTAGTGGGACTATCCTTAGATCCTACGAGACGTTCTCGTTGAGATCAAAAACCAATTATGCTACACAAAAGTCTTATCTTTGGATCACATTCGTTCCAAAGATTTCTTATTTCTAAACCCAAGCTGGGTTAGGAATAATCCTAGTGGAGTTAGTAATGATCCCCAAAAGATCGCCATGTCCTGTTTACACCTCTGAACGATTTATATTCCACTAACACGACCAAAACCTCTGTTGGTCAAATACGTTCTCCAACAGAACTTCTTGAAATTTTATGTTATGTCCATATTACCTGTGAGCAGATAAGTCTTCTTTGATCCTCTTTGTCATGTCCATATTATCTCAAAGCAAATAGGTCATCTATTAGAACCCTAATATCACGTCCTCTATATCTCTGGTAGTTCGTTTATATTCCTTATCGGACTAAATTTTGTTATCATATCCACATTACCTCTAATAACAAAAGGTTCAATCACACAAATCAGTTTGGTAAGAAAACAAAATTTTATTTCTAAATGCAAAAAGAGAGACAAAATTTGTCTTTCGAAAAGCCAAAAAAAATCATTGTTATTCAAGATAATATTACATTCAAAACCTTCTAGTCATATTACATATGATGTTGTAAATACTACAAAGTGGAAGTCTGGTGCATTCAATGAAGGCAACTCTATAGGGGGTGAATAGGGTTAAGCAGTAATTACTCTAACAATATCCAATAATCCACTACCAATTACCAATCAAAATATTCAGCAAGAATATAAAGAAATATGTGAAGGGTAAAAAGTCACAAGCGCTAACACCACGATGTTTACTGGTGTCCCTCGTGGAGGGCAATCCAGTCCCGAGTACTCTTGTCCGGTGTTAATCTACTATTAGAATAATATCGTACAACACAAGCTTTAATCCGCAGAGCTTGTCGACTTCTTACAACCACAAGGTTTGATCCGAAGAGCTTGTCGACTTCAAAAAAAAATGGAAATCAAGCTTTAAAGAACAAACTTCTAACCGAGATCACACTTGGCACTAGAAGGTTGGGAGTTGATCTTGGGAATATGATGGTTTATAGCTCAGGATGTATAAGTGAATGTAAGTGAGAGAGATGATTGAAATGGTATGAAATGCTTGGATATTTATAGGCTTTTTGAGTGACCGAGTTCGGGCAGAGTTCGGTCCCCAAACGTTCAAAAATATGAACGCTGGCATCCTATTCTCGAGAAGAAACGAGAAAGCAGGAAAGATGGGTCATAGGGCCCGAGTTCGATCTCTGTAGTGCCAAAATGGTTTTTTTGTTTGGGTCAGGTTTGTTTTTTGTGGACTAGGTTCTGGTTTAGTATGAGGTTAAAGCTTCCTCGTGCCAATACGACTCGACTTACATTGAATCATAATAAACAAAATAAAAATACATAACAAATGATAAAATCAAGAGAACTTCGCTGACGCCAAACTTCTGACTTTTGAGCAAACTTAAATATGCCTTTTTTCTTGACGACATTTGTCCAAAGATAAATAGATCTGAAAATTTGTATATCTTTTGGGGACTTCGTCCCCGAACCCCACGGGAGTGGGGGGGGGGGGGTGTTATCCCCTCGACCCCCGTTCTTTGATCGGGCTTCGGAACCCCGAGTGCGAGGCTCTGAAAATATCGTAGGTGGTTCAGAGAAATCTTCTGGTATAACTATAAACCCCCTCACCCAAAATAGATATTTTGTGTATATTTTATATTATTATATTTAGATATTGAATTTCTTTAGAGTATTCTCTTAGTTAATTAGCAAATAAATTTCTTGATATATTTACTTATATAAATATTTATTTAGAACCATTTTTAGGTTATTTTAGATTTTTGAAGATTTTTCTAGAATTTTTAGGTAATTAAAACATAGGGAACGTAAATTTCTAGGACTTCTATGATTTACTTTGAAACCATACTTGCATGTTATTCCTACCAAATATTTATTTTAGGTTAAAATATTTAATTATATTTTTTCTATAATATATTTAGAATTTTAAGAAATTTATTTAGATTTTTGAAATTAATTAGGATTTATTTGGTTATATATAGTCTTAATATTAGATAGATGCTAATTTAGTGTTAATAGATATTAATAAGATTATATATAAATTATTTGTATTATCTTTAATTCTATTTAAGATTATAAATTATTGAGATAAACTTAAACTATATTTTTAAATTAATTCAAATCATGTGCCTATTAGGAAAGCAATTTCATGCATATCATATCCTTATTTAAACTGATCCTATTCATATTCAAATTAGCCAATCCTAGTCGTATTCAATTAAGTAGTCTCCACCATTATAAATACCTCATCCTTCATATTTTTTTTCCCCAAATTCACCTCTTTTTCGTCCAAAAAGAGTCAAAATTCGTCATAAATTCAGCCTCATTTTCTAGTATGTTATGACGACTTAAAAAGACGATATCTCCTAGCTCCGAACTCCAAACGTGCTCCAGTTTTTTTGTTAGAACCATATCAAGGTTAGTTTTCTGAATATATAAATTATTTTAATAATTTCAGAACCTATTTTTTCAGAAAATTCTAAAAGTGCCAGCTGTCCGAAATCAGACGCGTTTTGGTATTTTCGAGATTTCGGGAGATCCCGAACTCGGAATTACAAATCGTTTGAAGTTTCGGAAAGCCGACATGATGAACTTCCAGAAAAGTATTTTTACAGAATTTAAAATATAAGTTTATTCTACTGTAAAATTTGTGCAACGTAGACGTAAATAGGAAAACATCGAAAACTGTCATCTGTGCGCCCTTGTGGCCATAACTCTTTACTGACTTGTGATTTTATGAAACCGTCTATTCCAGTGTTCATGTAGCATTGGAATATATAGGATTCCATACACAAATCCAGGATTTGAGTCGGTTGACTTTTTGGTCAACGGATTGCCTCGATTTGCATGCCACGGATCACAAATCCTTAAAGTTGACTTTATTTGGACCAAAATTAGATCTTAACAATAAAATTAGATTATAATAAGATTAAAATACTATTTTAGGTTATTTTATTCAGAATTAAAATAGATTAAAATGGAGGAACCTATTCACCCACTTTTGTAACATAACTTATTTAATTTATGTGACGGGTAGATCGGACGACGCCTTGAGTTGGGACTTCATTCTTTTTCAGATCAGGCAAGATATCTTGCCAAATTTCTTACAGTATTTTGCATGCTTAGTATATTTCTGTATATTTATTGCATTTCTGTTTATTTATTGCATGTGTAGTTCCTTTCAGTCATTACTATATATTAGATATGTTGACACACACTTGACACTTAGTATCATGAGAGGACAATCATTAGGCGTATGGGCTTTTAACCACTCTGGTAAACCGTAGTATATAGCTCGCACTACGGGCGTGTGTCGCGCTGGTCGCTACCCCCGCGGTATGTCAATTTCTGGAGTCTCGCTGGTCGCTACCCCCGCGGTATGTCGATTTCTGATGTCTACTGACGAGTGTGTGAGTTGTGATGTAGATCGAGTAGCCTACCATTGCCCATACGTCAAAAACTTGTCCTCATTTGCATTCATATAGATTGTCTTGTACAGCGTACTTATATATTTTCTACTTATTATGCATGTTTACTATATTCAAATTGGCTTGCTTTTATGTATCTTGTTATGTCCCTCTGAGGACCTGGTCCCTTTCCAGGCGTATCTGTTCTTGAGTATTTGCAGGAGCGCAGATTCGGATGGTTACATATGTTTCGAGGATGTCTTCTCTTCGAGCCCGTGATTGTTAGCTGGTATTCTTATATTGTGTTATTGTGTTGTACTTTTCCATTCGAGTTGGTAGTGGATTAGTTTCCATCCAACTATCATCTTTAGATACTTCTTATTGAGATTTAGTTATATAGATGTTGGTTATTTATTTATATAGATTTTCTGTGGATGGGATTTAGATTATACCCTGTGACTTGTGACATTTGTTTATACCACTTGTGGATTTGATATTCATATTACAGCATACGTATGGGTTATGGTTTTCATATATTGGAGTTGCCATATCCATGCGGCTGACATGCTTACGTGACCTAGTCCTACGTATTTTGGGTGGGGCGTGACAATAACGCCGTCTTTGGCACAAAATATTTTCTTTACTGCATGTTTATATCTGATCTTATGCTTTTTCTGCAAATACATGTTAGATGAACAAAGCAATATACAAAAGCAAACCTGATAACATTTAATACATATTTGGACAATGCGAAGTTTAAGTAACAATATTATAGAGATTGCATGATTGTTAGGGAGTATCATAATCTTAAAATTAATAGATTAACCATATTCAAAAACTCAACTTAATCATTGGGCTAACATTCAAAACCTTCTCTGTCAGTCATGTGCTAATGTTGTCATCCTATGAGGAAGGAATACAGTACTAGACAAGGCCTTTAACGATGGATGTACTGACAATTATTGATGAGGTTACGATGACACATTCTCATCATGGCAGGAGGATACAAAATTAGGCTTGTATAAGTTAACAAAGAATACTAGCAAGCACATGCGTACGCTTCCATGATAGTTGTTTGAGATTTGCAATACGATAGCAATGACAATCTATTCCAACCCTGCAATCAACATCTTGGCAGGGCAACGAACAATATCGGACCTGGTTTCGTGGGTGCGCACAACCAAACTGTTTTGAAGACGAAGAAAGTCTTCTGGATGATCTTTTTGTTCGCTTTGAGAAAGGGATTTATGATGTCCTTCTGCACTAGGAATTTATAATGTCCTTCCGCACTGCATCATTGTGAGAGTGAATCAGGTGGTTTATGCGAAAATAATATACTTAGTATCTAGTAAGCAGAAAGATAAGTGTATGCATGGGCTCTTTCTGTGGAAGCAAGATTTCAGCGAAGAACAATGTTCCGTAAAAAGTCAAGACAGTATTAATACAAAAAGCAACATCAAGCAGTTTTCTCGCGAAGTAAGCCCACACAAAAATGCAAAGTTTTGCTCAAACACGTGCCTACGCGAAGATTTTTTTCAACAGTTGCAAGATGCTCAGTTTCTTCAAAGACCAAGCTCAGTTTCTTCAAAGATCAATGTAGAGTTTGAAGTTTTTTGTTGTAAATTAAGTTAAAGACAGCTTGCCCTTGCGTTTTCGAGGCGTTAGAATGTTCAAGGCAAGCGTCCTCGCATTTCCGCGACCAGTATTAAAGGCTAAGACAAATTTGTCTTTGTTTACGCTTGAGTTGCTTAAACAGAATATCCTCTACGTGAAAAAGACAACTTTATCAAAACTTGAAATTTTGAGCGTAGAGGGGGGGTGTTCGCTTCTGTCGAAGACAAACTATGCATGTTGGTCATTATGTCACTGTATTGTCTCCTTTTTCATTCATGTTGCCAATTAGAGAGTGTACAAGGGAAAGAAAATGAAAGAAGAAGGAAAAAAAGAAACGAAGTCCACAGTGGCGACTTCATCTACAAAGCCCTACCCATTATGGGCAGGTGCTCTTTTGCACGACCCTTCGGATGCCTATGATGGAAAGCATGGAGAAGAACATCAACGGCTTCCCCAAGGACTTGCTTGATCTAGCCGAGATCACCAAACTCTCAGGCCCCATGGAGCATTGAGAAGGAAAAGAATTGAAAATTAGAATTTTTGAAGTACAAGAAGGCTTCTCTTCCAAAACGCAACCTATTTATAGGCAAAACCGACTCTTCGATAATCGAGGCAAATCAAATTTATATTTAATGTTGATTGACAGTTGGCGACGCATAATCAACACTGATAGTTGGCAGATTTGGCATAAATTGCAAGATTTTAGCACCTTTTCATATTCGCTTCATCCAGCTCAACGACAGTCAGTTTCGTGCTATTTTGCTTTCACACGAAAAGATGAATAATGCTATATTTCTATGCTTTTGATTCAAAGTATTTCGAATATATGTAGAAACTCGAAAACTTTGAAGGAGGTCTTGTAGAAGCATAGGAAATACTAAAATTAGAAGTCACTATTGAGTGTATAAGAGTAACACTCTTGAAGAGTGAAATTTGGCCTCCATAATGCATTTATGTGCAAAGTGCTTCCGCACATAAATCATAGTAGTCATCCAAGCTTAAGGGCTTGCTACGCTGAGGTATCCTATGCAAAGATGCTCTACACTAAGAAGAGTCTCTACGTGGTAAAAACTGATTGTTGTAGTTCCAGATCAACAAGGGAATATGTTTGACATGATTTAAGCACAACAGTGCTATGCGCTAAAGAGTTTAAGCATTCAAAAGAAGATTAGTCCATGATGTATCTTCCTCATTAAAGACTACACATGGAAGACATGCATTGCAGCAAGTGACAACGTTTCAGGCCATGAATGCTCAAGATTGCCAAATTTAAGCGCAACATTGTTCTGCGCTGAAGAACTTTCTACTTAAGAGTTACGTCTTGACTTAACAATAGTCAGCGTTGATCAATTGCCACGCTTAAGAGTTCTGTGCTGAGACGCCACTTCCTCTTCCATAATTAGTGACGACGAATAATATCTGACATTTTGAATCCCGAAGCCTGCATTGCTTTTAATGGGATTAGTTACAGAAATCGAAGCGACAATAATGATTACGCCACCATGATCATGTGAAAATAAAATTTCTCGCAATCGATGCCACGTGGCACTCAAATAGTGATTTGCATGCACGTTTTAAGTCGGTTCATTTTTGGAATATATTCGCAGTGAAGGCAACAAATTTCGGACGAAATGCTCCTGCGCCAAAATGAGTGGAAAGTGCATAATTGTTTGTTTTTGTGCGCAAAAATTAGCAAATAGCTGTTATGGTGTGAATTGACTATAAATACTTCGATTTTTTTTGTTGCCAAGGTATTGGATCTTATCAATTCTTGAGCATTGGAGCCGTCTTGCTGCTGCTCTGCCCTCCACATCGTTCGTGAGCCAGAGTTTGCAATTTTTCATCTTTGCTTTGAGTAGTCAACGGAGCATATCGATCAAGTTCTCTACCGCTACACTCTCTATTTCTCAAATATTCTACTTGTACTTAGAATTTTCTTGTAATTACATGTTATAATAAAAATTCTTTGTAATCATCGAATAATAACAAAATTTTCTCAAAGATAATTATTTTCTTTTTGTTGCTGAAAATATGAACCATTAAGATTCATAGACAACGTACTATCATTGATGCTGCAACGTAGGCTGAACATGACTATATATTCGTACCCCAAAAGTGGGAGAAGTTCGTGACAAGTTTTTATGATGGCTCATACAAGTTTTTACAAATAATGCGAACTCGTGGTATTACTTAGAGTTACATGTACTACTGCGCTTCGACAAATAAGATTGGATATAGGATTTAGAATAATTTTAGGAGTTCATATCATCCACAAATAGGATTTTCAACTCCATGAGTTTGTTTTATCTTGTGATTCCTTTTTTCTCATGTGCATCTTGTTTGATTTTGTTTGTATTTTCTTTGATTTGTTTGCATCTATTGTTCTAACCATGTCATTTCGTTCCTTTCAGTTAGAAATGGTTGATACAAGACATAGTGAAACCGTAAGAAAAAAAACGGTAGTTGACCCACAAACCACCCCAGAACCTGAGAGCCCAACACCAAAGGATACCAAGTATGTAGAACCCTCAACCCAACCTCAAATGAGAGTTAGTAAAGAGGATCCTCCAGCACCAACCGAAGGAGTGAATATGGATGGAGCAAAGTTTCTTGTTATACTCCAAGGCATGATGGAAACTCAACAAAAGCACATAGATATTCTTGAGAGGAACGTAGCAGCACAACAAAACCATGTGGGTATTATTGAGGGATTTTGTAAGATGAATTTGCCTTCCTTTTTAGGCGCAGATAAGTCTGTAGAAGTTACCAATTGGCTAATAGAGAGAAACTTTATTAGAGGCATCATAGTTGCCACCGAAAAAGTAGATGAATGTAGTTAAGTTGCAACTCAAGGACAATGCACATTATTGGTGGGTCGCACATGAGAGGAGATTGGGTACATATGTGTCATGGGATAAATTCATCGATATTTTTAACACCATATTTTTTCTATGACAGGCAAAGGAATTGAGAGATCAGTTTGTACGGTGGGAATAAGGCGGCAGGACGGTAGACGACTATGATGCGGAGTTTAGTCGATTGAGTTGTTTTGCTTCGTGGCTCATCCCTACAGAGGCAAACAAGGCAAACAAATTTCATTCATGATTGAACTACAAATTGCAGAGTTTGACAGCATTGGTAGATCCAACCTCATATATAGCTATTTTGAATGCGGATAGGAGCCAAGAGTCCATCATAAAGCAGAAGCTAGCTTACCAAAAAAGAGGTAGAGATAGTGGTCATCAAGAGCCGACAAAGCATCCTAATGTTCAACAGAAGACCCTTCAGCCCCAGCAGCAATAGAGGCAAAGACAGCCAACCCTCATCTGTAACTATTGCATGAACACTAGTCATACTTGGAACGACCGTAGGAAAAGGATGGGACGATGTCTTCGTTGTGGATCTCCTGGTCATATAATACGAGACTGTCCCCTACCCTCTCTCATACCAACCCAAAGGCAAAATCAACAACAACAGTTAGGAGGAGCACAATGTTAAGGACAAGGACATGCATTTGTGGCTGTGACTTAATCCCAAATACCTAGCGCGGAAGATGGAAGTAACTTGCATAGATTTCCTTAAGGCCTTTTATGGTTATATAAAAATAGTTGAGTAATATGGTGCATACATAGTTGACATTTGACCTTAGTTGGTTAAGATATTCCTTGATTTAGTTTCTTTTTCATTTCACCACCACAATTGCTTAATAAATCTGCCAAGAAATTATTGTTAATTTTACTCATAGGAATTGTTTGTACAAGTCACTTAGATATATTGAATGTGTTGTTTTGATTTTTGAGGACAAAAATATTTTAAGGTGGTAGTTTGTAGCATCCATTTTCCAAGAAAGTAATTTAGAATCTCATAGAAATTTATTTTTTATAAGTGGAAATTTATTTTGATGGACAAAAAATTTTGGGACGTCGAACCCAATTATATAGTTGTAGCTAGTAACAAGAGGCTAGGTATGGCAACCCGAGAATCATAAGTTAGTTTAAATAAGTTATTAGACCATTATATAATTTTTTTTAGATTTTTCTGGAATTAATTGTTAATTTTTCAAATAGGATAATTGATTTTTCTAGGGCTTATGGTGAGATTATTGTAGTAATATTTGGCCATAATATATGACCTCAAGTATTTAACTAGGGTTAATATTTGTATTCTATTTTTATTTTTGAATTTTTTTTTGGAATGTTCTGATTATTTTACATTATTATTCTCAGTTGATTATGTTAAAAACTAATTCTAAAACATATTCTAAATAAAAAAATCAAGAAAATATATAACTTAAATTTCTATTCCCTAAAACCAATAAAACCCAGCCACTCAGCTCATGGGAGATAACCCACGCGGGTCCCAGCTGACAGCGTCATACAAGCCACATTTGTCAGTCAGTCTTCCCTTGGGCGGATAACCAACACAAGTCCACAACCAGCCAATCCGTATACGAGCCAGGCTAGGCTAAGCCAACCCGAGCCGATTTACTCCTAACAGTCTGATCTGGGCGAGGAGCGCCCAGATCACGACACATAATATATATATATATATATATATATATATATATATATATATATATACTAAAAACCTAAATAAAATGAACACGTCCAGATGTTCTTTAGATTTTGGGATATCTCGAACTTGTTTTTACGAACCGTTTGATTTTTCGGAAAGCTAACACAAATATCTATAACATGTAAAATTTAAAAAATTCATTTGATATTCTGTTTAATTTGTAGAAGTTGTAGTCGATTAGTGATCCACCAAAATCATGATCTATATAAACCGTTATGGCAATCTCTTAACCGATTCAAGATTCGTGTAAATGGTCGATTTTAGCATTCATGTAGCGCTGAAATATCGAGGTTTGTGCATTCAAATCTCATTTTTGTGTTGGTTGACTTTTCGATCAACAAAATGACTTGATTTAGTTTCTTTTTCATTTCACCACCACAATTGCTTAATAAATCTGCCAAGAAATTATTGTTAATTTTACTCATAGGAATTGTTTGTACAAGTCACTTAGATATATTGAATGTGTTGTTTTGATTTTTGAGGACAAAAATATTTTAAGGTGGTAGTTTGTAGCATCCATTTTCCAAGAAAGTAATTTAGAATCTCATAGAAATTTATTTTTTATAAGTGGAAATTTATTTTGATGGACAAAAAATTTTGGGACGTCGAACCCAATTATATAGTTGTAGCTAGTAACAAGAGGCTAGGTATGGCAACCCGAGAATCATAAGTTAGTTTAAATAAGTTATTAGACCATTATATAATTTTTTTTTTTTTTTCTGGAATTAATTGTTAATTTTTCAAATAGGATAATTGATTTTTCTAGGGCTTATGGTGAGATTATTGTAGTAATATTTGGCCATAATATATGACCTCAAGTATTTAACTAGGGTTAATATTTGTATTCTATTTTTATTTTTGAATTTTTTTTTGGAATGTTCTCATTATTTTACATTATTATTCTCAGTTGATTATGTTTAAAACTAATTCTAAAATATATTCTAAATAAAAAAATCAAGAAAATATATAACTTAAATTTCTATTCCCTAAAACCAATAAAACCCAGCCACTCAGCTCATGGGAGATAACCCACGCGGGTCCCAGCTGACAGCGTCATACAAGCCACATCTGTCAGTCAGTCTTCCCTTGGGCGGATAACCAACACAAGTCCACAACCAGCCAATCCATATACGAGCCAGGCTAGGCTAAGCCAACCCGAGCCGATTTACTCCTAACAGTCTGATCTGGGCAAGGAGCGCCCAGATCACGACACATAATATATATATATATATATATATATATATATATATATATATATATATATATATATATATATATATATATATATATATATATATACTAAAAACCTAAATAAAATGAACACGTCCAGATGTTCTTTAGATTTTGGGATATCTCGAACTTGTTTTTACGAACCGTTTGATTTTTCGGAAAGCTAACACAAATATCTATAACATGTAAAATTTAAAAAATTCATTTGATATTCTGTTTAATTTGTAGAAGTTGTAGTCGATTAGTGATCCACCAAAATCATGATCTATATAAACCGTTATGGCAATCTCTTAACCGATTCAAGATTCGTGTAAATGGTCGATTTTAGCATTCATATAGCGCTGAAATATAGAGGTTTGTGCATTCAAATCTCA
The DNA here is from genome assembly GCA_036927795.1 of Iris macrosiphon. NCBI lineage: Eukaryota > Viridiplantae > Streptophyta > Magnoliopsida > Asparagales > Iridaceae > Iris > Iris macrosiphon. The sequence goes on along the minus strand of JAYESA010000019.1, from coordinate 89,210,821 downwards.
TTTTTGTGTTGGTTGACTTTTCGATCAACAAAATGACTTGATTTGCATGTCACAAATTTCTAAATTACAAATATGAGTATTTTAAGCCAAAATTTATGTTTAACTTTAAAATCAGAATATAATACGATTGAAATAGAATTTAAAATGATTTTATTCAGAATTTCATAAACAATTAGTTAGAGCTCTAACTTGTATTAAATTGTGTGGCGGGGTTCGTGGGATGATGATATATTTGGATAGCTAGTAGATTGGGCTCACGACGTCTTGAATTTGTGACTTCATCACTTTCAGGAGCAGGCAATTATCATTATGACCTATGTTGTCTTTATTTTATGTTGTATGTTATCTATTTTCCTATACTTGTTAATCATATACTTTTTATTACTTGTGAACGAGAGCTAGTTCTTATTCATGATCATGTACTTTCTTACTATACTTCTTACCTTTTATCCATATCTGTATTTTGTCCATTACTTGTACATGATAGTTAGTAAGATTTGGATAGGGGAATGCTTTGAGTATGTATGTGGTCTACGTTTTCTGTATAAATATTTATGCATATCCTGAATAATATCAGTCGTGCACTACACGCATCGATTGACATATATTCCATACTATCAACATGTGAAAAACTAGTATTCTAAAATACATTGTACACGTGATTTTGATTAGTGTTGCTATCTTGTTTAGTTATTTATCTTCTCTAGAGTATACTTGCATATTGTTAGTGTGTCATAGTCGTAGTTTTCTTGTTGTATCGTAGCATGCCTATAGTTCATCTTTTCTTTATTATTGTTATTTCATACATGTATATTATATTGTGTAGTTTAGTGTTATGGTGATCTTGTTCCAATGGCAATGCTGACTGGATAATTATTTTTTAACTTCAAATGACGTGATTTTCTCTCGAGGTATGTGGTGAGTACATTGGTGACACCGACGTTACCAACATGTCGATTTCCTCTTCGGATTTGGAGTAGCATATTCTTCTTCTTGATGCACTCGTACTATTCTTAGATAGTGGACTTTAGTTAGTATTTAGTTCCTTACTTGCTTTTATTCTACTAGGTTTGTTCCTGAGACTATTTTGAGTTGTAGTGGCCTTTTTAATAGATTTTTAATTAAATAATTATGACTATTAGGTATATTTTTCTTTTGTTGTTGATGACTTGGCTTTGTGGATGATATATGTTTATTTTACTTGTTATGGACCATTAAGAAACATAGACAGCGTACTACCGTCGATACTATGATATAGATTGGACTTGGCATGTACTCGTATTCCAAAAGTGAGAGCGGATCGTGACAACTTCTAACTCAAAAATAGCGAATGAACAAACTCAAACAAATCCACTAACATAAGCATCCTCAAAATTTTAGGGGTCGAAATCTATCTAGCAAATCATTTCCTAGGGTAACTACACCCCAACAATATCACTGGCTACATCGTAACCGATGAAATCAATCTAAGAAACTCTTATAGTCCAAAACCTAAATTCATACGATAAATTCGACCAATCTCAAGTCATAAATCTCATTCACCGATAACAAACCACATGTCTTCTTTTTTTCTATAATACATCAATCACAACTTACCCCTAAATCTTATATAATTTGTACTCGAATTTTATTCATCCAATTCACTAGTATAGTCAAGATCAACTTAAAACCAATCAACATATCAAGGCAATTCTCACAGTCGTTAATTGTTTCAATTATTATAAATTCATTCCTAACTCAAAAGTTCTCATAATCCATCAATCTCATCACCCTGAATTTATTAAATCAGTTATAAAGAATTCCAACATTCGCTATGTCAGATTTAACTAATATATATTCATGCCATGCGCATGGTTAACTAAGTCATATGAAACTCCAATACTATTATTTAATTCATCCATAGTTCATAAAGCTAGAACCCATCAATACAACGTAGTTCCACAATTCTTCAAACTATACAATCATCGTTCGTAAAGCCATAATATCCATGAGTCAATGTCTATCGATCTTCGATACATCTCAATCTCATCAATTTTATATGCATAACTAGGAAAACATCCATCTGCTAAACTAAAAATATGTTTCAACTATTGGTAGTTGTTCGAAGTAGATATAAGATCAACTCATTCCACTCTTAAATCAAATCAACTTAGACTATCTTAGGTCATCGAGCAATAACATTCATACATCTTTAGGGTCATCCTCATATGCTCGAAATAAACTTTCAATTGCACCACATATTCACATTGACTTTTCAGTCCATCCATTTCATAAACTTGAATTCTTATCCAATACTATCTTAATCTGCCAAAATTTGTTTCTTGATCATCAGACCAATCCAATAAGAGATATTCAAAAGTGTATCTAACTAGGCATAACTCTAAACTGTGACCTCACACTACCTCTCCCCCCCCCCCATCAAATACTAAAAGGCTTATCGATAACAATATCATCAAATCAAGCATATACCACTAGGGATACCAAATACACTACTCAGGGATCTAAGGCACTAAGCACAGAAGCATTATACTCCACATACTGAATCAACGTCCTTGACAATCCATACTACGGTGGCTCCAATGACCACCAACATTATAACGACCCGCTCCGCTCAATCCGGAGACCCGATTCAAATGGTGCAAGTGCGATGACCCGTCCAGCTTAGCTCGGCGAGACGACTCGCTTGATGCAAATGCATTCAAATTTGGCCCTTTAAAACAGTTCAAACTTAGACTTTTAAAGGCGCGTTCGGAGTCTCGCTCGGCCGATGCGATTCATCGCTAAGGTGGATGGCTCCTATGAACCTGTCTTTGCTTAGCCTGCATAACTAAAAATACGGATGATACATGCTAGATCGCTAGGCAATAACCTTTGAATGGTAATAAATGAATTCAACGCACCTAGCTAAGAGAATAATTCTATCTTGTATTGCTTGTGTAGAACATGGAAATGAAACTTGATTTATAGTTGGTTTACCGCACTACCCTTTAGACTCGTGATAGCATATAATGCTTATGTTTTATACTGTTTCAATGCTCGTCTCGTCGGTTCGTGCCACGACCTGGAACACGATACGATACATGTTTTGATTCACCTAGTTTTACGGGAAGATTATCGAATAGTCGTTTCGTGCACGTCTGAACCTGGAAGTATTCGTGAGCGTTAGGTCTCCAAGGCAGTTCCTGGACTAGGGGACTGCAGCATGACAACTCAAGCAAGATATGACCAAGGCAGCTCTGGGAATAACACTCGTTCTGGACTGAATCTGACGACTCGGGGAGTCAATAAGTTTGTAAACAAGATACTGGTTGGAACCTATACCTAACAAAAAATCTGGATGACTTGAGGATATGCGCGGTCACGGATAACTTGTGCACAAGGTTTCTTCTAGCGGATGGTCGTCGGGGCACTGGGGCCGATCCGATCCGGACGGAACATTCTGATAGTCGTCTGAATCGGACGAGATGCATGCAGCCCGAAGTCCGGATTTCGGCGTTGCACCTATCCGTCCATGAGACTATAACTCGTTCTTTTTGGTTATACCAGTGACCATTTCATATATATATTAAGTTTCGCTCGATTGCGACAATCCGCGTGCGAGTTTATTTGCATTGGAATTAGCAATATGAAATATTTGAACATATCTGAGTAAATATGAGTAGTACACTTGATACATGTGACAAGAGAATTTGATGCACGACACCTTGTACTCTTAGAATGGGTGCACGATACGCTAACTAGTCCGGTGTAACATGCCCGAGTCGAGAATACATTCGTAATACTAAGTTAGTATGCGCACCTTTCGTTTCGTTTCATGTATTATGTGTTGGTTAACGTAGTTTACCTTGGACATAAAAGGCCGAATGATAAGTTGGTAAGTTGCCATTTACTCTTAAGATTTTGTGACACGTTGCGTCATGCTGCAACACAAGTAGGCTTGATATTATGCAATAAAACTGATCCTAAGGCAAGACTAGAAAGACAACATAATAAATGGTACATATAACTAATTCAACGTGTTTAGTTTTGTTGAGTTGGGAGAGAAGCCTTCCCACAAGTGCATTCAATATACTGATAACCTACCAGATTACTTGCATGGTACGGGAGAAACTCCTTCGGTATGAAGTTTTCCCTCGTGGCACTAAGGAATGGAGCTAACTCTGGAGCCTTAGAGCGTTGCAGTAGGAGCTGAAGCACATATACATGACAATGTATTGGAACATCACCTATGTATCATCCTAAAGTTGTAAGCCGCTTGGCATATTTTATTATTTTGAGAGAAAGAGCATGAGCAATTTATAATCTTATTCTAGCACCGCTTGTAATACTTATTCATCATCAATAAAGAGCTTGGTTTCATGCTACTTGTGTTTATTCTTATTCTGCTGCTTCTGGACAATCTGTACGACTTTGTGGCTTAGTTTTAAATCGGCCGTTTTAGGTGCTTGCTTTGCGCGGACGCAACTTAGGCTCGCACGAAATCACGCCAATGCGAAGATGTTCGGTTCCCAAGGAACGGGGCATGACATTTTGGTATTAGAGAATGGCTTTACGTCCTTGGCCCTCATATTGATTTTCTCAGCATTAAACTTCGTTCGTGGGTTATGTACAAACGCTTTCTCATATTGTCCCGTGGGCTGTTCCATACAATATGTCTAACTATTTTTGAAAGTTCGTGCAAGTAATTGGTTGAACGAGGTAGTTATGCGAAGGCCTTTGTGTCGTGCTGTGTCAGACTTCATGCGAGTAGACTCGTGCTAGAGTTAGCAAGTTACGTGCGAACCAGAATACCTCTACGCTAACGCTAGCGGGTTAGTATGCGAGACTAGAATATCGTTTGGACATGATAGCTATGCACACAGCCTTTTCTATAAATTGTGCTAAGTATCGCGCACCTAGACCCTTTGGTGCGATCGAGTTTTTGAGTGAGATTAGATATCGTTCGGATAAGAATAAAGTCGGACTTAGAGTGAAAATCGATAGAGACATTATCGGACTATCGCTAAGACGAATATGGAGGATCGTGCTTGGATTTTGATAAATGATTCGGACGGTTATTCGTGTCGATAAGTTGTGAATCAAAATATTTTTTGTGTGGATAACTATCGATATAGGTATATTCGAGACTAAGATTATCGAGGCGGATGCGAAGGAATCGTGCTGGAGTTTAAGGAACGAATTAGATGGATATGCGAGTGAGCGATCCTAATACGATTAAGGACTTATTTGGATGACTTGATCCCTGAGTGGTGTATGCGATAGCCTCGGGGACGAATAAGTAATTTGAGGATAGAGTGGTTTTGAATATTTGTCGTGTAGCTCGAACCTTGAGTGGTGTATGGTTCGTGTTGGAAATGTTCGAGCAGTCGAGGATTCGGGGTAGCAACAAGTCGATCCGCATGCGATATGTTTGATGCAAAGCCTTAGAATGAGTATTGTTTATATAATCATGAATTTGAATGTCTTGTGTGAAGTTCATATAGACGATTTGAGGATGAGTTGTGCGAATTGAAAAGGGTATCAAATTGGATTTAATATAGTGTAATAGAATATATATATCTTGGTCGAGAAAATTTAGTGGATCGTACGTGCGATTTCGAAATTAATCAATGGAAATAAGATTTTTTGTCAGGATTGAATACTCGAGCATGCGACTGGAATAGTGCGATTGGAAGATAGCACGATCGACGATAGCGCGAACAAAAGATAGCGTGCATAGAAACTTGGATTGAAGGATATAAAATAACTCGGAGGATTTAGTATCGATGTTTTGGTTTTGAAGTCGAACTAAGTTGACACGATGTTGATGTTTGGAAGATAGCATTGATGGATACAAGTTAAGGAATAGTGTGGTTCAATAATTTGAGGTAGGCGATAACATGATTTTAACTTGAGTTGGACGAGGGAACTTGAATTTAGTTCGGAGGACGTCATGGAGTGAAACGAATATGATATTGTACGAATGGTTTTGATACTTACGCAAACATACTTGAGGACTTTGAAACGCATCGAGGATAGACAGACTTTGGCTCGAAGATTTTCTAGTTGGATGAATGATAGGTAGATTATCAAATTAAAACTTTAAACTTGGTTGTTTTGAGGAATGTTAGATGCAGACTATGGATCGATCAAACGATAACGTTGAAGTTGGATGACTTGGTTAGAAGAATTATGATCATGGCATGAACGATTATTAGGGGAACACAACTTGATGGACGAAGAAACTCTTGAGGATGGATTTTGGATTCGGTGCAAAGATAAGTATCTTAGTGGCTTTGAGGATCATTTTGACTTATAGTCTAATGCGATAAGGCGAGTTTGAGGATATGAGTGAAATCAGATAAGTATTTTGAGGATAAGGACTAGTGGACATTATCGTATAGACTTGAGGACTAGGAATGTGTGCGTCGCTCGGATGAGTATATCGATGATTTTGTGTCGAGATTCGGCGTAATGAATGAACCTAAGGATTGCTTTTGCTGAAAGACTCGAACCCCCCTGAAACTAATGTTGTTGATTGGAGTAGGAGAATCTATGCTCAATATTTAGAAATCTGAGTGAAGCGAGTTTGGGTAGAATATCCCGTACGAACGGACTATGGTTTGACCTTAGAAATTGGGGCGAGTATCGTGCAACAAATTTGCACTATAAGAATTATGAACTTGAATTATATCTATGACCTTGTGAGCCGACCTAGTGGTTAGGCAGACGACCCTATGCTATGAGATGAACAAGTATAAACGACCTAAAAGAGTTACCTGGGTAAAACGATAGAACTGGGACATCAAGACTTGGAGTTAGGACTTAGAACTAGGAGTGTGCGCTAGCGACGTTGATGTTTGACACGAACGGAATGAACGATAGGACTTGCAATATTTATGATAGGAATTGGTGATGTTCAAGTAAAGTTGGGATAACGAATTGAATCGTTTCTTGGAAGACGTACTTGGTGGTAATGCAATGCTTGGTTTTAAGTTGGATTAAAATTAACTTGGATTTTGGTCAACTTCTCTCGAGGTATCGTTGTGAATTCATAAGACGAGAACACCTGATAAATGCATCGTATCATCTCGAGGATTGACATAGACGATAATGAAATGAACTAGAGTTCGGTTTAGTCGAGTTAGTAAAACGATCGGCGATTCAAAATTAAGATTTTCACGAGTAGCTTGTCCGACATCTCTATCACTAAGCATGGTTGAAATGTATAAATTTGGGGGATGCCTTAAATATGTGCACGATCCAAACTCCGCGATATGTTGAACTCGAATGCAGCTACAGGTGAATGTGAGTAGATGTGCATGGATGAGTATAGTAATTTGGGTAAGTTAGCCTAAGCCTAAGATTTTCATATACAGTAGATTATATCATACCTCGTTTTGATCATATAGTTCGGCACTAAGGCGCAATAGAAACTGAGTCAGAGAACACGATGATCGAGTAAAAATAGTCAGCTCGAACTAAGTGATAGAGTCATTCAATGGAACTGGCTAAGCACGTATGTGACACAAAATATTGAAAATAAATAGGAAGTTGTGTTCGAACGGGTCTAATGACACGAAGAAATATACTTGAGTTATATTCGACAGTGGTGCGGTTCTGAGCTAGGCGCAGTAGGGATTGAGTTGAAGAATGCAACGATTAAGTTAAGTATAGTTCGGTAGCATCGAATGATAAAGTCGTTCGATGAAAATGGACTATAGCATACTCACGATATAGATTGAGGAACGGTAGGATGAGTTCCGCTCAGGAAGTCTCGAGGATGAGACTTTTTCTTAGTGGTGTATTATGTAACGACCCGCTCCGCTCAATCCGGAGAACCGATTCAAATAGTGAAAGTGCGATGACCCGTCCTGCTAGCTCGGCAAGACGACTCTCTTGATGCGAAGGCATTCAGATTTGGCCCTTCAAAACAGTTAAGGCTTAACTTTCAAAGGCATGCTCGGAGTCTCGCTCGGCTGATACGATTCATCGCTAAGGTGGGTGGCTCCGATGAACCTATCTTTGCTTAGCGTGCAAAACTAAAAATATGGATGATACATGCTAGATCGCTAGGCAATAACCCTTTTATGCTAATAAATGAATTCAACGCACCTAGCTAAGGAAATAATCCCATCTTGTATTGCTTGTGTAGAACATGAAAATGAACCTTGATTTATAGTTGGTTCCTCGCACTACCCTTTAGACTCGTGCTAGCATACAATGCTTATGTTTCATACTGTTTCAATGCTCGTCTCATCGATTCGTGCTACGACCTGGAACACGATACGATACATGTTTTGATTCACCTAGTTTTGCCGAAAGCCTATCGAATAGTAGTTCTGTTCAAGTATGAACGTGAAAGTATTCGGGACCGTTATGTCGCCAAGGCAGTTCTCAAACTCGGGACTGCAGCATGACAAGTCAAGCAAGATATTACCAAGACAGCTTCTGGACTGAATCTGGCGGCTCGGGGAGTCGATAAGTTTGTAAACAAGATCCGGGCTTGAACCTGTACCTGACGAAAGATCTGGATGACTTAGAGGATACGCATGGCCGTGGACAACTTGTACACAAAGTTTTTGAATCGGGTTCCTGCGAACGGTCGTCGGGGCACCGGGTCCGATCCGTCCTGATAGTCGTCTGAATTGGGCGAGATGCGTGCAGGCTGAAGTCCAGATTCCAGCGTTGCACCTATCCATCTATGAGACTATAACTCGTCCTTTATGGCTATGCCAGTGACCATTTTATATAGATTAAGTTTCGCTTGATTGCGACAATCTGCGTGCGAGTTCTTTTGCATTTGAACTAGTAATCTAAAATATTTGAACATATCTGAGTAAATCTGAGTAGAACACTTGATACATGTGATAAGAGAATTTGATGCACAATGCATTGTACTCTTAGAATGGGTGCAGGATACTCTAACTAGTCCAGTGTAACATGTCCGAGTCGAGAATACATTCGTAATACTAAGTTAGTATGCGCACCTTTTGTTTTGTTTCATGTATTATGCGCTGGTTAACGTGGTTTACCTTGGATAGGAAAGGTTGAATGGTAAGTTGGTAAGTTATCATTTACTCTTGAGATTCTGTGACACGCTGCGTCATGCTGCAACACGAGTAGGCTTGATATTAAGCCATAAAACTGATCCTAAGGCAAGACTAGAAAGACAATATAATAGATGGTGCACAAAACTAATTTAACGTGTTTGGTTTTGTTGAGTTGGGCGAGAAGCCTCCCCACCAGTGCATTCAATGTATTGATAACCCCCCAAATTGTTTGAAGGGTACGGAAGAATCTCGTTCGGTGCAAAGTTTTCCATCGTGCGCACTAAGGCGTGGAGCTAACTCTGGAGCCTTGGAGCGTTACGGCAGGAGCTGAAGCCCATATACAAGACATAATGTATTGGAACATCGCCTATGTATCATCCCAAAGTTGTAAGCCGCTTGGCACATTTTTATGTTTTGAGAGAGAGAGAGCATGAGCGATTTATAATCTCGGTCTAGTGTCGCTTGTAATACTTATTCATCATTAATAAAGAGCTTGGATTCATACTATACTTGTGTTTATTCTTATTCCGCTTCTTCGGGACAATCTGTGCGACTCTGTGGCTTAGTTTTAAATCAGCTATTTTAGGTGCTTGCCTTGCGCGGGCGCAACTTAGGCTCGTGCGGCATCACGCCCACCCGAGGACGTTCGGTCCCCCGGGAACTGGGCGTGACAAACATAACATCCACTTCCGTGTCACTCGACAATCACTTGAAATCCAATCGTAACCATTATACTTGAACAACTTAACTCGTTTCCATTCATTGAAGTCTAGACACACTTAATTCAATACTCACAACTCACTGCAGTACCTTTATTGATATCTTGTTGCTCATCCAACATCTAATTTATCATTTCCAAATATATTACCATACAATCAACTCAAATCATTTGTTGCTGCTCTTCGAAGCAAATCACTAATTAATAAAATACCCACATGAGAAATCATAACATATACAGACTTATTGTATAGAACTCTCAACAGAACATCAGGGAGGGTCAATAAACTTTCGACAACTCTAGCATCTTAGAGTTTAAGAGAATCAATTGAGGGTCCAAGGAAGTAAAATCGTGCTTTAATACTTATGTCACGGTCGACAACTCGTTTCCATTCACTGAAGTTCTAGCATCTTATGTCACGGTCGGGTTCTGCAAAACCAAAAATCGTCACTGGACATGAAATCATGCAAGCCTAAATTGTACTTGTACAAGGTGAGAACAAACACGATCTATAAATATTCTCGGAACAAAGTCATTACTGTAGAAGAATGGAAAAATCCAGGACCATGCGTCGAACTCTTAAGTCAGGGAAGCCATGCCACATACACTCAAACACCATGCAGAATGGAGCCAAAGGCGCATACATCCTAAAGACAACAAAATCTTCATCTATGTAGCTCGGGCAGTGACCCTGAAGTCATGAGGCAAAGGCGGTATCTTAACTGCATAGTCCAATGCTCTGACATTGCATTAATTACTCTGACCGCTTCGTAAACCGTACAGACGTCGGTGACACTAAACGACAGAAGGTTACGTCGGCATAATAATTACTCTTATCAGACATAGCCGTGCAGTGCCACGTGTCTCCGAAACGACAAGGCTTCATGCGACAGCGTTCTCGTGAGCCTTCATGCGGCAGCGTTCTCGTGTACCTTCATGCGGCAGTGTTCTATGAGCCTTTATGCGGCAGAGTCTTCATGCGACGGCGTTCCTGTGAGCCCTCGTGCGACAGAATTCCCATGAGCCTCAATGCGACAGAGTCCTCGTAGGATCCTCAACAGCTGATACATGCAACATGTCAAGTTGGCTAGGTCATGCATGCAACGGGTGTAACAGCCTAGATTATGTGGGCGCCATCCAAGATTTTAACAGCAGTTTATCCTAACAAATGCCACAGGGCAGCTGGACTGCGATATGCGCGCACGGTTACAAACACATTCTCTTGAGAATACCATGCGGCAACCCAAATTTTGTGCGCGTAGACTGAAAATAGTGATTATTCACGATATGCGTGCACATGGCCATTTTCGTACAAATGGCTATAAATAGCAGGGACATGTGCTTCCCAAGGGGAGCTTGGGTCTAGTCGAAAGCGGAAGACTCGGAGTCCAATTGCTGCCATTCTTGCTAGTGAGCAAAGATTTATCAATTTTCTTTTGTCAATAGATCGTCAACGGAGTAAAGAAAATAGCTACACAACTTGATCTCCATCGTCATACTTCTCATATTCTCTTGTTTTTGTACTTAGAATTCTGAGTGTTAGGATTCTTTTGTACTTTATTTCATTGTAATCCGCTCAATATAAAAGTTAGCAAAACTTTCAATTTTGTGATCACAACAAGTCTGCCGACTCTGCTGGGGACATCCTTCTTCACTGATGAGAATGTCGTGACTCAATTTTATGCAACGAAGCTGGGTTCAACCCAAAGGATGTTGGTCGTCCGTTTCGACCAACAGGATTTCGAAAACATGATCCCAGGGGACTCAAACCCCTCACCGAGGCAAGTAAAGCCTAAGAGACCCGCAATACTAGGGTTGTCAAGACCAGTATGTCGCACCCAAGGACCGTGGAGGATGCGATTCCCGCTGTTGTGGCCGAAGACACACATCATGTCCTTGCTCTTGTATTTGGTCCTGTAGATGCTCGTGGGGAGAAGAGTTCTCAGCACATAGGTTCTGATAGAGGAAACACTATGATGTCAGCATCCTAGGTGCCGAGGCCTCTTCTGAACCTATGTGCCCTCGCCAGGACATTTCTGGGAAGAACAGTTTGATTTGTAAATCATGCGCTCAGAGCCGAGAGTGCAGAAAAAGAAGCGTGTCGCACCAACTTCCAGGCACATGAGAGCCCCTACATGCGTCAAGGACGCAAATAAGGAATCGGTCTTCGACAGGATCTCCTGCGACATCATCCCTATGCATCAATTCCTGGAGACGAGGACAACTTGAACTCCTTGTACTATGTGCCAGTGTATACTAGTACAAAGAAGTCTAGGGCAGTACGAGCCATGCGCGCTCAAGCAACTTCCCCAATAACTAACTAACTACCAGCATGTGCCTTTAACGGTTATGCACATAGCTGATGGAAAGTTGTACCGAACTGACCCATACGCCCAGCCTACCTGTGCGAATAAAGTGGGTCAGTTTCAGAAATCTCGCACAAACGACTTGGGTGTGGTCCCTGCACATTAACCATGTCGGGGAACGTCACGACCCGCACCCGCTGTATGGGCACGAGCACGTGGGTACGTCCAGCCTACGCCGCAACATCGGCGGTAGAACGTTGTCTAGGTCACAAAACTAGCTAAGTCACTCTCACGAATATCCAATTCTATAAGGAGACACAGATATCATAATATAATATGAAAATACTCAATCACATAACTAAAGCACGATGAGATGTCGAAGAAAATAAATGAAATACAAGACAAGTCTAAACAATAATAAATAGTCTAACCTGCAATCAATAACATCCAAATCTCCAAGTATGCCGAGAACAAGTCCTCTAAGTCGCAGTCTGGAAAAAATATCCAGTCAGGATTGGAGCGAAGTACAAGCACTAACAGCAATTCCATGTATATTGACAAAAACTATAATACAGTGTAAAGAAATACAAGATGGATATAAATACTGGCAATAAACAATACTGGAATAATGAAATACTAGAAATAAGAAATACTGGAGCATATATCATCATCAATGGTACAACTAGCAATGAACATGATACAAGTGCATGCTAGAACAATGAACTAGAATATAAGTGAATACTAGAACAATAACTAGAATCATGGAGGAATGCTAGACCAATAAACTAGAGATACATATAGAGAATATCTAACTAAGTGTTTGAAACATCAGCATATCATGTGATCGGCTTGGGACTGATCAGGCTTGCTATGTATGACTAGCTATGATTCATGTAAGATCAGGCTAACCATCCGGATAGCTATTATGCGAGCAATAGTCAGACTAATTATACATAACAGGCTATGAGGCATATAATGGTCAGGCTGCACCGACGTGAGGTGTGGGTGAGCTATGATGCATGTAGAGTTGGGTATGATCATATAATCTACTAATATTTTTTCGTCCTTAGCTAGCACGATGGATCCCAATCACGACTCCTCGTGACAGGTCTCGATGATGCCAACTCGTGTATACATTGTGTCAGAATAATCTACGCTATACAACTAGAATCATAAAGATGATCAACATAATGAAAACTGTCAGAGAATGTACTCGTCTGTGGTCCTCTGCTGGCAATATCAATATCCTGTTTCCGAAGTCTTGTCTGAATAATCCAACAGTCCTATAGACATCATATAATAGTAATCCAGAATCAGTCGATACACTAACACACAATCAACATAAATACACTGAACTCAGGGGCTACGCTAGGTATGACACTGGTCAACTAGCAGGGTCGAGTGTGCGTCTAACTGTACGGGTGTCACATCTTCAAATGCTGTGCAAAGTCAGACAGTCAACCACTGTCACTACCACATTCCAAAATAGGGGTAATTTTGTCATTTTATATATTATAAATATTACGTGTATTTATTTTAAATACTTGTATGATATGTGTATATATATTATATTATATACATTGTTTCTTAATGTGTGAGTTAGTAGACTAGACCTAGAAGCCCACTAGATGAAGCCCTGACCGAATTATAGGATCATGGATTTTAATTAGCATTTTTAGGATTAATTATTTAGGGTTATAATTAATTACCGTTATTTTATTTAATTGTTGAGCCTTACCATTGCTTCGATATTTAGAGTGCTAATCTAGCTTTTGCTTTCCAACAAATTTTACACCCTTGTCCTAGACGTGCCCGCCTTCCATTCGGACCCTTGTGTAACTCATGAATATTCTCTCTTGTGCTTCATTTTAGTCGCACAATATTCGTCGCGGACGTTTATTTTTATTTTCAATAAATTTAACTTTGTATCTTTGTGCGTTCCAATCGAAATTGGAGACACAATCTCGACCCATTTTGTACAACCGAAATTATGATAATATTCTATTCTGAGCCCTCTACGTCCATGATACTTCTGTTCCACCTAATTTTAGTCCCATGTATTTCCAATTAATTTTAGAACATTATTTACATCAATTTTAATTAAATTGATGTAAGGATCCAACTTGACCCAAAACTAGATCCAAGACCAAACCAAACCCCCATTCACACCCTCTAGCTCCATCCTAAACACCAAACATCCTTTTCATCCAATACATCATACCAAACATGGTTGTTTTCCCTCATTAAATCCAAAAACTCACTTTTTGTGCAATTTTCCAATTGTTGGGGACTTATTTGCAAAAATGCAATAATATGTCACCATCCTATTGGTCAAGACCCATGAAGAAATTAACCCTCCTCCCTTTGACCGGTTCAACCCTCTTCCTCTCTCCTCTTTTTGGTTGTACACCATCCTTCATGAGCAATCTAGGCCATCCATTTTAAATAGAGCCATCCTCACCACACAACACCCTCATCATTATATATATATATATATATATATATATATATATATATATATATATATATATATATATATATATCCTCAAACCCTTTTCCCAAAGCAACCCCATCCCAAGGTGTATGGCCGGCCCTAATCCCTAGGAGGTCAACATAAACCCTCTCTCTCCTACATGCAAACAATCACCCTCCATATTATTTTCATTATCATCACCACCTACATCAACTCAACCCTAACCTATACTCATGTTCTTCATCCCCCTTCCTCTGGTGATCATCTGAACCGTCGGCCGTCTCCACCCCGTTCACCTCCCCCTTTCCCTCGTCGTCCTCCCCTTCAGCACAGCCGACGGCCGACAGCACCACCACCACCAACCTCTTCTTCTTCCTCCTCTTCCCCATACCTCACCCGACGTCCCCGAGCGGACCAACACGCCGGAGCCCGATGCCATCCTCTCCTGGACAGCCCGTCACCCTCAACCGTCACTCCGTCGTCGTCAACCCCCCACCTCCGACCTCTTCTCCGGCCATCCCCTCTCGACCAGACGACAGCACAACCCGCCAGCCTCTTCCGTCGAGCACAGACCCTTCGCCTGAGACCCACGATCATCCCGCCTGGATCCCGACTCGACCGGAGTTCGCCTGAAGTCGACCCCAACCCGCTGCTCATCCGCCTGAGCCGACCTCGACGCCGCCTGAGCCCGGAGCACCGCTGCACCCAGCCCACTTGCGGACTTCCCCTCAAAGTCAGTCGGAGCAGCCCCGCTCGTCCCTGACTCGACTACCCCGCCGGGCCTGTCGAGCCGCCTCCCCGCTGCACACCGCCAGCACCCCGCTGAACTCCCCCGAGCCTCCTCTTCTCTCCTCCCTCATCACCATCATTCTTATCGTCATCACCATTATCATCATCATCACCTCCATCATAACCCTCATCATCGTCATCGTCGTCAACATCATCGTCGTCATTGTCGTCGTCATCATCATCGTCATCATCGTCGTCATCATCGTCATCGTCGCCGGCATCGTCAATCCCGTGCATGCTCGCACAGGTTAGAACTGTCCTTCGTAATTTTATGTGTTTGTGTATCCATTAGGGTTAGCGTATTTCTTCATGATAGTTTAGTGACAGAGGACCCTATGACGGTGAACCCAATGACTTGTACACGTATACATACACGTATAACAATTAAATTGGTGTATATATATATATATATATTGTGTAAGAATTTAATGACAATACCAGTTATGACTATATATGTATTTATGCGGTGTAGCCATAGTAGGTATCCCATGCCTATATTTGACTGTACATATATGCAGTATGCCCTGTGTTAATTACGGATATCCCGTATTGACCATGTAACCCAGAGACTTGTGATCTGTCTGCCTTGTGTACACTGACGTACTGGCAAGACATGTGTAGTTGACTATCTATTTTTGCACAGCAATCGCAGACGTGATACCCGTGCAGCTATAGACGCACACTAACCATGTTAGTTGACCAGTATCGCCCTAGCGTACCCTCTAAGTTCAATGTGATTATGGTTGTGTATGTACTAGTGTAATGGCTGATGCTATATTGTACTATATTATATGTATATAGGACCATTGGATCGTCCTGCGAGACTTCAAGAACAGGATATTGGTATTGCTAGCTAAGGACCCCAGGCGAGTACATTCTCTGATAGTTTCTTGTTTATGATATCCTCTATGTTCATTGTATTTAGTGTAGTTATCCATATTTCTCGACACGATGGTTACACGGATTAGTATATCCGGATCTCGTCATGAGATGTTATTCCTTGTTCATGGTGTATCTTGTGCAAGTCTTGTTTCATTGTTTATCTTATACATGTACAGACACGGATTCTCGGGAAGAGTCGCTATCTTCTTGGGGAATACCGTGCCATAGCGTACCATGGTTGGATCTACTATACCAGTCGAAGGTGGAGAGTATTTTACTGTAGATATGTGATCATACCCTTTATGTACAAGTCTTGTTCTCGTGTTAGTATTGGTCATACACCGCACGTATGACTAGCCAGGCCAGTATTCGTGTACAAGTTCCCAAGCCGATCATATGTTAAAGCTAGTACTTACACACTTAGTCATTAGTATTCTTGTTCATTGACATATTGTTCATTCTCGTATTTATTTTCAGTATTTCCTTTATTGCGTACCTCTTGTACATGTATATACATCTTGTATATTTACATCTATTTACTGCTACATAGTTTATATCATTGATTTAGAACTGCTATTAGAGATGTACTTTGTTCCAATCCTGACAGGATTATTTTTTCCAGACTGTGACATAGATGACTTGTTTCCAGTATACTTGGAGATTTGGATGTTATGGATTGCAGGTTAGATTATTTTGTTGTTTAGACTTGTCTTGTATTTCATATATTTTCCTTGAGATCTTATCGTGATCTAGTTTCTGTGATTGAGTATTCCATATTATATTGTGATATCTGTGTCTCCTTATGGAGTTGGATATTCGTGATAGATTGTTTAGATAGTATTATGACCTAGACAGCGTTCTACCGCTGATGCTACGGCGTAGGCTGGACGTACCCACGTACTTGTGTCCCAAATTCCGGGTACGGGTCGTGACACATTTTTAGTGGTGGCCCATGCAGGTCAGACTTCATAAGTTGTGCGATGTCATGGTAGTACGACGTCTTAGTTGTACTACTGCGTGCCTGCGATAGGATATATGACGTAGGATACTAGGATGAGAGCGAATACTCAATCACAAATTATTTGAGAGATTCCTGTGACGACCCTTAAGAATCTTATTATAATTTCCAATTCAAATCTTTTTCCCTTGTTCCGTCTGTTCTCACTCGTTGTTATTGAATTTGATTCTTGTTGATCAGTTACTAAATTTAATTCTTGGTGTCGTTGTTGAGTTTGATTTCTTATCGAGATAAATTTTACGGACTAAAATTTACGGTATCTTCTGATGACATATGTTGATGAGGACAGTGAGAAAGGTAAAACGTCTGCTTTGGTTATGGAGCCTAGAATTTATCGCAGCCATATTAGCTGGCGTGTCAGAAACGTTGGTACCTGACTTCAGATGTATATATCTTAGTTATGAAATTTAAAATTTCTTACAACTATACTAGTCGGCACAGCGAGGATTCTAGATGACATGATTATAGAGTTGCATACCTAAGTTATGGAATCTATCGTTCATCGCAGCTATGCTTACTGACGTGGCGAGGATTCTGAGTGTCATGATTTCGGACAGACGTGTATGATTATCAGGTTGTATCTTAAATTTGTTCTTAAAGTATCATCTCAATACTTATCCACTTCTGTTATTCTAGGACTTTGTTCCATCATTTTTTCTTGATAGCAATAGAGTTACCTTCAGTCCGTAGTACAGTTTCTTTTTGAGCCTTATTTATTTAAGGATCCTTGTTAGTGTGATAATTGGTGACTTACAATTATGTATGTGTCTTGTATCAGTGTTGACTGTTGAGAGTATAGCTTGTGCGTCTGTAAGTGTATCTTGGTTGGACATGTGAGCAGTAGACATTAATCTAGAGATAACCCATAGTATAGTACCTTATAGCAATGGTTCTATGATAAGGTATCATTATAGTTAGTATTGGTATTATAGGTAGGAGTAAAGAGTATCAGTGATGGTTCCAAGAGTAAGTATCAGAGTCAGCATACCAGTTCTGGATAGTCATGAATTTATGTAGCTGGGTAATCCATGTCAACAATTAAGTATCAAGGAAATTGTATTAAAAATTAATGGAGCATGATATTCAATTTGATGGTTGATTACTTGGGTGTGTCAAGAGTAAAAAAATGTATATGCATAAAGGGTATTAATGAGATGCCATGGGTTGAGAAATATCAAGATTGGTCATGGAAGGAATGAAGTGTATCACATATTAGTGTATCAGCCTGTAAAAGGTTTAAGAGAAGATACGTATACATCAATCAAGATATGGAACCATATGCCTACCTTTGAGAGTGAAGTGAAACATGTGTATTATAAAATGTGCAAGTGATCATGAGTTCTAGTGAATGTGATGAGGTGATCTAATGATCACTTGCATATTTTATAAAAGGTAGAACTCATGATTAAATATTAGCAGGCTGGTAACACTAGCTTCATCATTAGCTTCATACTAGTAGTGCTAATATTTATATATCAAGGATTAGTTGAGCAAGGTGCTAGTAGCAGTAAGTACCTTGTGTGATGATATTAGATTGGTGTATCAGTTAATATGGATAAAATTTATTGGAAGTAATAGTACAAGTAATCCGGGCACTGCAAATTTTAGTACACAATTGAGGGTTGTAGACAATTGGTATATTTGTGTGTATCTTGTGTGTTAGAGACTGTGAATATATAGGTATACTTAGATAGATGTGGTTCTAAATTTTATAAATACGCATCGATTGGACTTAAATTAGAGGAGTAAGATGATTAATGGATTAGTGTTTGAGATTTAAACTTTTCGGATGGGATTTTTTTTAAATTTTATAAATATACATTGATTGGATTTCAATTAGATGATTGAATATTAAATTTTTGTATTTAGTTATTAAATTTTTGGAGGAGATTGTGATAAGAATGGAATTTGATAATTATTTAAAGATTTTCAGGAATATGAGGTTTTAGAATTTTGAAACTTTTGGTGAAATAACAATATGAATTTACTTCATGATTATATGGTTGATGAATCTAAATTTTGATGGTAAGAATAAATAAATAAATACAACTATTGAGGATCTTAATTTTCGAGGACGAAATTCTTTTAAGGAGGGTAGACTTGTCACAACCACATTCCAAAATAGGGGTAATTTTGTCATTTTATATATTATAAATATTGTGTGTATTTATTTTAAATGATTGTATGATATGTGTATATATATTATATTATATACATTGTTTCTTAATGTGTGAGTTAGTAGTCTAGACCTAGAAGCCCACTAGATGAAGCCCTGACCGAATTATCGGATCATGGATTTTAATTAGCATTTTCAGGATTAATTATTTAGGGTTATAATTAATTACCGTAATTTTATTTAATTGTTGCGCCTTACCGTTGCTTCGATATTTAGAGCACTACCCTAGCTTTTGCCTTCCAACAAATTCTACACCCTTGTCCTAGACGTGCCCGCCATCCATTTGGACCCTTGTGTAACTCATGAATATGCTCTCTTGTGCTTCATTTTAGTCGCACAATATTCGTCGCGGACGTTTATTTTTATTTTTAATAAATTCAACTTTGTATCTTTGTGTGTTCCAATTGAAATTGGAGACTCTCGAGAATATGTTGCGCACTTGTGTACTAGATTTCGAGGGTTCTTGGGAGGACCATCTCTATTTGGTAGAGTTTGCTTACAACAACAGTTACCAGGCCAGTATAGAGATGTCACCTTTTGAAGCTCTATATGGTCGGAGATGTCGTACTCCTTTGTCTTGGGACGATGTTGGAGAGAGAGTTTTGCTTGGGCCAGAGATGGTTGTGGATGCAGTAGAGAAGGTTCAGTTGATCAGAGACAGACTTCGAGTGGCGCAGGACAGACAGCGGCATTGGGCCGATAGCCATCGGAGACCTTTGGAGTTTGAGGTATAGTTTAGATTTTGTTTGTGCTTGTTCTTGTTTATTATAGATTAAGTTCTTAAGGTGGTATTTTGTTATAGGTGGGTAGTTTGGTGTTTCTGAGAATTTCTCCGACATGAGGCACGATTCGCTTCGGTGGAGGCGGAAAGCTTAGTCCGCGATTCATCAGACCTTTCACTATTCTAGAGAAGGTCGGTGCAGTTGCTTATAGACTAGACTTGCCACCTGCATTGGAGGGAGTGCACAACGTATTTCATGTGTCGCAGTTGAGACGATACGTGGCAGATCCTAGTCATGTATTGGATCACTCGGAGATAGAGGTGGGCCCTACTCTTAGCTATCCAGAACAGCCAGTTGAGATTCTGGATCGGAGAGAGAAGGTGCTGAGGAACCAGACTATTCCTTTGGTGCGCGTCGCATGGAGGCATCACTCTCCGAGGGAGTCTACTTGGGAGAGAGAGGATGAAATGCGAGAGCGTTATCCATATTTGTTTGTACCATGAGGTATGTTATTTCCTAGTTATGTTCTGTTCATTATTCTTTAGTTCTGTTTGTGATTTTCTGCGGGTAGTTTTCATCTTTGAATTTCGAGGACGAAATTATTTTAAGGAGGGTAGACTTGTCACTACCACATTTCTAGGAAAGGGTATTTTAGTCTTTTCCTATTTAATTAAATATTGTGCATGGTAAATAATTATTTGTTGTATTATTTAATTGTTGTTAGATGTTATTTAATTATTTTAGACTTATATTAGTGGACCTAACTAGTTTTAGTTTGGACCCATGGACCAACATGAATTAATTAGTTAGACTAGGCCCATTTAGAAAGCCCATCGTTAATGAGATGGATTAAAATTAATTAAATCATTAGACTAGAAGCTTCCTTCCTTAATTATTTTTTCATGAAAGGCCCCAAGAGGTACATTGGATATTTTATAATTTCTTGGGGAAGGGGTAAGGCCGGCCTATATTAGAGGGGGGGGGGAATTCTCTCTCCTCTCATTTTCATTCCAAATCTAGATCTAGAATTTCCCTCTACCATATTCCTTTCATTCCCATTCCAATTCTCCACCAAATTTATTCCAATTCCTTCCTAATTCACCATTAAAAAGTTGAGAAGCAAGGATCTAGAAGGAGGAAGCAAGGATCTACAAAGAGGAGCAAGGATCTATAATTTGGAAGCAATATCATCTCAATTGGAGGTTTCATTGGAAATCCATCTCCCAATAGGTATAATTCAGTTTTTCTCCTTAAAATAGCTTCTAAATCTGAGATTTAATCATGTAAAATCAACCCATATGTATGTACTACCCATAGAACTTGGTTTTGTGTTCATAGGAGACCCATGGAGAAAGTTATAGTACTTTTTGTGTCAATTTTGGGGGAATTCCGAATTGATATTTTGTTGTGTGTGTCAATTGATCCTATAGATCAATTGGGCATGTGCTTATGTGTTTGGGGCTAGTGTCGTGTCCACAATTGGGTACGTGTAGGTCGTATCCCAACAATTTGGTGATACGTGTTGTTTTGGGGGTTTTCTCTCCGACACGGGACTTTGTACATGTCGTATTTTGACACGGACACATAGATCTATATTTGACACTTTAATTTGTTCATAAATAATATTTGTGACTTGTTTGTGTCTTTCGGGGTACAATTGGTTGTGTGTTGGACTCGTGTCACATGCGTATCCTAAATCTAGTGGGATACGGTGTGATACTCTCCATTTGTGTGTGTTTATGTGTAGATCTAATTATTTGTGGTTTAATTCTTTAAATATAAATTGTAAATATATATAGAGGTTATATATTTATTTTAGTGTAATTATTATGATATTTATTGTAGCATAGATCTATGTATTTTTTATGTGTACTAATATAATGTATAAATATATATGTAGCTTTCTTTACATGCATTTATATATGTTACAACTTATGTTAATAAAATAAATTATATATAAATGTTTTATAAAATATATTTATGTGTTTAAATAAGTAATTATATTAATTATAATTATTATATAATTTTAATTGTATATAAATGGATGTATTTTTATGTGTGCATTTAGCCATGTTAAAATATGTACATTAGTACATAGATGTGAATTGTAGCTTTTAATATATATTTATATGTATAGGATTATGTATATATATAAGTATATATTTATTTATTTATTTGTTTTATATATATATATATTGATTTATATATTAATATATATATATATATATATATATATATATATATATATATATATATATATATATATATATATATTTATATATACTTTTTAGTTTTAGCGACAGCAGCATTTAATGACAGATACTGTCATTAAAGCAGCAGCCGCTGTAGCAGTTTTTGGGCATTAATGACAGTTCTGTCATTAATGCAGCGGGCGAAAATAAGCAGCAGCAACAACGACAGTTTTTCTGTGACAGTTTGAACTGTCATCAATCAGTGACAGCAGTGGGTTTTATATACAGCGTTTTGGTGACAGTTTTGCAGTGACAGTTAGGCAGTTTTGGTTTATATTTTATATATTATATATATATATATATATATATATATATATATATATATATATATATATATATATATGTATTTGTGGTGAGATATAATACTAGTATTGTTATTATTTTTAATTATATAATATATTAGTTTATATATAATATATTATGTATTAGAGTAAATAATATACCTATATGTATCTTGAGCATTACTTTGTGTGGATACCAAGTGGGTTCAAAACCATGATTCCTAATTATTGTAAATATTATTATTCTATATTATTATACATTATTATTAATATATATGTATTGTGAGGTTTACCTTGGATTCACGTATCCGAAGATACGGTATCCTAATATTTTAGATTGTGGTTCCTAGGACTTAGATTGTAGTATTTTTGATCCAAGATTTTGGTACTAGACTTGTGCAACCTAGAAATAGATAGTTGACTTTAGTTGACTTTAGAGTTGACCATAGTTGACTTTTGACTTAGAATTAACTTATTGACCTAGAAGTTGACTAGTTTAACTTGTTCTCTTTTCGGGACCTTGTATTGATGTTGTATTCCATATCTAGGTCTTCGAGGCACCGAGTCAGACATCTGTGAGACTGTTCTTTGGACTTCAGGCGAGTACATTCTCTGATAGTTTCTCATTTATGATATCCTCTATGTTCACTGTATCTAGTATAGATATCCATGTTCTCTTGACACTATGGTTACACGGATTGGTATATCCGGATCTCGTCATGAGATGTTATTCCTTGGTATATGGTGTATATGGTGCAAGTATTGTTTCATTGGTTATATTGTACATGTACAGACACCGATTTTTGGGAGGAGTCGCTCTCTTCTTGGGGAATCTAGTGCCATAGAATACCGTGGTTGGATCTATTATACCAGTCGAGGGTGGAGAGTATTAGTATAGATATGTGATCAATATCCCTATTGAATAAAGTACATATTACAGAATAGTGTTGATCATGCACCGCACGTATGATTAGCCAGGCCGCATTGCATCTTGCCCAAGCCGATCACATGTTAAGCTAGTACTCACACACTTAGTCATTAGTATTATTGTTCCATTGGCATATTGTTCATTATTGTATTTATTTCCAGTATTTCCTTATTGTACATATATCTCTTGTATCTATTGTGCATCTTGTTTATCCACAGCTATTTACTATTACATAGTTTTTATCATTAATTAGAACTGCTGTTAGAGATGTACTCTGCTCCTTTCCTGACTGGATATATTTTTTCAGATGACACTGAGGAGTGGTACCCTACCTTTTATGGACCCTAGGATGTTGTGAGTTTAGATTCTGAGACCCTGGCTCAAGAGGGACTTATCCCAACTGAGACAGTTGACCCTGGAGTTGTAGCCTCGTAGTATTCTTTTGTACTGGATTTGTCTCCAGCTTATTTCTGTATTTCTTCAGACTCATTGATGTATTATTTCAGACTCATGAGTTGTATTGTGACTATTCTATTCTTATCTGATTCGTGCTCATTTCTATCTTAGTTCTGTGATTGAGTATACTATCATTATTGGTGGTTCATTTTATTGTTAGATAGATTATCTAGACAGCGTTCTACCGCCGATTCTGCGGCGTAGGCTGGGCGTTGTTTCCGACTAGTACCCTTACACCGGGTGCGGGTCGTGACAGCTGACAATATACAACTTGAATGGACATCCACATTTCTGCGTCCCAATACTTTTCTTTCTCTGTTATACTTCTTTGGTGACCGTATCTTTCTACGATGATACTTGAACACACCATATCTCTCACATCCAAGCTCAAAACTTTTTCGTCCGACCCGAATGCTAATCGATCTTGTAATTATGATAATTGTGTTTTGTTGTGTTCCAACTTGATGGCACCATTTTTGCACTTCTTCACGAGATTTGAACACAGTATCCGTGGTGAATAAATGGCCAAAATCGATGTAATAGGAGTATCTACAACAATATCTCCAAACGACATGGTCTGCATCTTCAAATAGAAGAAAATATATAAGTAAAATGAGTTCAACACAGAACTTGAAGACTTAAACTGTCAGTCTTAGGACTTCCAAAATGTTAGTTGTCTTAAGACTAACAGTTTAAGTCTTAAACTGCCAAAATTTTGGTTGTCCTCATTGTAGTGAAGGCTGCCAAATTTTGAAAGTTTAAGTCTTAGGACTGCCAAAATTTTGGTAGTCCTAAGACTGACAATTTCGATTTGTGCAAAATTTTAATGATTCAATAGAGAAATGAATTACCAAAGCATGTTCGGGGGTTCAAAAATGCGATAATGCATTCGACAGGTCGATAACTTCATCGAATTGATTCTTTATTATCCCTTCTACATTGTTGGGAGTCATTTGCATTGGAGAATGACCAACGATTTGAGAAGTTTCATCAGAAAAGTTTGAAAAATACGTAGCCGAAGATTCTCCGAAGATTCGTTGAAGATCCACGAGTGTGATCGGAATGATGGAGATTTGTTAGGATTTATGTGACCACAAAAATATTATTAGTTTAAGGTGTCAGGGATTTGGAAAAAGAAGAAGACATATGAAATTGTTTTTTATATTGTCTCTTAACAATATTTCAAAGATATTATAGTAAATAAATTTTTAATATTTGTGTTGTTCCCTAGTAATGTGTAGTTCCTTAACATTCACACACATGAACCTGTATATTTGCCTAGCTCAAAGCCCTTTCGTCTCGTTAGCTCATTTTGTTCACACGCTAGCTAGCAATGGAGATAAGTGCCGCAACTCTCACAAGCTCCCCCCTCCTCTCTTCCTCCCTCTCCTTCTCTCCTCCTATTTCCCGCCAAATTCTCTCCTTCTCTTCGCGAACAGTTCAAAGACCATCTCGAACCCATGCTCGAAGAGCCACCCGCGCTCGTGGCTTCTCCGGTGACCCCTTTCTCATTCTTCTTGCTCTTTTTCAATATGAATTCGATTGTTCGTACAAATGTTTCTTGTAGTTTTCACTGATTTTGACGGAGAGGTGTTTGTAGAAATGCTCAAGAGAGAAAAACACGAACACATAACGGACACGACAACAATTTTGGTGTGATACGTGTCCTGCATGACGCGGAAACTGACTGAAACGAGAAAGATTAGTGTTTTATGTATTCGCAGCCACTTTGTGCGGAAAGATGTCACTTGGGTCACTTCTTGGTCAAGTCATTAGCAATGAGGTTCAATCGAAGTCTTAGATGGTTATATTGTTAGTTCCTAGGTAGATCAAGATGGATCACAAAGTTCAAGAACAGATATTCACACAAACTTTGCAGTCTGTTCTTTGTTTGATCATGAAGTTGTAATAGAGACTCAGAGATTCACGCAAACAAGTTTGATCTCTGAATAACTCGATTCCAACGAAATACTTTTAATATATATATCAGATTACAACTTGTTGAATATCAAAACCGTTCATTATTATAAACGAAGTTGCAATTGAGACAAAACATTTTATAACTTTTAAAAGAAGTAAGGAGAATAAGACAAAAATAATGATTTTGCTGAGGCGATGACGAACATCTTTGCTCAAAGTAAGATTCGACCTCTAGACGATCTGCTCCTAGGAACCAACAAGTTCACAAGAGAACTTCTGGAATGGTCGCTGTCACCTCTGTTGCAGACTCGAAAGAACTTCTGGGCTTCGGTGGCTGCCACAACAATATCTCTTCCATCTCTCAATTTAGTAGTGATGTCTCAAAGGAGGCACAAAAAGTCTATTTATATAGTAGGGGGGAAGCACTAACCATAATCCTGGCCTTCAACCAAATCTGGAAATATAACAATCAAATAAGAACCAAATCCCAAAAGATCATACTTGATTTAATTTGATTTATCTTCCATAACCGTCCAAATACCGCAATCTGTGGAGTATGCGCAACCTGTGCAGTTTGCGCATATGCCCATACGAGTAAACTCGCATGCGCACAACAACATAGCTGTGCAGCTGCTCATGCGCACATATGTGTAGCAGCGCGGCAGTTCATGCACGCATACGTGCAACAACACATGCACGCAAATGTGCATAGCCCGTGCTGCAACTCGCACATGCAATTGCGCTAGCAACCACGCATGCAACTCGCGTATAGAATGGGTGCACGAGTGCAACAAATACAAACAGGCGCCATGCGACCAATATAGATGTGCAAAGTACAAAGTGCAAAGTGCGTCACCAAAGTGCCACTTTGCGCTCTTCGTCTGAGTCCGAGTCGCTAAGTCCCTTTCTCCTAATTTTTTTTTCAAAGTGAGTGACAAAAACAAAAATTGTTCCTTTGAGGTTTAAACTTAAAACTTCTAGAAAAATTATCCCATATGGGCCACCACCCCATGTGCATATGCCAATACAAGGCATAAATATATATTAGGATATACACTTTGATGATTTTCTAATGTGGGACTAAAGTTCCTAAAGTTAAGTTAGAAAACCCCAACAATCTTTCACATATATCATAATATATGGTTGAGCGTTCCCCACAGTGGTTGCCATCATGCATTAGGGTAGATGTCACTGACGACATGAATCTTCCTGCATGGGTCAAACAACAGTACGATACATGAATGAACTGAGCCTTGAAATCAATACCATAGCTGTTATTCTTTTCACTCATATAATGACATCAGTTGTGCCTTTGGTAGCACATTAAAGGTCCTGTGCTGACCTGGTCTCAGTGTATGTATCGTGGGTGTCTATAAGTTTACCCTCAAGAAACGTCCTACATCTCTTTCCATAGACTTAGGTGAGTTCTTTCAGAGAGAGTAACATATCCTTGTGGTATTACGTCGCTATGACATGGACCAAAGCGGAGCTCCGCAACCTCTTGGTAGTGTCATCCCACTGTAAGATGAGGTCATAGATCTCTTTGTAGTGTTGTACTATCACTCTCCACTTATTCGATATTAGGCTATCTGCCTATACGCGGGGCTACTACTGCTATGACATGGCCCAAGGCCGAGGCTCCTACCTCATCGTGGTGTCACGCCACTGTAGCATGGGGGTACCGTCCTCTTGTAGTGCCGAGCTACCCGTGCTTCCTGTAAAGTACGTCGGACATTCAAAATGTCCGAGAACTTATTAAGGCTCATGATCATCATTTCACAGGACATGTTCTATACAAAGAACAATCTAGTAGACCACAATGGAGGGATAATATCCCAACAATATCCTGAAGGACTAAGCACGGTCCCTGGTATTTTTTCAGTCAATGATCATTCTTTGAACCAAAAGCTAGATGCCTAGTAGATTTTTCTTTGAACAAATAGCAAAAAACTTTATGGAAGAATTACAAAGACATAATATCAAAATGCCTTCAAGCCCATTTTTCTTGCTGTGTACATGAAAAAATTCTCACCTGCGTGAGTTTCGGAGGCAGATTCTTTAACTGGAGAGAATAAGGGAAACTCAACCTCGACAATGGTAACATTCCGAGACACAATGTACCTCTTCAAAGTCAAAAAAAAATAACGATATATTTTCTGATCCTTAGGATACCCAAGAAAAATACACTTGAGTGCCTTCAGATCCAATTTAGAAAGTATATGACGAGTATCACGAACGTAACAAAAGCACCCAAAAATCTCGAGAGGTAGAGAAAATGACATACAATCGGGATGTAATATAAAAAAAGGAGTAGCTCTATTGAAGACTCGAGATGACATACGATTAATCAGATAACAAGCCGTAAGCACAACATCCGACCAAAAATTTTTGGGTGTACTAACGTAAAACATAATGCTCCAGTTGTTTCCAAGAGATGATTCTTACGTTCTACCACATCATTTTGTTGTGGTGTATAATGACAGAAAGTTTGGTGGATAATTCCATGTTTAGCAAGATGGGAAGAGAACTCCAGAGACATACTCACGACCATTGTCGCTCCGAAGACACTTAATAGAAACAATTTTTATTTCCGTAAAAAAATTACACTAGATATCAAATAATTCCGAACGACTCTTCATTAGGTAGACATAAGTGACTGGAGTATTCATCAACAAAGAAAACAAAATATTTGAACCCCATCACTGATTCAACAAGCCATGGACCCTATATATCAGAGTCTACTAAATCAAAGGGAGCTGAAACAACTTTATCCAAACCTACCGGATAAGACGCACGATGATGTTTAGCTAGACTACATGACTCACAATTAAGAGAAACTCGAATATCTAGTGATTGACACAATTTTTGAAGGACTTAGATAGACGGATGACCAAGTCGATAGTGCAACTTAAACGGGTTGCGGGACACGACGACACATGTAACAAGCGAATTCAACTTAACCGGGTATAAGCCTCCAGCACATTCCCCTACCAATAGTCTTTTTCGTCTTCAGGCCTTGAAAAACACAACCATCAAAAAAAAATTACCGAGCAGTGTAATTCACGAGTTATCCAACTAATGGATAATAAACTGAATGAGTTTCCAGGTGTATGTAAAATTGAATTGAGTGGCAAGGTAGGAGAAAGACTGGTACTTCCTTTTCCACGAACTTTCAGAGAACTATCATTCGCAATAGTAATATTTGTCGCACGATCCACAGATATATAATCACACAACATACCTGCATCGCCTGTCATATGATTAGACGCACCCGAATCTATTACATTGCTTTGTTCTTACCACGCATGCCGCTGAGTTATTAGCTATGGATCCAGATATAGAGACTCCACTACGTCGTTGAGCTTGAAATTCAACAAATTTTGCATAGGTCTGTGCAGTCATTTGCACATATTGCTCTTCATTATCATGAGCATCCGATGCAACATTGGTAGTAGGAAATTTGGGACATTGCTACTGAAATTGTCCAGGT
Source organism: Iris macrosiphon (assembly GCA_036927795.1). Lineage (NCBI taxonomy): Eukaryota > Viridiplantae > Streptophyta > Magnoliopsida > Asparagales > Iridaceae > Iris > Iris macrosiphon. Next base: position 89,181,378 of record JAYESA010000019.1, on the reverse strand, counting down.
TTACCATAATTGAAGCATGTGCGCGGTCGTCCTCCATCACGGCCGCCATTACCTCGTCCTCCATCGACCATCATTTCGGCCACTACGTTTACCACCAAGGCCCCCACGGAATCCACCATGAGCAGCACCCAAGGCAGATCAATCAGTAGGTGCATTACTCGTATCAGTCCCAACTACTTTTGCTGTCCATAAGACACGAAAGTAGGTTTCTATCAGAGATGGAACCTCAGCTCCAACAATAATCTGAGATCGTGCAAAATCTGCATCAGGATGAATTGAGGCAAGATACGCCATGACATAGAGCTGCTGACGTTGAGTCGTTAACTCATTGATATTCGTCGTCAAGGGTAACACGCGACCCACCTCATTAGTTTGTCTTAAAGGTACGAAAGTGATCCTTATGTGACTTGTCTCCTTGATCAGCTCGGTAGACTCCAACAACCGAGTCATAAATACGAAACAAATTGCGCTTTCCATCAAACGCAGCCGCTAGGACCTATATTCCTTCACCGAATTTATGTTCTGAACCATATCCTCGACTGATGGTTCCATTGAATTTATCAACTGTGTAAACAGTCTGCTATCATTTGTCTCCCACTGGTCGTATATAGGATCATCTACCGCTGTCAGTGAGATGCTTTGACAACCACATTTCCCTAAGTGTCTTTTCGACCTTCTTGAGTCACGTGGAGTAGCCGTCCGGACCATCCAGCCTACGATCGACAAGTCGAATTGAAGAAACCGTTGTACCGGTGATCGGTATCCCTGCCTCTGTGTTCCCGACACTAGTGCTACCAACACTGCTATTCACCGCAGTGTTCAACATCCTTCAGGTTTTTGATTCGACTATTGTTGATCATCACGGCTCGATATTCACATCAACTTTGCCAATGCACGATGTTCACATCAACTTTGCCAATACTGGCTCGCGAATTCATGGAAGAGATCGAACATGGATCACACAAATCAGGACAGAGATTCACTCAGGAATAGTTTGCTCTATGTTAGATCCTGATGTGGATACCGGATCAGGAACAAAGATTCACACAAACAATCAAGTTTGCTCTCTGTTAACTCCTGATGTCGTTGTCGAGATTCAGAGGTTCACACAAACGATCACAATTTGCCCTCTGAAGATCTCAACTCCAATATTTTTTTTAGTTATTGTCGAGATTCAGAGGTTCACACAAACGATTACAATATCCTCTGAAGGTCTCAACTCTAGTAATTTATTTTTATTTTATTTTTTTACAGCAGTAGAGTTATGGTTTTGGGGGGTGGGGGCTGGAGATCTAGGGTTGGGGGCTGTGAAGGATGGTAGCTGTCTTGAGGGTGGTTGTGGCTGTCGGGTGGTGGTGGTGGTAGCAGTGGTGGAGGGCTGCACTAGGGGGTGGGGGTGGGGGGGGTGCGAGATCGAGTTGGGAGCGGGCTGGGACCGGGGGGGGGTCGGTGGGGGGGGGGGGGAGGGGGGGCTACTATCGGCAGGGAGCTGGCCGGCGAAGCGGAGGGGGGGCTGTGGGGTCGGGTAGGGGGGTGGATGATTGGAGCAACGGGGTGCGGACAGTAGTGGGGGCCGGTCGGCAAGGGGGGAGCGTGCGGGAGAAGAAGGCAGCTGGAGAAGAGAAGAAAAGAGAAGAGAGTTAGGGTTAGAGTTTTGGAGAGAAGAGAGGAGGGGAAGGTGACAGCTAGGGTTTTGGCTCTGATACCATGTGAAAATATAATGAACCTCTCAACCTATAAGTGAGGGTTTGGACTCATATGTATAGAGATGTGAATGATACATTTACATATAGGCCCACACTTATTGGGATATAGCATAATGTTACTTATTAAGTTCCTTAACAAACAAATACCAACTCAGTCATATTACAAGCATTCAACTTTTAAGTATATTATATACACAAATATATATATATATGTACTTATATCTGTGTCGAAGTGCAACATCAGTGTCTCTGCGGACACTAACTCAGTCACATATTCAAGTACCAGCTCACTAACGTTCAATGATTTTGGAGAGTTGCCATTTCGGACACCCTACGTCAATGACAAAGTACTACACCAATGTCCACGTCCACTAATCGAAGAATGATAGGTTGATGGATGGGAATATAGATGGAATGGTCAGAATGGAAGGAGAATTAACTTAGAGAAAAAATTCTTAAAAAGATGATATATCTCACTGCCAACTAATTCTGCACTCTCATATTTTCCTTATAGTAATCTCTACTTCAAGTCCCTTCAACATGGCCAAATACTTCTCTTTTACAGAACAAAGGAAACCTATATCTCCAAGACTTGATTCCAAGTGTATGTAATCATATCTACGTATATCTAATAACCACTGCAAGGGCGACCGGTCAATCTAATTTCTTTTCTTGGCAGCGTTCTAAATTTCGCTAGGCGGAATCGGTGCGGTGGAGGGCCGCCTAGCGCCTAGTCCAAACAGATTTTTTTTTTTTGAAATTTGAAATTTGTGATCCATAAACAAAATTTGAAATTCAAAAATGTTCTAACTTTAAAATCCATAAGACAATTCAAATTTTTTTTTTTGAAATTTCAAATTTGAAAAATTTGAAGTTTGAAATTTGAAATTTCATTATTCTAACATCCAAATCTAATCTTAAAACCTAAACAACATATCCACAATACAGCTAAGCATAAAATAATCAAAAAATTCAAAAAAAAATCAAAAACCAAACAACCGTACAAGGCCGCCTAGGGCCGAACAGGGCCGCCTAGGGCCGAATATGGCCGCCTAGACACCGAACAGGTCCAAATATGGCCGAACAAACGCCTAAGATCGCCGACCAAGGAATTTTCGGTGCGGCGGGCGGCCGTCTAGGCCGTTTTTTAGAACACTGGCTTTTGGTGCTTTATGATGTTTGGCCAAGATTGTAGATGTTGGAAGTCGGGTTCATGTCCGTTATGGTTTTGAAATGTCGGATGTTGGATGTCGGATATCAATAAGTAGATAGCATATTACATATTATATATAGTAAATGTTCTATCTAATTCTAGTTTCTAAATGTACTAGTTGTTCTAAATGCCATAGAACTAACAAACAACTAAAAAACAATAACAATTGAAGGCCGAGAAAAAGAAAAAAATAACTAGTAACATTTAAATCTTGTATAAAGTAATTTAAGAGTCTAATTAAGATATGTACAAATATGAAAACTACTGACCTGTGTAGTCCTTCACAAACTCTTAGTCTTGTTACTCAGTAGACGATAAATCCAAGATCCCTCAACATATCACTCTATATTGTAGGTTAATGGGTTGGGAGCCATTAACCGTTTGAAGTTAACAAAAACTGAAAGCCTATTTTTAAATATATCTGTCGATACTGGTTATTTCGTGTAGTCCGATGTATCGGACTCAACCCGAAATATCGGCCGATATTCTCTCAAACGACATAATTGACATATGGTGCCAATATATGTTGTTTTCCTTGTGAAAATTGGATGTCAGTTGACATGCCGGACATGTAAGCCGTCATCTGTAATAGTGTTTGTCCTTCATTATAATTTACTAGCCTACTCATTTATGTAACTTTTGTGCAAAAAACACTCTAATTTTCTCGTTATCTTTTATTTGCATGATTGTACACAAGTTCATCTATGCTTTTGTTAACATTATCTTTTCATTTTTGTAACAAGCGGAAGGATATAGCTGTGTTCAATAATTTCATCTACATTTATCTCATAGGTGCTAGAATGTCCACTGTGGAGCTTGAAGCATCTCAAATTTTCAAGGCCAGTCATCCCCTATTGCATACATCTGGTTTATGAACTGTTTTTATATTCCAACTGCTTGATTATTAGCAATTAACAACTGGTATAGCATGCCTCCAACTTTTTTGCTGATATTGAGCAAACATAACCTTAAGAACTAAAATGCAGAACAAGGCATCTCAGATCTCCACTGCATTGAAAGGAACATCCATATTTCTAACTGGTAAGCACATGGTTACATATTTTATTTCTGTTTCATCCATCAAGATGGTATGTGAACAAAGCACACACAGATTGAGGTGTTATTCATGTCAGATCATGATGCACAGGGATGAATTGCACCATGAAAACCAACCTGGGGAAGCTTTTAGCTGATTCACTGAGATATTATTACTTTGACAGGTGTATACCTTGATCCTAAAAACCTTCTATGAACTTTATATGCTTTATTTTGCTTTATAATTTATGTTAACTCCCCCCATGTAAGCAGTGATAGTTTAGTTGAGCAAGCTGCTGGTGGCAGTTCTGCTGCTAAATCCTTGAGGGAGGGAGATGAGAAGGCTTTTCATGATTCAGAGGTAACTTTTTATGATTGAATTTTCGACTTTCATCTTGTAATGATATTATGAAGTGAAGTTTAGTTGATGTCTTAACCTACAAACTTTTCTTTTCCAGACTGAAGTGCTCAGACAGTTATCTTCTATGGGCCGCCTTGTTGTTTGTGCTGGGGATGGTGCTGTTCGTTGCTCAACTAATCTGTAAGACTTTCTTTTTCGGAGGAAATGGTGGACTAAGTCCCTCCTGCTTCATTAAAGAGCACGTGAAACTCAAAAGCCCATCATGAAGCAACTTTATACTTAACGGACTTGCATCAAGTAGTCAAGTTTATACTAGTAGATTGCTCTTGGTTTCAGTTCCTCAGTTTATAACTAAATAATTTATTCCTTTCTAGGGCTTTTATGAGATATGGCATATCTATTTGGATAGATATCCCCTTAGATATGTTAGCGAATGAAGTGCTGAAAGCTGAGGACCTGTCAAATGTTGCTCAGGCCACATCAGATTCAAATTCATTTTCAAAGGTCAAACCTACTCCTTTATCAATTATGGAAGATGGGTATCTTCTAATTTATGATTGGTGTATATATGACCAAATAGTATTTCTTTCTTACAAATTTTTATGGTAAGTTCAGAAGATTATCTTTTACAGTTTGCAAGTAGATGTATATACTAGATGTCAATAATGAGGGCCATTACTGCCAATACTGCCAATATGAGCCCCATCGACCTCCTTATAGGTCACTACAGTTCGCAGGTAGATATATAATATATGAGCCCCATCGACCACCTTATATGTAGTTTACTAGATGTCAATACTGCCAATAAAATGAGGGGCATTAGATATCCATGCCTTTACCACAGGGGTGGACCCACATGGAAGTCTGGATTTCAGGAGAAAAAAAAATTTAATAGTTCTTTTTGGATCTTTTTTTCAGAAATACAAATACAATTTTGCTTCCATTGATTAAGTCAAACTAAATTGGGGTTCAAACGGTCAAGTAGTTATCTTTTTATGTTGGTATATATATATATATATATATATATATATATATATATATATATATATATATATATATATATATATAACATTTCAAGCCCCCTTTTCTAACTATATTATGAGTCTCTACTAACTAAAATTTCTGGATCTGCCCCTACTTTACCAGATGTGATTTAAATCGTGTAACTATATTTACCAACTTTAGATGAATATAAATGCTTGTAAGAAGCATAGATTTGGGCAATTAAAAACATGTTAGAAAATTTTTGTAGCAGATATGAGTATATGAGTATTAAGATGGATGAGTAACAATACATTGAAAGATACAACTGTAAATGAGCATATTCGTGGAAAGTTTAAGGTGGTGCTAATTTAGGACAAAATAAGAGAAATTGGTATTGGACGGTTTGGACAAGTGTAACACAAAGTAATAGATGATCTAGTAAGGAGCGATAAGATACTAGTTAAAGGAGCCGTTAGAACTAAAGGTAGGCCTATACGAATATGGAATGTTCTTTTATATACTAAACATGTATTGAAGTTTTAAATAAGAATTTTTATTTAAGTGTGACAGAGGGCATTGCCTCTTATATATCTTAATGGAAGAAAATGAGTCAAACAACCGGCTCCAAAAACTTGGGATAAAGGCTTTGTTGTTGTTGTTGCAAGGAAGAAAGTTAAGAGTTATTGAGAATATGGAAATTTGGTTTTGGAGAAAGGAGGGTAGGGTTGTAGATCAAGCATGAAGTTTAGGGTTAGGGTTTTAGAAATGAAGGGCGGTGCTGAAATTTTATTTTAGATGGAGAGTGGTAATTGAGTTTTATTTAGTGGAAGGTAAGAGTGAGGTTTAAGATGATCCATTTGAACCTTGGATATATTTAAAGGAGTGGTTTTAGTACATATATGTATAAGAGAAGGAAAACCTTCCTTGTACAAGACTATCTAATGTGGGACTAAAGCAACTACATAAAGCCACCAACTCTAACAACTGACATTTTTATCTAAGCAGAAACTAGTAATCATAATAGCTTGCAACAATATTGGGCCTTTGTTATTTAGAATTTGACAATTTGACATTAAACATTTCTTTACAAAATGAAATTGAACATTTACTGTTTTAAGTTTGAAATGTTACTTGCAAATGCAATGTGTCTGTCACTCTGTCTAAAGATATATATAAAATTCATATCACCAAACCTTCTTAGTTGGCAAGGACACTTGATTGACTTGTTTTATCCGTGTATGATACTTGGTTAGAGACGAGGCATATTTATATATAAACCATGACCATACAAAATAAAGCCATCTCATTCATTTATTTTAATAAGCAAAATGGACACCAAAGACCCGGGGATCCACAACAGAAACATCACATTCATTTATCGGAATTTGGTCAATAGCCATCCACAATAGAACCATCACATTCATTTGTTTATAATAAGCAAATTGGACATAAAGATCCACAAAACATCAAATAGAAAAGGTTTAACCAATTTTATATGTTGGTATACGCGAAAGCCCCTGCCACCACCATAAGTCCAGCATTGTGGTGAGGTGAGGGTTGAGGGATACATTATTTATGTTATTCTCACATGGCCTGCCAACATGACTCAACCTTCTATGCCTTGTTGATCTCAACCTTCCATGTTGGTGCCAAATTCCTAGTTATGAGCATGAGAGGGTATGCCATAAACCCTAGGTGCTAGTTGGCAGGTAGGTGACCTACCTTGTGGGCATGCAGTTTAATTCATGAAATTAGGGACCACGCTCCAAGTTTCCCTTGAGTATAAAAATTCTAACAAGGTGGTAAAGATGATACAATTTTCGGTAGAGATTTGTATTTATCTTTGGGGCACCTTAAGTGAGAGTGAAATAAAATGACAATCCCATAGACATTTTTTGTTTGCGAATATAAATATATAACCCTTGACTCTCATTACACTCTAGAGTTTTGATACAATGGCAACGACTTTAACATTCTACCATAATCATCCAAGTTCAAATCCTAAAACATGATGCCCAAGTGCCACGAGGCTCTCGGTTACGTAGCGTTTGGGCATGGTCAAGATGTGCAACCTTACCTCCATATATATGGAGTGACTATTTCCGTGACTCAAACCTCCGTCCTCCATGATGCAATCAACATGCCGCTGTGTATGCTAGGCGATGTCCTCTGTTCTAATCCTTTAAGCGAATTTTAAAAAAATTTATCTGCGTGAATCCAACTCTATGTCCAAAATGGCCTTCCACATGCAGGGGTGTGTTATACAAATATGTAAAGCCTCATACAACTCAAGAATTTTGGTGTGGTAGAGATTTTAACAAATATATAATACATATATATTATTTTCTTTATTAAGGAGAGAGTTTGTAAAGAATTTTTTGACAGATTTATATTGGTAGCTGTAATTATCAAGAAATTGTTCTTATGTTATCTTAAAACATACATTCCATCCATTGTAGCCTAGTTTCTGTTCATGTCAGGTTCTGGAAGAGATCTCACATCAGTATAATGCTTTGAAAGAAGGATATGAAACATCAGACGCAAGGGTCTGCCTCCAAAGTAAAATGGGAAACTATATGTTAATATCTATAAGGTACATAGAGCTATTAATAACACTTAGTTGATTCTTGCAGAAGTTGCCTCTCAGCTAGGCCATGAAGAGTTGGACTCTGTGACTCCAGAAGACATGGTGGTCGAGGTAAGGAGGAACAGTTATCACAGGATGCATTCAATTTCTGTGTTCAATTATTAAATAAACATGTTCTAGGTTCTGAAAGAGATTGAAAAGCTGACAAAAGTGAAGAAGATGATGGAAGCAGCTGCTAGACCATTTTAATAGACAGACACATTGTTGAGGTAAACATGTAATAATCTTGTAAATCCCCTAAAATTGTATCCTAATTTTTTTTTACTAAGTTTGATTATTAATATGGTAATCAGACTTTCTGTTTGCTTATCATTATCATTATTTTTGATGTAATTATATAATAATTGAATGGTAGTGATAAGAATAGCATTAATTAGTTAGTATTAATATTATAGTCTAATTAATGTATCTGAGTATGTAGTTCTCTTCTAATTACCTTTTACTGATATTCAATAACGTATAATTGACTAATGTTTTACCTAAGTAATAATTAATAATTTAATAACCTACCTAACAGTATTCCTTTAATTCACTGTCCTCTCTCTCTCTCTCTCTCTCTCTCTCTATATATATATATATATATATATATATATATATATATATATATATATATATATAATGCCAAAACTAGGATTCACCGTGAAAAAATTTCGTTCCAAAAATACTCTTCAACATATTTAGTAATTAAAAAGAATACCTACAATAAATTTCACTGACAACCATTTAAGAGATACAATAATGACAACCATTTACGGAAATTAAAGGGTTCATGCTACTTGCTAAGTCTTTTAAATTGTTACCAAAGAATTCGAAGGATTGAACCATTAACCTATATAATTAAAAGCAGTAGAAATAAACTAACTCATCAACATCATTCACTCCAATATACGTGCAAAGCACGTGCATATATACTAGTATATATATATATATACTTGCATTGCACATGCTCGTGCCCATATTTATCTCTCTCATCAAGTACAACACAAGTATTCCTGTACAGCTAAGATCCCCTCCCACCCCCACCACCAAAAAAAAAAAAAAACCTTCTTTAAGATCCTGGAGCTCTTTTTTTTACCTACTCAAAATGGCTCTCCATTCTCGTGCATGTCTCCTGCCCACACTCTGCCACCAGCTTTTACTCTCCCACCCTATTTCTAAAAAACACAGTGAGCCCTCACTTGTTCTGCGGAATTTTCATTTTTGTGCTAAGCACTGCACTCCCTACTGCTCAAGGCCCTAGCTCCCGTATACCACTTTTCCCTGTAATTATACCATCTTCTTTCTCAGAGGAAGGGAACCTTCTCTATTCTCTTTCCTTCAACATCTTAGCTACCTCACGACTATCCCTCCATATTCTTCTTAAACTACTTCCACCCTGTAATGAGAACCCACATACACACAAACCTCAACTTCTCTTCGTCTTAACCCTATACTTTCATATCTCTCTCTCTCTCTCTCTCTCTCTCTCATTGTTATTTTTGTAGAGGTGAATAATATGATGATTATTATTGAAGAGTGAGTTACATATATATAGGAGAGGCTAACCTCTCTTACTATTGTTCTATCCGATGTGGGACTAAAGTCCAATACTACTAACACCCTCCCTCAAGTTGGAGCATAGATGTCAATCATGTCCAGCTTGTTACACAAAAATTGTACCCGAGTACCCAAAAGAGATTTCGTGAAGATATCGGCTATCTGATCACCGGTCCCCACGTGATGAAACTTTATCATCCCATTTTTATACTAATTACGGACGAAGTGGACATCAATTTTAATGTGCTTCGTCCTTTCATGAAATACAAGATTGGTAGCAATATGGATAGCAGATTTGGTTATCACATCACATCTGATACTTTAGATCATGCTTCTTCTCCCAGCTCTTGTAGAAAATGCTGCAGATATAACACTTCTATCATGCCATGAACAATGGCTTGATATTTTGCTTCCGAACTTGACCGTGCTATCACACTCTGCTTCTTGCTCTTCCACGATACCAAGTTTCTGCCAATAAATACCAAGTAGTCAGATGTAGATCGTTTATCCGTCAAGCTTGCACCCCAGTCAGCATCGGTAAAGCACTCAACACGAGTATGTCCATGATTCTCCATCTGAATTTATTTTCTTGGATTCTGAACTAAATAGTGTAGAATTCAGTGAACTGCCTGCCAGTGTGGAACTCGTGGAGAAGCCTTAAATCTACTTGCGACACTTACGGCATAGGAAATGTCCGTGTGAGTCATGACCGCAAGTAGTTTGAGTTTTTCAACCACTCGACGATACTGATCCGGATTGGTCATTAGGACCCCCTCGTCTGAGAGTAACTTTACCCCTGGATCCATGGGCGAGGTTGCTCCCTTGGCTTACATCAGTCCTGCATTATTTAGTATGTCCAGTATATACTTCCTTTGAGACTGTCACGACCCGCACCCGGAAATTCGGGCACGAGTGCGTGGGTATGTCCAGCCTACGCCGCAGTGTCGGAGGTAGTACGCTGTCTAGGGCATAATCACAGGTAATAAATCTAGCTCATTCACAATAATTAAATAGGCAAGGAAAAAATAGCAGGAAAAAGAACGCTAAGATTTTATAACCAGAATAGGATAATCAGATCCAGAGTTTATTACAGAACCATAGATTATATCGGGGACAAACCCGATTACTAAGATGAAAGGAAAACAAATAGCTAAAAGCTAACTACTCTGCAGGAGTAGTCTCCTGGGTGGGAACCGGCTCTGCAACTGTATCACCTGCTGTCTCATAGGGGCCATAATAGGTGGGGGCAAGGTTCTTATCATCACCTAAACAACGGATCCAGTCAGGAAAGGAGCAAAGTACACAATGCACAACAAGATTTAAACTAAATATTCGTGACAGGTAGAAAATAACTGACTAAGCATTATGTTGAGAAATGCGTAAGTAAGTAGTGAAATTAACTGAGAAATAATGTTATAAAACAAGACTAGAAGTAAAATATGATTGATTGCTATAAACCAGAAATCCGAGTAAAACAGGAATAAAATGTGACAAGAAATATAACTGTAACGAGACAGGAACTTATGTGCGTGAACTTGTATATTTAGAATACCTAGTTGGCATGTAGGGGTTTATAAGGCTATAGGGCCGTCATAGACGACTAGTACACAATGACTACGGGAATAATCAAGTATAAGGCTGATGGTACAATCGCGTACCAACAGCTGGCACACAGTGATTACAGGGGGAAAGGGTAAACTACATGCCTCCTAGTACTCTCCCGCCCGACACGAAAAGCAAGACACGAAATACATTATTCAAGACATGAAATCCAGTGCTCTAACTCTACATATAATCATCAATGGTACAAATAAAGCAGGGAATTTATTTATCACAATATAAAGGTTAAACTTGAAGTGCAGGTACTTGCCTGTTGTTTGGATCTGATTAATTGTACTTCGGGGAAAAATATTCCAGAGATGAGTCCAAAAGCTGAAATAGACATTACCATCACGCTCAGAAGATGTCAAATAGCTAGAAACGCCTGTCCTTGGGTCCAATTTGGAGACAAGGGCAAAAACGGTAATTTCGGGTCAAAACGGGGTCCGCCGGTGGGCCCGCTTTGCACCGAAAAACGTGTCCAGGTCAACGGTCTCCAATTTCACCAAACTTAGTGTCAACAGGTCAGGAACGCTGATACGAACCCAACGGAACTTCCAGATTTGGATTCCGATGAGCCGAACACAAAATCGCCCGTCGAGCGGGGCCTGTGGGGCCCACGACACGCGATTTCGTCAACGTTCTCAGAATCGAACCAAACTTGACCCACAGGACCAGCGTATCGCTACGAGTCCGATGGCGCAAGTTTCGTCTCGATCCGACGTGTGTGCACGAAGTTAGGGTAAATTGCAGAAAAGGCGGATACGGGGCGATGTCCGCGGATACGCGTTGATTCTGGTGTGCACGCACACCCGAATCAGCTTCCACGAAAACTCACACGTCCGTATTGACGGTGCGCACGTATCTGTGAAGACCGCACGCGACCAAGTCGTCCCGTTTGGCGGGACGTACTCAGTTCCGGGGTGAAACAAGGTCTGGTTTTTCCTGTTTTTGGATCGCGGTGTGCGATCACCACAGGACGCGATGCCCCGAACAGTTTGTCCGGACACCGAGAGGGTCATACAGGCTTCACAACGCAATTTGCGGAATTGAAAACGGAGCTACGAGGCGAAAGTTACACGCACCTGAAGGGAACCCGAAAATCAGGGTCGAACCGAGTCCGACACGTGTCCGGCTCGTGTCGGACACAGGGAAATCGAATTAGGGTTAGGGTTTGGGGATTCGGCTGAGCTCCGGTGGCTCTGCGGCGGCTCAGGGCGGGGGAGGCCGGCCGGGGGTGCTGCGGCGGGGGGCGGCGCGGCGCTCGGGCGGAGGCGGCGGCGCGGGGGCGGCCCAGGGCGGCTGTGCTGCTGTTGCTGGGCGCTGCTGTCGTCGACGGCGCTCGACGGCGCCGGAGAAGAAGAGGAGGAGGGAGGAGGGTGCAGCGGCGGGCGGCGAGGTGGCGCTGGGCGGAGCTAGGGCGTGACGGCGGGTGGTCGGAGGGTGCAGCGGGCGGTGGAGCGAGGTGGCTAGGGTTTGGGGGTAGCCGGAGGGGAGAGCGGGGGATTAAATAGGGCTGGGACGGTGGCTGGGGGCCGAGAGAGGCGGCGGCCAGCGCGGGGCGGAGGCGCGTGGCCGCGGGCAGGGCGCCGCGTGGCCGGGCGGGGCGGCGCATGCGGCGGAGGCGCCGGAGGACTCGGGGTTGGGGAGGAATGGGGAGACGGGTCTGCGGGTGCGGGTCGGTTGCGGGTGGACCCGACCCGACCCGCTAGGCGGTCGTGGGCTGGGCCCTAATGGGCCGGGTTGGGCTGGGTTCGCGGGCTGGGCCGAAAAATAAAGAAAATAATAATAAAAATAATAATATTAATAATAATAATAATAATAATTAATTAATTAATTAGTAAATAAATAAATAAATAGTTTTTAGGCATTTAAAAATAGGTCCAGGGCCCGATAAATTTCAGAAAAATTACCCGAAGTCCAGTTTTCCATTTTACACCCAAAAATATTATTTTCATAATATTTTAATGTTGTTTATTATCAATTAAAAATCATGTAATAATTCAAAACCCTGATTTTAATTTCAGAAAATTCCCAGAAAATTCCAGAAAATTGTGAAAAATCCTAATTTTAATATTTTTGAAAAAAACAGGGGCTTACAATCTACCCAACTTATAAAATTTCGTCCTCGAAATTTAAATTATGGCAGGGTTCTCTCTGTCCAAACTCACTTGATTACAGTCCAGCGGGTTTCTCTCAGGTGAACATTGCGGTCGCTACCCAACTTAGAATTTTACCCATATCCTCTAAGACTGTACAACTAGTAAAGCTAGGTCCCAACTTAGTAAATCATGGCATTGAATCTTCAAGTCTGCAACACAAAACACAGCACATAGGGTCTTGTCTTAGTCATAAAGGGTTATCATCAATTCGTCCGGTCTGAGGGGTATGTCTAGCACTACAAATCATCTTATACCAACCACAGGTCTTTGTCTTTCCGAAATGAGGAAAGACGAGAATCAATAATAAAGAGTTTAAGGGCGAGGTGATAGAACAGAGGTATAGGGATCAAGGCGTTTTTTCAGGAATTCTAATGGGAATTGTCAGGCGGTTAAGGATCGAGGTTCTATTCTGGTAATGCTGAAACAATATGCTCGGACGTATTTAGAGGGCAAGTAGACTAGTCGACTATATCTCAATCCACATAAGGTAGTCATGCGAAGTGCGAATCAAAATGCACTAGGGTTGATCAGACCGTAGTACACTGATTCTGAGTAGACACTTGTACTAGTGGGGTTGATCAGGCCTCAATAATACAGGTGTCATGAACAAGCCCGATAAAGAGTAAGCTTGCAAAACTAGGCTATAAAATAGCAGCATCAGTCGGGTTCAGCAAAATTAAGTGCGCTAGATGATGATGAAAAGAGGTACAAATTTATTGAAATTCACAAGACACAAAATAAGCACAATAGCAAAAGCTTCTAAAAACTCTACAGTTATCAAAATTAAAAAGCATACTAGGTTATTTAGCAAGTTCAAAAATTACTAGGTTGGGGCTGAGGTCACGAACCAATAGGCACGAAAACAATACTAGAAAAGATATCTACGAATCACTTACGCGCATTAGCTGCTTCCAGAGTTTGCGCGTTCTCCACGGTCATGCTGGTAGAGTATCTCGTGGTGATTTTGTAGGAACCTCGTCGCTTGCTGGTAGATCCTTTACTCTGCATCCAAAAATAAACGATAAGGGGCGCACAGGAATCAAGGCAGGATGCAAGTCAATAAAATGATTCGAAGCCGATATGAATATCAAGAACGATTCGATCAAGTGGATGAGCTTTTCCTAAAATCCTCAATCTTATTGCAGGCCTGTTCGGTCCCTAAGTTGAAATCGAACAATTTAGTCGTTGACCTGCATGGGCCACCACAAAAACGTGTCACGACCCGCACCCGGAAATTCGGGCACGAGTGCGTGGGTACGTCCAGCCTACGCCGCAGTGTCGGCGGTAGTACGCTGTCTAGGGCATAATCACAGGTAATAAATCTAGCTCATTCACAATAATTAAATAGGCAAGGAAAAAATAGCAGGAAAAAGAACGCTAAGATTTTATAACCAGAATAGGATAATCAGATCCAGAGCTTATTACAGAACCATAGATTATATCGGGGACAAACCCGATTACTAAGATGAAAGGAAAACAAATAGCTAAAAGCTAACTACTCTGCAGGAGTAGTCTCCTGGGTGGGAACCGGCTCTGCAACTGTATCACCTGCTGTCTCATAGGGGCCATAATAGGTGGGGGCAAGGTTCTCATCATCACCTAAACAACGGATCCAGTCAGGAAAGGAGCAAAGTACACAATGCACAACAAGATTTAAACTAAATATTCGTGACAGGTAGAAAATAACTGACTAAGCATTATGTTGAGAAATGCGTAAGTAAGTAGTGAAATTAACTGAGAAATAATGTTATAAAACAAGACTAGAAGTAAAATATGATTGATTGCTATAAACCAGAAATCCGAGTAAAACAGGAATAAAATGTGACAAGAAATATAACTGTAACGAGACAGGAACTTATGTGCGTGAACTTGTATATTTAGAATACCTAGTTGGCATGTAGGGGTTTATAAGGCTATAGGGCCGTCATAGAGGACTAGTACACAATGACTACGGGAATAATCAAGTATAAGGCTGATGGTACAATCGCGTACCAACAGCTGGCACACAGTGATTACAGGGGGAAAGGGTAAACTACATGCCTCCTAGTACTCTCCCGCCCGACACGAAAAGCAAGACACGAAATACATTATTCAAGACATGAAATCCAGTGCTCTAACTCTACATATAATCATCAATGGTACAAATAAAGCAGGGAATTTATTTATCACAATATAAAGGTTAAACTTGAAGTGCAGGTACTTGCCTGTTGTTTGGATCTGATTAATTGTACTTCGGGGAAAAATATTCCAGAGATGAGTCCAAAAGCTGAAATAGACATTACCATCACGCTCAGAAGATGTCAAATAGCTAGAAACGCCTGTCCTTGGGTCCAATTTGGAGACAAGGGCAAAAACGGTAATTTCGGGTCAAAACGGGGTCCGCCGGTGGGCCCGCTTTGCACCGGAAAACGTGTCCGGGTCAACGGTCTCCAATTTCACCAAACTTAGTGTCAACAGGTCAGGAACGCTGATACGAACCCAACGGAACTTCCAGATTTGGATTCCGATGAGCCGAACACAAAATCGCCCGTCGAGCGGGGCCTGTGGGGCCCACGACACGCGATTTCGTCAACGTTCTCAGAATCGAACCAAACTTGACCCACAGGACCAGCGTATCGCTACGAGTCCGATGGCGCAAGTTTCGTCTCGATCCGACGTGTGTGCACGAAGTTAGGGTGAATTGCAGAAAAGGCGGATACGGGGCGATGTCCGCGGATACGCGTTGATTCTGGTGTGCACGCACACCCGAATCAGCTTCCACGAAAACTCACACGTCCGTATCGACGGTGCGCACGTATCTGTGAAGACCGCACGCGACCAAGTTGTCCCGTTTGGCGGGACGTACTCAGTTCCGGGGTGAAACAGGGTCTGGTTTTTCCTGTTTTTGGATCGCGGTGTGCGATCACCACAGGACGCGATGCTCCGAACAGTTTGTCCGGACACCGAGAGGGTCATACAGGCTTCACAACGCAATTTGCGGAATTGAAAACGGAGCTACGAGGCGAAAGTTACACGCACCTGAAGGGAACCCGAAAATCAGGGTCGAACCGAGTCCGACACGTGTCCGGCTCGTGTCGGACACAGGGAAATCGAATTAGGGTTAGGGTTTGGGGATTCGGCTGAGCTCCGGTGGCTCTGCGGCGGCTCAGGGCGGGGGAGGCCGGCCGGGGGTGCTGCGGCAGGGGGCGGCGCGGCGCTCGGGCGGCGCGGGGGCGGCCCAGGGCGGCTGTGCTGCTGTTGCTGGGCGCTGCTGTCGTCGACGGCGCTCGACGGCGCCGGAGAAGAAGAGGAGGAGGGAGGAGGGTGCAGCGGCGGGCGGCGAGGTGGCGCTGGGCGGAGCTAGGGCGTGACGGCGGGTGGTCGGAGGGTGCAGCGGGCGGTGGAGCGAGGTGGCTAGGATTTGGGGGTAGCCGGAGGGGAGAGCGGGGGATTAAATAGGGCTGGGACGGTGGCTGGGGGCCGAGAGAGGCGGCGGCCAGCGCGGGGTGGAGGCGCGTGGCCGCGGGCAGGGCGCCGCGTGGCCGGGCGGGACGGCGCATGCGGCGGAGGCGCCGGAGGACTCGGGGTTGGGGAGGAATGGGGAGACGGGTCTGCGGGTGCGGGTCGGGTGCGGGTGGACCCGACCCGACCCGCTAGGCGGTCGTGGGCTGGGCCCTAATGGGCCGGGTTGAGCTGGGTTCGCGGGCTGGGCCGAAAAATAAAGAAAATAATAATAAAAAAAATAATAATAATAATAATAATAATAATTAATTAATTAGTAAATAAATAAATAAATAGTTTTTAGGCATTTAAAAATAGGTCCAGGGCCCGATAAATTCCAGAAAAATTACCCGAAGTCCAGTTTTCCATTTTACACCCAAAAATATTATTTTCATAATATTTTAATGTTGTTTATTATCAATTAAAAATCATGTAATAATTTAAAACCCTAATTTTAATTTCAGAAAATTCCTAGAAAATTCCAGAAAATTGTGAAAAATCCTAATTTTAATATTTTTGAAAAAAACCGGGGCTTACAATCTACCCAACTTATAAAATTTCGTCCTCGAAATTTAAATTATGGCAGGGTTCTCTCTGTCCAAACTCACTTGATTACAGTCCAGCGGGTTTCTCTCAGGTGAACATTGCGGTCGCTACCCAACTTAGAATTTTACCCATATCCTCTAAGACTGTACAACTAGTAAAGCTAGGTCCCAACTTAGTAAATCATGGCATTGAATCTTCAAGTCTGCAACACAAAACACAGCACATAGGGTCTTGTCTTAGTCATAAAGGGTTATCATCAATTCGTCCGGTCTGAGGGGTATGTCTAGCACTACAAATCATCTTATACCAACCACAGGTCTTTGTCTTTCCGAAATGAGGAAAGACGAGAATCAATAATAAAGAGTTTAAGGGCGAGGTGGTAGAACAGAGGTATAGGGATTAAGGCGTTTTTTCAGGAATTCTAATAGGAATTGTCAGGCGGTTAAGGATCGAGGTTCTATTCTGGTAATGCTGAAACGATATGCTCGGACGTATTTAGGGGGCAAGTAGACTAGTCGACTATATCTCAATCCACATAAGGTAGTCATGCGAAGTGCGAATCAAAATGCACTAGGGTTGATCAGACCGTAGTACACTGATTCTGAGTAGACACTTGTACTAGTGGGGTTGATCAGGCCTCAATAATACAGGTGTCATGAACAAGCCCGATAAAGAGTAAGCTTGCAAAACTAGGCTATAAAATAGCAGCATCAGTCGGGTTCAGCAAAATTAAGTGCGCTAGATGATGATGAAAAGAGGTACAAATTTATTGAAATTCACAAGACACAAAATAAGCACAATAGCAAAAGCTTCTAAAAACTCTACAGTTATCAAAATTAAAAAGCATACTAGGTTATTTAGCAAGTTCAAAAATTACTAGGTTGGGGCTGAGGTCACGAACCAATAGGCACGAAAACAATACTAGAAAAGATATCTACGAATCACTTACGCGCATTAGCTGCTTCCAGAGTTTGCGCGTTCTCCACGGTCATGCTGGTAGAGTATCTCGTGGTGATTTTGTAGGAACCTCGTCGCTTGCTGGTAGACCCTTTACTCTGCATCCAAAAATAAACGATAAGGGGCGCACAGGAATCAAGGCAGGATGCAAGTCAATAAAATGATTCGAAGCCGATATGAATATCAAGAACGATTCGATCAAGTGGATGAGCTTTTCCTAAAATCCTCAATCTTATTGCAGGCCTGTTCGGTCCCTAAGTTAAAACCGAACAATTTAGTCGTTGACCTGCATGGGCCACCACAAAAACGTGTCACGACCCGCACCCGGAAATTCGGGCACGAGTGCGTGGGTACGTCCAGCCTACGCCGCAGTGTCGGCGGTAGTACGCTGTCTAGGGCATAATCACAGGTAATAAATCTAGCTCATTCACAATAATTAAATAGGCAAGGAAAAAATAGCAGGAAAAAGAACGCTAAGATTTTATAACCAGAATAGGATAATCAGATCCAGAGCTTATTACAGAACCATAGATTATATCGGGGACAAACCCGATTACTAAGATGAAAGGAAAACAAATAGCTAAAAGCTAACTACTCTGCAGGAGTAGTCTCCTGGGTGGGAACCGGCTCTGCAACTGTATCACCTGCTGTCTCATAGGGGCCATAATAGGTGGGGGCAAGGTTCTCATCATCACCTAAACAACGGATCCAGTCAGGAAAGGAGCAAAGTACACAATGCACAACAAGATTTAAACTAAATATTCGTGACAGGTAGAAAATAACTGACTAAGCATTATGTTGAGAAATGCGTAAGTAAGTAGTGAAATTAACTGAGAAATAATGTTATAAAACAAGACTAGAAGTAAAATATGATTGATTGCTATAAACCAGAAATCCGAGTAAAACAGGAATAAAATGTGACAAGAAATATAACTGTAACGAGACAGGAACTTATGTGCGTGAACTTGTATATTTAGAATACCTAGTTGGCATGTAGGGGTTTATAAGGCTATAGGGCCGTCATAGAGGACTAGTACACAATGACTACGGGAATAATCAAGTATAAGGCTGATGGTACAATCGCGTACCAACAGCTGGCACACAGTGATTACAGGGGGAAAGGGTAAACTACATGCCTCCTAGTACTCTCCCGCCCGACACGAAAAGCAAGACACGAAATACATTATTCAAGACATGAAATCCAGTGCTCTAACTCTACATATAATCATCAATGGTACAAATAAAGCAGGGAATTTATTTATCACAATATAAAGGTTAAACTTGAAGTGCAGGTACTTGCCTGTTGTTTGGATCTGATTAATTGTACTTCGGGGAAAAATATTCCAGAGATGAGTCCAAAAGCTGAAATAGACATTACCATCACGCTCAGAAGATGTCAAATAGCTAGAAACGCCTGTCCTTGGGTCCAATTTGGAGATAAGGGCAAAAACGGTAATTTCGGGTCAAAACGGGGTCCGCCGGTGGGCCCGCTTTGCACCGGAAAACGTGTCCGGGTCAACGGTCCCCAATTTCACCAAACTTAGTGTCAACAGGTCAGGAACGCTGATACGAACCCAACGGAACTTCCAGATTTGGATTCCGATGAGCCGAACACAAAATCGCCCGTCGAGCGGGGCCTATGGGGCCCACGACACGCGATTTCGTCAACGTTCTCAGAATCGAACCAAACTTGACCCACAGGACCAGCGTATCGCTACGAGTCCGATGGCGCAAGTTTCGTCTCGATCCGACGTGTGTGCACGAAGTTAGGGTGAATTGCAGAAAAGGCGGATACGGGGCGATGTCCGCGGATACGCGTTGATTCTGGTGTGCACGCACACCCGAATCAGCTTCCACGAAAACTCACACGTCCGTATCGACGGTGCGCACGTATCTGTGAAGACCGCACGCGACCAAGTCGTCCCGTTTGGCGGGACGTACTCAGTTCCGGGGTGAAACAGGGTCTGGTTTTTCCTGTTTTTGGATCGCGGTGTGCGATCACCACAGGACGCGATGCCCCGAACAGTTTGTCCGGACACCGAGAGGGTCATACAGGCTTCACAACGCAATTTGCGGAATTGAAAACGGAGCTACGAGGCGAAAGTTACACGCACCTGAAGGGAACCCGAAAATCAGGGTCGAACCGAGTCCGACACGTGTCCGGCTCGTGTCGGACACAGGGAAATCGAATTAGGGTTAGGGTTTGGGGATTCGGCTGAGCTCCGGTGGCTCTGCGGCGGCTCAGGGCGGGGGAGGCCGGCCGGGGGTGCTGCGGCGGGGGGCGGCGCGGCGCTCGGGCGGAGGCGGCGGCGCGGGGGCGGCCCAGGGCGGCTGTGCTGCTGTTGCTGGGCGCTGCTGTCGTCGACGGCGCTCGACGGCGCCGGAGAAGAAGAGGAGGAGGGAGGAGGGTGCAGCGGCGGGCGGCGAGGTGGCGCTGGGCGGAGCTAGGGCGTGACGGCGGGTGGTCGGAGGGTGCAGCGGGCGGTGGAGCGAGGTGGCTAGGGTTTGGGGGTAGCCGGAGGGGAGAGCGGGGAATTAAATAGGGCTGGGACGGTGGCTGGGGGCCGAGAGAGGCGGCGGCCAGCGCGGGGCGGAGGCCAGCGCGGGGCGGAGGCGCGTGGCCGCGGGCAGGGCGCCGCGTGGCCGGGCGGGGCGGCGCATGCGGCGGAGGCGCCGGAGGACTCGGGGTTGGGGAGGAATGGGGAGACGGGTCTGCGGGTGCGGGTCGGGTGCGGGTGGACCCGACCCGACCCGACCCGCTAGGCGGTCGTGGGCTGGGCCCTAATGGGCCGGGTTGGGCTGGGTTCGCGGGCTGGGCCGAAAAATAAAAAAAATAATAAGAAAAATAATAATATTAATAATAATAATAATAATAATAATAATTAATTAATTAGTAAATAAATAAATAAATAGTTTTTAGGCATTTAAAAATAGGTTCAGGGCCCGATAAATTCCAGAAAAATTACCCGAAGTCCAGTTTTCCATTTTACACCCAAAAATATTATTTTCATAATATTTTAATGTTGTTTATTATCAATTAAAAATCATGTAATAATTCAAAATCCTGATTTTAATTTCAGAAAATTCCCAGAAAATTCTAGAAAATTGTGAAAAATTCTAATTTTAATATTTTTGAAAAAAACCGGGGCTTACAGAGACATTACAATGTTTCGCTTACCCCGTGTGACTTCAATGCCCAAGAAGTAGTTCAACAATCCCATATCCTTGGTTTGAAATTGTTCTCCTAGAAACTTCTTCAGTCCTGCAATACCCTGGTTGTCGTTTCCCATGATTACAATGTTGTCAACATAAACACCAAGTAGTATCCTTCCAGCTGATATCTGTCGATAGAATACCGTATGATCATTCTTTGATTGACACATGCCAAATTGAGTAACGTTTAAATCGATCAAACCATGCACGAGGTGATTGTTGAGACCGTAGAGTGCCTTCCGCAGATGACACACTTTACCCTCCCTTACAACTAACCCGAGAGGTTGCACCACATACACTTTTTTTTTCAATCTTTCCGTAGAAAAATGCATTCTTGATATCCAGCTGAAGCAATGGCCAGTCATAGCGAACAACTAAGGCTAAGAGTACGTGCACTGATTTTATCATGATAACTGGAGAGGTCTCAAAATAATTCTCATCATAGGTCTGGGAATAGCCTTTAGCCACCAGATGAGCCTTTAGGCGATCAAGAGTGCCATCTGGTTTAACCTTGATCGTGAACACCCATTTGTAACCTACTGCCTGTTTACCAGTTGGTAAATTTACCAAGTCCCAAGTATGGTTCTCCCGAAGTGCTTTCATTTTCTCTTCCATAGCAACACGCCAGCTGGGATATTTGAGACCCTTTTCAACAATATTGGGAATCTGAATCCCATCAATAGTGAAAACCAAGGATTGTGTGTGGCTCGCGAGCCCTTTGTAGTTCTCAACATACAAGGGATGATCCTGGCAGGCACGACGAGGTCGAGCTGGTGGAACAGACGGAGGCGAATCAGTGGAGCTAGAGGAAGGTGATGGTTCTGTGACCGTAGGCACTATCTGCGATGTTCGTTCAGGCGACGTCGGTACTGACTGAACCGGTGTTTGCGGACCGTCGGACCGAGATACTGGCTCGGTTGGGAAGGGCACCCTTATGGGGGGCTGTTGTATTTGAACAGAAAACAACAAGAAACCCTCTTCTGGGTAAACTTGTGGAACTGAACCTGTAGTTTGTGGAAGTGGAGGAAACTCGGATTCAACGAAGGTAACATCCCGAGAGAAAAAATACATCTTTAAGATAGGAAGAAAAAATAACGATAACATTTCTGATCTTTAGGATACCCAAGGAACACACATTGGATTGTCTTAGGATCTAATTTAGAAAGGGTCGGACGGATATCCCGAACATAACACAAGCAATAAAAAAATTTGAGAGGTAGAGAGAACGTCTCTCGTTCGAGATATAACCGAGAAAAGAGAGTAGCACCATTGAAAATCGATGATGGCATACGATTAATAAGATAATAAGCAGTAAGAACCGCATCCGACCAAAATACTTTAGGAGTATGTGCTTGAAACATAAGAGCACACGTTGTTTCCAAGGGATGACGATTCTTGCGTTCGACCACTCCATTCTATTGTGGTGTGTAAGGACATGAAGTTTGGTGGATGATGTCATTTCGGGACAAATGATTATGAACTTATAACATAGATACTCATGACCATTGTCACTTCGTAGACATTTAATGGGAACACCAAATTGTGTTTTGATTTCAGCATAAAAATTGTACCAAATTTTAAATAATTTGGAGCAATTTTTCACAGATATACAAAAGTGACACGTGTGTAGTCATCAACAAATGTAACAAAGTACTTGAAGTCCATCATTGATTCGACCGGACAAGGTCTCCATACATCAGAATGCACCAACTCGAAAGGAGCGAATGCAATTTTATTATGACTCATCGGATAGATAATTCGGTGATGCTTAGCTAAATGACACGACTCACAATAAAAATTAATGGAATATCTAAAGATGAGTACATTTTCTGGAGAGCTTGTATTGATGGATGACCTAACTGACAATGTAACTCGAAAGGATCGAGTTTCATGCCGACACAAACAACAAAAGAAGGGACGTCAAACAGGTACAAGCCTCCAGCCACATGTCCCTTACCAACAGTCTTCCTAGTCTTCAAGTCCTGAAAAACACTACCATCAGAAAAAATGTTACCGAGCAATGCAAGTCGTGAGTAATTTGACTAATCGAAAGCAAACTGAACGGATTTTCAGGCGTATGTAATACTGAATTGAGTGACAGAACGGAAGAAATATGGGCACTTCCACGTCCACGGACTGTTAGTGAACCATTATTGGCAACAGTAATATCGGAAACATGATCCACCGATACATAATTGCGTGTCATACCTGCGTCGCCAGTCATATGAGCAGACGCACCAGAGTCAATCACCCACTGTTTTGACCTCACCACGCATGCCGCTGAGTACCCGGCTGTGGATCCAGATGTGGATGCTTGACCACATCGTTGAGCTTGGAAGTCAAGAATATTCGTATATGACTTTGCAGTCATCTGGACAAATCGAACACCATCATCAGGAGCATCTGATTTAACATTGGCAGCAGAGTTTTAGGACACTACATTGAAAATGGCCTCGCAGACCACAGTTGAAGCATGTGCGTTGTCTACCTCCATTACGACCTCCATTGCCTCGTCCACCATCACGACCAGCATTACGGCCACCACGAAATCTGGCGCGAGCAGCACCAAGAGTAGATCGATCAACATGAGCATTACCCGGAGTGGTTTCAACGACTTTTGCTGTCCATAGGACACGAAAGTGTGCTTCCATCAGCGATGGAACATCAGATCCAACAATGATCTGAGAGCAAGTAGAATCCGCATAAGGACGGAGAGAGACAAGATATGCCATGACATGAAGCTGCTCATGTTGAGCCATTGCTTCATTGATATCCGTCGTTAAGAGGTAAAACGCGGTCGATTTCATCAGTCATAGCCTTAAAGGTCCGGAAGTGGTCCTTATGAGATTTGTCTCCCTGATTAGCTCGGTATACGCCAACGACCGAGTCGTAGATACGAGACAAATTGGGTTTTCCATCAAACGTCGCCGATAGGACCTCTCATAACTCCTTCACCGAATTCGTATTCTGAATTATGTTTTCCACCGATGGTTCCATTGAATTCATCAATTGTATAAACAGTCGACTGTCATCTGTCTCCAACTACTCAAATATAGGATCAGTCTCTGCTGGGGGAGGGGGGTTGTCAGTCAGATGTTTGGACAATCGTATTCCCCGAAGTGTCTTCTCGACCTTCTTTCGCCATGTCGAGTAGCCTTTTGGTCCGTCCAATCGTCGATCGACAAGTCGAATCAATGAAATCATCATGCCAGTGCCCGTTGGTCCCACCATTACGTTTTCGACACTAGTATCTGTAGCATTGTTATTCGCCTCAGTGCCTGTCATCTTGTAGTATTCCTGATTCGATTGTCGGTTTGATCTTTCCAACTTGATAATCACATTAACCCTGCTAATGTGCTAGAAACGTGGCCAGAACCGGCACACGCATAGGAAGTAGAGATTGAATGTGGATCACACAAGTCAGGACAGAGAGGCAACCCAGGTTACTCTCTGTTAGATCCCAATGCGAAGATCAAGTAAGAAAAGAAACAAAGATTCACGCAAAATAAACCACTTTGTTTGATAATAAACGAAAGAAATGAAACTAGGTTTATACGAAACACTTTCTTTGGTTTACAAACAAGAAGTACAATTAATCATATACGAGGATGTTAAGTACAAAATTTAATTTGAGTAAATATTGCTATAGGAGTCTGATCTGCGGTCGATCATTTTGTCCCTTGGACCACACGATGATGACGAAGTGCTGTAGAAGAAGGAATAGCTTCAAAGATTGCAAGAGGGAGTGGATGTTTGATGCCAAAATCGTCGATCACTACTCTCTGTCTGTACTCTCCTCTTCGATTTTATGACTTCTCTCCTCAATTCTTCGACCCTGGACCTCCGTGGACGGAGGTCTCTATTTATAGGGTTTAGTAACAGTAACCGTCCAGTCGGCGTAGAAGCCGGACAGTGGAGAGTGTGACACTTTTTACGCGGCGGTTATAATAACTGCCACCCACGTATAAATGATCTTCTGAATCTGCGTGTGACGTGTGTGCCATGATGAGGTAACGCGTATAACTGCTGCGAAGATCACGACATGCAAGCCACGTAGGTAACTGCCCCTCGCGTAGAAAAGGTTGGCGTAGAAGCCAATAACTGTCACCATGGCGTAGAAGCCAAATAGTTGTCAAACTGGCGTAGAAGCCAGGT
The DNA here is from genome assembly GCA_036927795.1 of Iris macrosiphon. Taxonomy (NCBI): domain Eukaryota; kingdom Viridiplantae; phylum Streptophyta; class Magnoliopsida; order Asparagales; family Iridaceae; genus Iris; species Iris macrosiphon. Next base: position 89,155,784 of record JAYESA010000019.1, on the reverse strand, counting down.
AGGCGTAGAAGCCCAATAGCTGACATATAGGCATAGAAGCCCAATAGCTGTCAGGTTGGTATAGAAGCCAAGTAGGCGTAGAAGCCTGATGCTGCATGGAGAGGTAGCTAGCGTAAAAGATAGTCGATCCTCTTTCCTTGACTGAGGTCTTGAGCGTATTCTGGACCAAATAGCCTTATCACGCACCAATACAAATATAGCCTGAGTTGGCGTATTCCGAGGAGATAGCATGCGGCGTACTCCTATAGTTGAAATAGCCAGGTCGCGTATTTCAAGGAGATAGCGTACAGCGTGCTCCTATAGCTGAAAATAGCCTGATGGCGTAATATGCAGAGATGCGGATGTGGATGTATTAGCCATAATTATGGCTCACCCAGTCTTTGAAAGTAGAACAAAATCTCGTGCATTAAATGCAGAGATCTGCCCCCATCACGCGCATTAACTGCAGAGACGTGCCTCGAGCTCTGTACGAAGAGCAGCTTTTGACGTGGCGGTTTGTTTCGTCTTCTGTTGAGCGTAAAAGCTCACATCTGCCTGTATAAAACTAGGCAGCGTATTCCCTTGAATGCGTAAAAGCAATTTGTATCAAGGAAATATCACTAAACGACGGTCTGGGTCTCTGTGCCGAACTATCATTATAGCCGTCGTCTGGATATTTGTGCATTACTCTTTGTCAGGAGTCAGGTTCACTGCATGATCTGACAGGTTCATTCGATGAATACGAAGAGTTTTCCGTACAACTTTCCACTGCATTAAAAGCGAGCAGGTTTTACACCAAAGTGGCGATGTAACAACCTTTTTACGCTGAAGCAGTATGGAAATACTGCATTACGCGGGTCGTTCTGGAGCTATATTTTACGCTGTACTAGCGATGAAGCTCTGCAGTACGCCGATGGCTCTAAAGTCATGTCTTACGCCACGTAGCACTGAAACTCTGCTTTACGTGGGTTTTATGCATACTGCGTATAACTCTGCAACGTATTTTTCATGCTTCTACAAGACCCCCTTCAAAGTTTTCAAATTCCTCGTAATTTGAAACACTTTGAATGAAGCATGAAACGGTCAAGTCTGACTCGTTCCTCGAGGTTGATTTCTCGGCGGATTTTTGGGAGTTTGTTGGGATTCAGTGTGCTCTTTTGCCTATATAAAGGCTGATGAGTTAACCTGTTCTTCCCACATTTCCTTCACCACACAGAGATGGTTGCCGAGGTTCGTCTTGCTGATTTGAGGAAGAAGAAGATCATGTTCTTCCAGCATGTAAGGAGCCGAAAAAGAAGGCGTCTTTGAGCAAATGTCCTCTGCAACGATGGATCATGGAAGGATATCATAGCTTCCTTTGCTCGGGATGATCAGCAATTTCATATGGCGATTCGTCTAGGAGAGAGGAAGGGTCACATTCGACCACACAGCTTGCAAGCTGTATTTTCTCCCGTTACGACGGTAGACGATGGCAGACAAACTGGCCCTGTCTTCCAGTATTGAGTTGGGTCTGAATCCCAACTCAATCTGTCATGGAGTACGGAGGATGGGCTCTTGAATAATTTATACATGCCTAGTTATGTATTATCCCGCCATTAATCATTTTCTTGTTAATCGGCCGCAGAAACCGATTAACTGCTGAAGAAGACGGAAAAAGATCTCCACCAATACGAGAACCTGACAGAACATACTCTTGGTGTGATCCTAAGTGAAAATGAGAAACCCTTGGTTGAACAAGGATTTCCATGATATGTAATCATGAAGATGAAAAACCCTTTGTAGATTGGATTTCCATCATATGTAATCATGATTAATAAAATTGTCTTCTTTTATGCATCTGATGATTTGTCATATTTTGCTGTGATGAAGTCTGAATATGTGCAGCTTTGACACGTCTGAATAACTTTACGCCGACTCTGATAGAAAGAGTATCTAGTCTCGTCCCGTCTTTTACGCGTAACTGAAGACGCGTAGAAAGCTGCTTAGCATTTAAGTCGAATATCCGAACTGTCATGCTATTTTGAACGATGAATTGCGTAGAATTCTGAATTGTCACTTCTCTGATAAGAAGAATTCTTGTTCAGACCATCATCTTCAAGAATGATTTTTCGAAAATCCCTTGAAATAGGGCGAGAAATGGCTGTCCAAACTGACCATGCTTGAACTGTAAAAAAAATATTCAGACTGGATTTTTGGATGAACTTCCAATCGATCCAAGAAGAAGAGTCATTTTCAATGCTGAACTTTGTATGTATTGGGCACTTGGAACATTTTGTGGCCATGAAGGAGCATCTTCTGCGTGAACCCTTGTAATTGGTCATCTTGAGAATCGTTCAGATATACGCATACTCTGGCCTGCGTATTTTAAGATATACGGAAAGTCATAGATCCGTAGTGTAGATGAGCATAAAATTATAGGTTTGTAGCCTCTCGAGCGTAAAAGCTGCTGAGCATAAGGGCATCCGGGCGTAAAATCGTAGATTTATAGCCTCTGAAAAGAAAACTTTTGAGCGTGTAGTCGTAGATTTGTAGCCTCTTGAGCGTAAAAGCTCATGAGCGTAAAATCACGAATCTGCTCTGCACGAAAAACTTTTTGAATTTGCTGACTGTCCGTCTCCCCTAAATGATAGGCTGACGTGGTCTCCAATCATAACCGAATATTAAATATCGGATTTGGTTAGGGATTCGAAGAGTTTATCTGAACTCTATAAATACCCCAAGGCCTTCAGAGAAGAAACTCTTCACTTGTCTTTTGCGAAAGAAAAACCTTCGTCTCTTTGAGAACTCTTTTTCGTTTCTTCTCTGAGCACTCCGAGTTTTTAGCAATGGCACCGAAATCAACTTTCACTACTAAGGGAAAGAAAGCTGCGTCTTCTTCTCGCTCCTCTGCTCAAGCACGAGCGACTCCCATTGGGCTGAATGAACCTCACTCTGAACGAAGTGTCCCACCGTCAAGCTGTGCACCGGGCGTCATAGGTAAAGCTTTTGGGACGACAAAAAACGAAGAAAATCCTTCGCACACGTTGTACGTGAACGCGCTAGGTCATCTTCTGTGCTGAGAGCCTCTTCGAGGAAGATGATGCACAGAGATGTTTTATCATTTACGCCCACATTCCTAATGTGTCAGCGTAAAAACTCCATATTTTTGCAGTCTGGCGTAAAAGCTTTGACTGTCAAAATTTGGCGTATACTACAAACTTTGGGTGTTACGCTCTGGATGAAAATTCCGGCGTAACAACTCAAATTTTGGCAGTCTGGCGTAAAAACACAGACTGTCAGATTTTTGTGTATACTGCCAATCTTGAATTTTACGCCTCGGAAATAGGTTCCAGCGTAAAAACTCAAGTTTTTTACAGTGTTGGCGTAAAAGCACAGACTGTTGATCTTTGGCGTAAGCTGCAAGACTGTAATGTCTAGTATATAAACTGACTTGTTCTTCTTGCACTTTTGTAGTTAACTTGCAGATACCTCCGTTGGCTGAGATGATGGGTTCTGCTGCTGGGATGTTGAACTCCAATTACCTGGAGGATTTGTCCCATGTGACATTTCTTATTTCTGGAACTCAGTATCCTGAAGGAAGGGGAATTCTGATATCGTCTCAAGGAGAACAGATGCTGTTGAGTATGATCAACGGGGAGCCCCTGACGTATATAGATGGGGCCAAATATATAAAACCAGCTTTCCTATTCGGGGATATGATTGATAAACAATCCCAGACGAAGCCCAAGAAGGAAAATTGGGTTTTTACTACTGGGGGCATGGTCATGTACCTGCCCAGGATGCCGAGAGATTACCCTATCTCGACATTCTTCCATGCCACGCATCCCAGGAGGATGTCGTGGACCCTGACCCCTAATCTTCACGGCCTATCGGGGAAGATATTTTATCAGAAAGGATCAGAACAAGGATTATTTGTGAGCCGTCTTTCAGGCCCTATAATGCCTTTCAGGGGATTATTTTCGGGCAGTGTCCCAAGTGAAGACACTTCACTGCTCCAACCAGTCCAATTACCGACTTTTTGCAATGACTTCATGGGGCATGGAGGAGTATACCCCAAGGTTAATCCTCGGACCAATGGGTGGCTTACCCCTTCAAATCTTCGATGGGCTCGTTTAGCTGCTTGGGCCCTGAAGCATTTTCAGACGGAGCTGGAGAGCATTGGTCTGTTCGCGGTTGTGAGTGCTACCAGTGTTGGGCTGCCTCCCAACCCCAACCTGTTTTTGGCTTTGATGGAGCAGTATATCTCGCTCACTGGGACTTTCGCCACTCCGCTAGGGGAGTTGGGATTGGCCCTTCACGAGATGGCAGAGATTTCAAGACTGTCGATGGGGGATACTCCTTATGAAGAGTATGTTCCCACAAACAGGGAGCTGGGGGATACAAACCCTCGGGTAGTGGCAGTGTACCAGGAGCTAATGAGCCATTATCTAGCGTGCACCACCTTCTACAATGAGCCCTCTGATTTGGCTCATACCAACAAATAGGCATCCTATCTCTTCTTTCATCATGCCAGAGATGCGAAGCCAGACAAAGTTGTGGATAGCAGGGATAAGCCTTTGAACTTTCTGAGCGTGCTCAATGCTCAAATAGTCGATGATCTTATTGAAGACGCTGGGGCTTCAGATCAAGTTCTTGATGAAGGGATAGAGAATTATCCTGCAGACACTAAAGCCTATAGTTATATGAGGCATTGCGCAGGCCTTTGTCAAGGGAAGCTCAACTGGCTGGCTTCCTCTCTGTATGGCTACGCCGATTGGTAGTACCTGACATTGCATCTTCGGATCGCATTCACCGTAACACCTTATGGCCTGCAGTGCGTTTGGTGTTTGGGGCAAGACTGGGCCTGCTCCCTGCCATGGTATGCCGCATACAAGCTGGCCTGAGTTCCATTACTGATTGGCTGCTTGCCGACGAAACACGGCGTGACAGCTTTCCCAGGGTAGAATTACCGTTCCTGTATCTGATGGGATGGTTAATTCTACATAACCCTAGGGTGATGTCTCCCGGCTCTGCCAGTAGTTCGGGGAATAATTTCTTGTTGAATTACAAGAATTCCACTTGGAACGTGACCACCGTCGTAGACTATCGGCGGGCATTAAATTTTGCTCATAGCTGGAAGCTCTTCTGTATCGTTCCCACTGTACATATTAATCAACAGGGGACGAGACTTCAGGATTCAGGTGAAGGGAAGACCGTTCTTTCTCCTGAAGCTTTTTATTGGTTGGTCTGCATTAGACCTTCCCATTTGTTGTACAGAAGTGAAGACCATTGCTTCTTGGAGCCCTACCTGCCTAGTCGGTTCGCCAGGCAGTTTGGGTATGACCAATTGCACGTGAGAAATGCCATCACCAGCTTCAAGTCCAGAGGTGGACTTATTGATGGAGCGAGAGGATGGCGGTACTTTATAATGGGTTGTACTGGAGCAACCTTTACTGTGCCTGCGACTTCTCTTTCCATGGAGTTGCGCATCCTCCATTCGTACGCCCAGTTTTATGTGGCCATCAATACCTTCCATCGCGATTTTGATATGCGTGGAAGTTTTAGGATGCCACCTCATAAGTCCGCTGGAAGAGAGGAAGTCCCATCGGTTTCCTTTGACGAGGGTGAAGACTCAGTCGGTCCAGATGAGTTTTTGCTGACAGTACCGAGAGGCGTAATACCTCCGCCTGCAGAGCCTCTGGTTATCCCTAGTAAGCGAATGGCTCCTATTCCGAAGGAGACTTTCCCTTACAAGAAAAAGAAGACTGTTAGTGGTCCTGTCAGGACTTCCAGCCATGAGGCTCCTAGGAGTGAACCTGCTATTTCCCCTGTTGGGGATGAACTTTTGACTATAGGTCCTTCGCCTATTAGAGAGGGAACCTCCAAAGTTTCGGCTGGCAGTGCCGAAGATTCTTTGCTCGAGGCTGCTGTCGCTGCTACCGCTTCAGGTAGTGCTACGAGATCGCCTTCGAGGCCGATAAGAATATCTTTATCCAGACCAGTAACGGGAGTAACCCCTGCCGCGTTTGTAAGTATATATTCAGCGGGATTCCACCCGATGAGCCTCGAGTGGATCTTGGTGAAGACCTGGAAGAATACCTGCCAGTGTCATTTGGCGCACCCCCTTCTCCAGGTATGACAGCTCGCTTAACATCATTAAGAAATGATTTAGCTGTACTGGCTGCAGACGCGACATATATACCATCGGCCATGGATAAATGTCGTCTTTACGCCTCTTTTAGAAAAATTAACATCAGGTTGATATTAACTTTCTCTTGTCTTCTTTTCAGGGGAAGACATCTACGGGGAGGGCAGCGTCGATGCAACTTTTGGCTTTGTTGTCGCTCCTGCCGATGACACGGAGGTGCCCGACTTTGAAGAGGAAACATTTTCGGGTGCCGGCTCGCCCAATACAGTCCCGATATCTCCAGAGGAGGATAAGCCTGTCATCACGACTGTGCCTCCTTTGAGTACGTCAGCCACTTCGACCGTTGTTGGTGCCTCTACCTTTGTCGTGCCATCTACTGAAACGACTACTGTGACGACACCCTCTGCAGTCGTTCCTGGAAGGGGATTCGCCGATATTGCAGCCACTCCCAACGTCCATTCGGATCTCGCCATGCTAATTGAGCAGTATACTAGTATTTTTTACACCACTTTGAAAACGCTGATATCAATGGTGCTGGAGAAGAATCTAGGCTTCGAGGCTCTGAGGAGGTCCTCCCAGTTTGCGATAGCGCCGATCAAAGATTTCAACGACGCTGGGAGAGCTGATGCACTGGAGCAGATAGTTAATGGTTTGGAACAACCCATTAACAATTATTTGCAACTATCCCAGGGCAACATTGATGACCTGATTCAGGCTGAATATGACTCTTTAACTGCGAGGCTTGTTGGGGAGATGGAAACTATGAGCAAATCCATCGAGGCATAGCAGCAAGAGATGAATGAAGAGCATACCGTATTGGAGTATGTCATTCCCCAGCTGGCCAAGTGCGAGGCCGAATATGAGGAAGAGACAGCGAGGATCCGCAAATTGGAAGATGACCTCGCTAAGGCCAAGGAGAGGGTTCTCGCTTCATCGGCAGCTAGAGATGTGTTGAAGAACCGACTGGAAGCGTCTCAGCAAAACCTGACACGTGTGGGTGTCATCCACGTAGATTTTGTACGTGCTCGGTCTGAAATGTCTGCCTTGAACAATGAGGAGGCAAGGTTGGAGCGGGTTCGCGCTACAGTTTTGAGCTCCAGGAATGAGAAGATGGCCGCACTGGCGCAGCAGATCCGTGATTTGACTGCTCCTCCCAAATGATGTACTTTTTTGCTTTTATATGTAATTTGCTCTTTCTGGAGATAATAAAGAGACTTTATCTGACTTTGGTGGACCCATCATTTTTTTTTGAATATAAATGATAGGTTAGGGTGAAAGTGATATCAGAGGTAATATGGACGTGATATACTTTCGGTAAGCTTCAGCTGGACATATCTATTCAGAGGTTATATGGACATGATAGAATATGATCCAACTAAATTTGTATACAAAACACTATCAGAGGTAATATGGACGTGATAGGTTTTGAAGTTCCAAATTAGTTAAACATATCTATTCAGAGGTTATATGGACATGATAGAATATGATCCAACTGGTTCTTTGGAAGTAGTGTTGTCTGAATGAGATCTTCACCATACTCCGTTGAGCAAAGGAGATTAAGCATAGTACCTCTTCAGGAATTTGTCGTTGATATGAGCCATTAACAAGTCTCCATTAGGCTTGGCTAATCTGTAAGCGCCGTTTGAGAACGTCGTCTCAATCACATAAGGGCCTTCCCATTTGGGCTGGAATTCACCCTTACTCTTGTGAGTAATGATCATTGGCCTTTTCACAGCTAGAACTAGCTCGCCAACTTTGAACACTCTTTCCTTCACTTTTTGATTAAAAGCTTTGGAAATGCGCGCCTGGTAGAATGCAATGTGTTGTTGAGCTAGGAGGCGTTTCTCGTCTAATCCTTCTAGCTCTTGAAGCCGTAATTGATCATTATTTTCCTGAGTCAACTCATTGGCTACTGCTATTCTGAGTGATAGAATTTGGATTTCAATGGGGAGAACTGCTTCACTCCCGTAAACCAATGAGAATGGGGTACAACCTGTAGGTGTTTGTACCGTTGTGCGGTATGCCCAGAGGCACTATCCCAGCTTCTCATTCCAATCTCTTTTGTTCAAAGAAACGAACTTTTTCAAGAGTTTGATGATGGTTTTTTGAAAGTTTCCGCCAAACCATTAGCAACAGGATTGTATGCCCTAGAGGCCATATTTTGTATCCGATTTTTATCGCAAAATCGATGAAATGCTTGGCTGATGAATTGAGGCCCATTGTCATAAATTATCCTTCGGGGTATCCCAAAGCGATAAATGATATGATGTTTGATGAAGCTGATCACGTTAGATGTCTTCACCTCAGCAAGAGGGATCGCCTCTGCCCATTTGGAGAAATAATCCGTGATAGCCAATATGAACCGATGACCTCTGGAAGAAGACGGGTGAATAGGACCAATGATATCCATACCCCATGCTTCAAAAGGCCAGGATGCAACCGTAGGATATAAATGTTCAGAAGGTTGATGTATAAAATCTGCATGAACCTGACAGGCTTTGCATTATCTTGCATATTTTATTGTATCTGTGATCATAGTAGGCCAGTAATAGCCCATCCTCCTGATACGATCATGTAGCTTAGGACCGGGTTGATGTGCTCCGCATACGCCGTCGTGAGCTTCACGGATAATCCGTTGTGCCTCATCATCGGAGAGACATCGTAATAGCAGTCCGTCGTAAGTTCGGCGATATAGACATTGTGAAGACGCATCAAAATAGAAGCGTAATGATCGTCTTTTGATGGATACCGCTTCTTTAGGATCCTCTGGTAAGATTCTGTATGCCACGAAATCTATAAAGGGATTTCTCCAGTCTCTCTTGGGAGGATCTGTGTTCACAGCGTAGCTGCGTTCTATGTGAAAGTTATTTTTCACACAGAATAAATCTCTGTTCAGAAGGATCACCGAATTCTGCCTTCTTATAGGAGTAGCTAAATCTGCAGCTAGACTGGCCAGGGCATCAGCTTCCAGATTCTGAGATCGAGGCACATGCTCTAGGAAGAACCCTTTGAAAGACATGGCTATCTCGATCATTGCTTGGTGATAAAGAATGAGGTCTGGATTACGGACTTCATAAATTTCTCTGACTTGATTGACGATCAGCAGAGAATCACCGAAAGCTTCCAGATATTCGATGTCCAATTCTTTAGCGACTTGGAGCCCGATGAGTAGAGCGTTATACTCTGCCACATTATTAGAGCAGGGCTCGCTAAGAGGATATGCTCGATATATGACAAGTTTATCAGGAGTGACTAGGACAATTCCTACTCCTGAAACTATGTTTCCCCTAGGGCCAGTCCTGGAGGCACCATCGAAGAATAGCTGCCATGTATCACTTTCCATTGCGGAATTACATTCTGCAACTTCGTCGGGAATGTCCTCGTATAATCTGGAGGTTTTCGGAATCGGATGAGCAACTAGGAAATCAGCCAATGCTTGGCCTTTGATGGACTTCTGAGGGACGTACACCATATCATACGGTGTTAATAACATCGCCCAAGTCGCGAGTCGGGAATTAAGAACGCTTGGCTTGTTCATCAATACCCGAAGAGGATTGATCCTGGAGATGATATGAATAGTCTGGCCTGTGACGTAATGTCGTGTTTTCTGAATGGCGAACATTAGGGCCAAGCATTCTTTTTCCACTGGATTGTACCGGTGTTCAGCTCCGACCATCATCCTGCTTAAATAGTAGATAGCCTGTTCATGACCCTCATCGTTCTTCTGTGCAAGGAGAGCTCTCAAAGAATGATCCATTGCTCGAACATACAACAAAAATGGTCTTCCTATGACGGGAGGCACCAGAACCGAAGGATTAGTGAGGTAGCGTTTGATATCATTAAACGCTTGCTGACAGGCTTCGTCCCATACGAAGGATATACCTTTCTTCATGAGACGAGAAAAAGGCTGACACCTCCCAGAGAGGTTAGATATGAATCTCCGGATATAAGCGAGACGACCTTGAAATCCCCTGAGTTCTCTCAGATTATGGGGTGGTCGCATTTCTAAGATGGCCTTGACTTTATCAGGGTCCACTTGAATGCCTTTAGCGGTAATGACAAATTTCAGGAATTTGCCACTAGATACACCAAGAAAGGACTTTGGAGGATTCATTTTGAGTTGATGTTGGCGCATCAACTCGAACACTGTCTTCAAATCTTTGATGTGATTATCCTTGAGGCGGCTTTTGACAGCTATATCGTCTACGTAATATTTCACTGTTTTGCGTAAATGCTCGTGGAATATGTTACTCATAGCTCGTTGGTATGTAGCCCCGGCATTTTTCAGTCCGAAGGGCATGACCGTGTAGTGATATACCCCCAATGGTGTCCGGAAGGCAGTATGCTTTTCGTCTTCAGGATGCATCTTGATTTGGTTGTATCATGAAAATTTGTCCATGAAAGGCTTGCTTTCAAAACCGCACGTATTATCGATCATGACGTCTGTAATGGGAAGAGGAAACTCATCCTTGGGGTAGGTTGCATTTAGATCTCGGTAATCGATGCAGACACGTACTTTCCCACTTTTTTTCATGACTGGGACAACATTGGCGACCCAGTCAGGATGTTGTTCTTCCCGGATAAAGCCACAGGCTATCAACTTCTTGATTTCAGCTTCAATGGCGTCCATCATATCCGGGTGAAACCGGCGTTGATGTTGCTTTACAGGCTTCGAATTGGGCAGTATATTGAGTTTATGAGTAGCCACTTTTGGATCAAGACCTGGCATATCCTCATAATTCCACGCAAAGACGTCGATATATTCTTTTATCAGCTGGATTATTTCTTCCCATTCTTCTTCGGAAAGATTGTTACTGATAAATATCGGCTTTGGCAAAAGTTCATCCCCAACGTCAATTTGGATAATTTTATCTTCAGTGGACGGTTCTCTCTGCTCGAACCGGAGTTCCCATTGTGTATCCATTTGCTGAGCCCAAGAGTCATTCTCAAATGGTTCAGATTCTTGTTCGTCTGCTTCGAGGGAATCTGTCAATACCATATTTACTGATAATGCTCGTTCGAGATCATCAGATGAGCCGGAGGACGACGAGCTATCTTGAGAAGAGGAAAAGATATCCTCATTTGACTCAGAAGTTGCAAGGGAGGTGGTATACCCTAACCCAAAACGAGTTCGTTGACAGTAGGGATCACCGTGCAACGGCATTCGCCTGCCTTTCCCGTAGTTAAGACCTGGTTCCAGCTTTAAATCATAACCCATACTTTGCATAATCTTCAAAGCTTGCGGGCTATATCTGTGAACCTGCATTTTACCAGCATCGTCATCGAGAGAATCTTCTTGTACAGTCGGTTCATTGCGCATACGACCAAAGACTATTGGATGCTGACTGCTGCGTGTAGGCGGGATAATAAAGATAGAATCCTCATGTGGCCCATATGTCGTGATGACGTTAGATGGTGACGCTACTTCCCACACATACGGATGATAGGAGTCTATAGTTTTCAAGAATTTTTGTGCTATATGTTCTATATCGTTATGGGGAGAGGATTCCTGATTTGGAATTTGAGCGTCAATGTACTGGAAAAGAGGATCTTTATTATCGTCAGAAACCACGTTCCTGGTTATATTTATATCAGTCGGCTGCTTGTTGCGCCGAAGGTTGATGACCAAAGGTGGAGGCTTCTGGTTCAAAGTGATCACTAGAGGATCACCTCGTTGTCCTAACTTGGTTTTGTTCAGGTGGATAGCCTTCGGTTCCATAAATTTTGGACGAGTAGTTCGCCCTTTTACCTTAATTGCCAGGGGTTGCTCGGCAGAGGGTTCTTCTGTGTTGCCTGACACCTCCTCCATGTAGTCTTGGGTGTACAACATGGCATCGGAGTAGTAGGATTCTACTCCTTTAAACGGGTTAAGATCAGCAAACTCCGTTTGTACTGTTCCTTGGGCATCTACATATTTGAAGCATTGATGTAGAGTCGAAGGAACGATGTTGTGATCATGGATCCATGGTCTGCCCAGCAAAATGTTGTAGGACACCTCTGAATCAATGACATAGCATGTAGCCACTGATCTGAGGTCGCCAATCTAGATCCTCAGACGAATCTTCCCCAACGGCTTACTTTTCCTGACGTTGAAGCCCACGATTGTAGTGGTGGTGTAAGCCAATTCGCTGCTAGGAATCCTCAGCGGTCTGAGCAGACTATGAGGAATGATACTGATCGATGACCCCGGATCTATGTGAATCCGGTCAACCTCCATGGAACCGACGTATCCGGTATAATAGTGGGGTCTGTCATGCTTGTTATGTTTCAACAGCATGTCATCTTGGGTGAAAGTAATATTCGGGACTACCTCCATCACACTATGACATTGAGGACATGCTACATGTTCTTCATCAGGGGACTTGAGCTGGGTCAAGTATGCATCCGCCTGCATTAATGCTTCACTCAGGGCTTGACGAGTGTCTTTAGAGAGCCTGAGTAGTTCAAAAATGGACAATTTGGCTGGTGTATTAGCCAACTGGGCCAGGATGTCAAAGTTATATGGCTTCTCCAAACCTTTGTTTTGAATATTCTTCAAAGGTTTATCAAAGCGCACTTCTTTTTACTTGCCCTTGTCCGCCGAAGTTGGTCTAGAAGGACTGGCCTCTGGTATGACAGGTTCCGGTTCTGAAGGCTTGGCAGCTGAAGCGTTTGCCGATGCATCTTCCTGACTTCCTCCATAGTCCTTGAGGTAAGCTTTCCCTGAACGGGTTCCAGTAGCCAAAACCTCTTCTTCTGATGTCGAGGATATCGCAACCATATGACATGGTTTACGTTTCGAGTTCTTTTTAGACTTAGCTTTAGCAGCTTGAGTCTCTTCCTCGATCTCTGACACCAGATCTGGATGAACCCACATAATCTCTCCACGCTGGGTAGTTAGGGGTACCAGGTCATGATTTTGACCCCTGGCTGGAGGAAGATTAACAATGTTCATCGTTGTTCGGAAAATGGGTACAACACCATCCGGAACTTCTTGAGGAGGCAGATTGCCAAATTGAAGAGAGATCATGTTGGCTGTGACCGTCTTCTCGCTATTGCGCAGAGTGATGGCCTTAGCGTCGATCAACTCCTGGATTTTCCTCTTTAGTACATAACACGCCTTTGTGGGATGATGTATGTACCTATGGAAAATGCAGTACTTGGGGTTATTGGTACTGCCGACTTCATTAGGCCGCTTTACCTCAGGGAGGGTAATCTTGCCGCTTTTGACTAGACACTCGAATATGCTCGGAATATCGTCGTCGTCAAAAGAGTATACTTCAATGGGCCTGGAAGTCCCAGGTTTCGTCTGTGTGGTTGCCACAGTCTTTTGCCTGGACGTATTGATCGCCAGAGCTTCTTTTCCTTTGGAACCACGAGGATGGTCGCTGTTGGAGGATGACCTCTTGCCTCTATCAGAGGCAGATATCATAATTCCATTATCACGCGCCTTCGGACTATTGTCTTCAGCGGCCACCGCTGAGATGATGAACGAGGGCCAATCATGGAACGGATATGGTCTTGTGAACACCGAGATCACTGGAAGAAAATTCTTCCTGTAAATGTCCACCAATGCCGAGTCTGGAACTCCGGGAGACATTTGCAAAGTGGCTTGACGAAAGCGTTCGATGAAAGTGCGAACGTTCTCTTTCTCCTTCTGCTTTACTTCGATGAGAGAGGACATAGACATGTCCATCCCTCCTTCATAAAATCGCGCGAAGAACAGAGTCTTGAAATCTTCAAAGGAAGTAATGCAGTTGTCCGCAAGACTGCGGTACCACTGATAAGCCACTCCCGAGAGACAGCCTTTGAACACTCGAGTGAGAAGGGCGTCATTCCCTTGCAATAACACCGTCATCATACTGAAGTAGTTCATGTACTGGCTCGGTGATGTCTTTCCCTCAAACAAAGCCATAGTCTGTGGTTTGTATTTAGGAGGGAAAGGGATCTCATCCCAGTTAGCTGGGTAAGGCTGGTTGATTTCCAATTTTTTGAGCTGATCCTTATGTTTTAAGGCATCAAATTGGGCTTTCAATTCCCGCACTGCTTGCATCGGATCTTCAGCCGGTAGAGGGACCGCGGAGTGGTGAGAGATCGGTTGTATTGTAACTCCAACAGGAGGCAATACATTCTCCAAATTAGGAAGTGGAGGAGCCGCTGACTCCTGATTTAGAGCAGGCTCCTGATTCGCATTGGATAGTGGTAAGTCCACCCCCACACGTATCTGAGTCGGAGGGACCGATGCTTGAGCTATAGCAGCTGTGTGTTGAGTCGGCATCATCTGGTGCATATTCTCCATCATGGATTGTATTTCTTTAAGAGATGTCTCCAACACAGCGATGCGTTGCTCAGTACTTCCTGATGGGGAAGCCTCTTCGCGTTCGTCTTCAATGGCATAGACTCCCATTTCTCTGGATGTCATTGAAGGGTTAGTATAGGTCTCTGTAGATATTGACTCTATACTTTCAGCATCCGATTCGGGAAACTGGCGACCCCAGTGTCGGAATCAGACGAATACGAAGCCGGTTGTCGTGACCTCGAACGGGTGTTTCGGAACACCCCGGCTTCAATGTTCTCAAGGAGTCTGTCGAATCTCCTTTGGCTTGGAGTTCTAGAGGGATGACGTCTTGAATTTGACCTTCCTCTAGGAACGTGTGAAGCCATGTTCACTGATGCATATGTAGGTTCTTCTTCCTGTAAAGACGAAGAGTAGTTCAACCGGTCGAAAATCGACCGTTTTGCTTCAGAACAGCAATAAATAACTACAATCTTTTGACTATTATAACAGTGCTCCCTAGGGGGCGTAATAGATATTTTGGAAGATCCCCTATCTTTGCGCTTCTGGATCAACAATTCACGCAAGTCAGGAGGATTAACAGAAGAAGAAGAAGGCTTGTTCCTCCTGTTTACATCAGTTGGAATGTAGATATTGGGAACCCCAACCCTTCCTCTGCCACCTATATACAGCAGCTCAGCCATATGAGTAGCACATGATCCATGAGGAGCGTATCTATTCACAACCCGGGCTTTCTTTACGCTGAGGGGCTTGACCTGGCGTAACTTGAAATTTTGCTCAGGTTGGCGTAAAACTGAGGAAGTCCTCAATCGGCCATCAGCTTCTCGCGTAATCTGGAGAGCGGGCAGATTCTTCTCTTGCTGGCGTAAAGGCCGAGAAGTTGAGAACTCCGCCACTTGTTTTCCCTTGCGTAGATTGCAGGGACCATCTGCTTTTCCACTGAAGGAAGATGCATTTTTACGCGCGGAGCGCGTTTGGAATTTCTGATTTGGCGCTGAGGCATTATCAGTAATTTTGTCTGCCACGTCACAAATGGGAGACTGAATTTTACGTGCAGAGCGCGGAGCAGACTGCTGGATTAGCACTGAGGCATAACCAGAAGCTTTGTCTGCCACGTCACAGACGGGAGACAGAGTTTTACGCACAGAGCGTGGAGTAGACTTCTGGACTAGCACTGAGGCATTGTCAGAAGTTTTGTCTGCCACGTCACAGACGGGAGACAGAGTTTTACGCGCAGAGCGCGGAGTAGACTTCTGGACTAGCACTGAGGCATTGCCAAAAGTTTTGTCTGCCACGTCACAGACGGGAGACAGAGTTTTACGCGCGGGGCGCGGAGGTTGCGAAGCTACAACCTTGCTGGTCGGAGACGCCAGAGAGTCGGCAGGAATGGTAGGGGATGTCCGGGGCATCCACACCTTACGCAGTTTCCTGTTATCTTGGACAGAGAGGGAGTGAGAGCTACCCCCTGCTCGAAGCATGTCTTTGTAGGCGGATTGGTCGAATTGGACGACCAAGGTCTTCTTCATTGATCCTACTGATACAACATCGTGTTGAGCAATTGCTTTCTCGTCAGATGAGAAAGAGGCCTCCAGTAGAGTCGTCATCTTATGTTTGATAATAAACGAAAGAAATGAAACTAGGTTTATACAAAACCCTTCCTTTGGTTTACAAACAAGAAGTACAATTAATCCTATACGAGGATGTTAAGTACAAAATTTAATCTGGGTAAATATTGCTATAGGAGTCTGATCTGCGGTCGATCACTTATCCCTTGGACCACACGATGATGACGAAGTGCTGTAGAAGAAGGAATAGCTTCAAAGATTGCAAGAGGGAGTGGATGCTTGATGCCAAAATCGTCGATCACTACTCTCTGTCTGTACTCTCCTCTCTTTGATTTTACGACTTCTCTCCTCAATTCTTCGACCCTGGACCTCCGTGGACGGAGGTCTCTATTTATAGGGTTTAGTGACAGTAACCGTCCAGTCGGCGTAGAAGCCGGACAGTGGAGAGTGTGGCACTTTTTACGCGACAATTATAATAACTGCCACCCACGTATAAATGATCTTCTGAATCTGCGTGTGACGCGTGTCCCATGATGAGGTAACGCGTATAACTGCTGCGAAGATCACGACATGCAAGCCACGCAGGTAACTGCCCCTCGCGTAGAAAAGGTTGGCGTAGAAGCCAATAACTGTCACCATGGCGTAGAAGCCAAATAGTTGTCAAACTGGCGTAGAAGCCAGGTAGGCGTAGAAGCCCAATAGCTGACATATAGGCGTAGAAGCCCAATAGCTGTCAGGTTGGTGTAGAAGCCAAGTAGGCGTAGAAGCCTGATGCTGCATGAAGAGGTAGCTAGAGTAAAAGATAGCCGATCCTCTTTTCTTGACTGAGGTCTTGAGCGTATTCTGGACCAAATAGCCTTATCACGCACCAATACAAATATAGCCTGAGTTGGCGTATTCCGAGGAGATAGCATACGGCGTACTCCTATAGTTGAAATAGCCAGGTCGGCGTATTTCAAGAAGATAGCATACAGCGTGCTCCTATAGCTGAAAATAGCCTGATGGCGTAATATGTAGAGATGCTGATGTGGATGTATTAGCCATAATTATGGCTCACCCAGTCTTTGAAAGTAGAACCAAATCTCGTGCATTAAATGCAGAGATCTGCCCCCATCATGCGCATTAACTACAGAGACGTGCCTCGAGCTCTGTACGAAGAGCAGCTTTTGACGTGGCGGTTTGTTTCGTCTTCTGTTGAGCGTAAAAGCTCACATCTGCCTGTATAAAACTAGGCAGCGTATTCCCTTGAATGCGTAAAAGCAATTTGTATCAAGGAAATGTCACTAAACGACGGTCTGGGTCTCTGTGTTGAACCATCATTACAGCCGTCGTCTGGATATTTGTGCAGTACTCTTTGTCAGGAGTCAGGTTCACTGCATGATCTGACAGGTTCATTCGAGGAATACGAAGAGTTCTCCGTATAACTTTCCACTACATTAAAAGCGAGCAGGTTTTACGCCAAAGTGGCGATGTAACAACCTTTTTACGCTGAAGCAGTATGGAAATACTGCATTACACGGGTCGTTCTGGAGCTATATTTTACGCTGTACTAGCGATGAAGCTCTGTAATACGCCGATGGCTCTGAAGTCATGTCTTACACCACGCAGCACTGAAACTCTGCTTTACGTGGGTTTTATGCATACTGCGTATAACTCTGCAGCGTATTTTTCATGCTTCTACACACTTGTCTGCTCTTTGTTAAATTTTCGAAGCAACTCATTTTTTTTGAAGTGAAAAGACGGCTAGGGTTTGGTGTAGTGGCGGCTGTGTTAGGGTTTATGGACATATTTTTTAGTTTTGGAAGGACGACTAAGGTTAGGGTTAGGGTTTGGGATAGGTGATGGCTAGGAAGGAGGGCTGATTGGAGGCAGCGGGCAGGAGAATGAGCAGTATGGGGGGGGAGGGGAAGAGGGGGTTCTGGAGGTTGGGGAGGGGGGGGGGGGGGAGGTTCTGGAGCAGCAGTCAGCAACAACATTAGTGGCCACATCAATAGCAAGGGGGAGGGCGGGCATGAGTGGGTTCTGGAGGCGGTTAGGGGGGGGGGCAGAAACTAGGATTAGGGTTTTGTGAAGATAGAGGTGGGTGGAGAGGGATGGCTCTGATACCATGTAGAGGTGAGTAATATGATGATTATTATTGAAGAGTGAGTTACATATATATAGGAGAGGCTAACCCCTTTCACTATTGTTCTACCCGATGTGGGACTAAAGCCCAATACTACTAATACTCTTAATAATTTTCTTCTTCTAAAACACTCACAACTCTCATCACTCACAACACCTCTCTCCAGCTTCTCTTTTCTATTCATTCTCTTGAAGCCTCTCTCCTTCCTCCGTCGTACCGTCAACTCTGACCACCTCCGCAAGGGCGCTTCGACAAACTCGTCATAGCCCTCGCATTAGTCTTCCGTACGAGCTTCGCACTAGTGACCCCCTAGTGTCCGACGCCGTACTCTCCCTACAACTCCATCGAGTCTTAGTCCCCGCACACATTCACTCCTCGCCAAAGAGACGTCCGTCCAAAGGTCAGTTGATGCAGCGTGATAGCGAAATGGGCTTACCTTCGTGCCTAACAATAGCCAACTCGATTGATGATGACTATAACTTGACTATCGTTGCTTGGTGAGAGCGAAGCAGTGCTGCAAAAACTCCGACGGATGGCCTGGAGAGGGATCTGTACGAAGGTTACTTGAAAACCTCAAGTGAGGGGCTTCTGAATCCACAAAATAGTTGAGTCCACGACCATGAGGAGGAGAGAACGAATCTTGGATCCAAGGTTCTAAATTGCGGTAGGCGGGTGCGCGACGGAAATAGTTCGCCTACTGCCTAGGCCGCCTAGGCGGTTGATACATTTTGGACCTCTTTTGCTATTTTATTACAGTTTTTTTTGCATTATATACATATTTTAAGGATACTTAATGCGTAACTATGTTGTAGAATAAAGATTTATTGAGTTTTAGTCTTATTAAAGTGAACTACAGGTTCGTAATGCTTGTAAAACCGTTTGGTCAAAACACCTTATTAGGTATTGCTCCGCATAGGCGCCCACCTCCACCGCCTACGCCGTCAAAGCTCCGTTGGCCGCCTACTCCACCGCCTACCAAAAAGCGGTGTGGAGTGAGACCGCCTACCACCTAGGCACTGCCTAGGCGGTCGGGGCGGCCGCCATTTAGAACACTGCTTAGCTCTTAAAAGAATAATTATATTGATTAAAAAAAGGTGGTGTCCAACTGTAGATAAATCCTAATCCTAATCATACACTATAAAAATTAAAGATAGAGCCTATCATAATAAAATATGAGAGTCAAAATCATAGTCCTAAAAGAAATATGATTATTAACAACTCTATCATAACAAGAGATAAACTTAAAAAAAAAAATCCTAGAAGTTGAGATGGGCCTGAAATTAAAGACAAGCTTCCCGGCTTTATGCTGGTTGTGCAGGTGCGGATTCCATGCTACATTAGTCTTCCCTTCTTCAAGAGTACTCGCCCTTGACTCGTCAGAATAAAGCGGTTATCCAGGAGGAAAAATACTCATAAAGATCGACGACATTGAAGGTTGGGGAGATCTGCGTGTCTTCAGGGAGATAAATCACATACGCATTGTCATTTAGCTTGAGTAGACCTTGAAATGGTCTGATATTCTTCTTCGCCAATTTGTTGTAGGTGCCAGTAGAAAAACGTTCCTTATGCAAGTAAACCATGACCATATCGCCTTTATGAAAAACTTTACGGCAGTGGAACTGATAAGCAGTTGCTTCATATTTGGCATAAGATTCTTCATCCTGCTGTTTCACTTCATCGTGTATCAATTGATGCCGTTCTAACATATGCTCAACACCAATATCTAGACCCGGAGTCTTAGGCAGAGAGACAAGGTCTAAAACATGTCGGGGATGATGTGAGTAGATAAAGTCGAATGACGCTTTTCTTGTTGATTTGTTGGGCATACAGTTGTAAACAAATTCAACTTGTGACAAAGTAAGATCCCATTGCTTAGGTCTCCCGACTAAGCTTCGCAACATGTTTCCAAGTGTACGGTTCACGACCTCTGTTTGTCCGTCAGTTTGTGGTTGACTACTACTGCTATATTGTAGTGATGTATCCAATCTTTTCTCCTATGTTCTCCAGAAATATGACAGAAATTTAATATTTCTATCTGAAGTGATAGACTTTGGCACACCATGAAGATGCACTAAGCTAATCGTTAGTCAAGTCAGAGGTGAATAGGAAGTCATGTATGAAAACCTCATTCTATACCACCATGACACTCTTAAGATGGCCAGAGTTTTCAGAGGATTCTACATCGATATGTGTCTCGATTGGAGAATATTAAAGTAGATGCTCTAGTCGAATTTGTAGCTTCTCTGACTGTGCATTCAAAACACAACATTTAGTCACGGTGATAGGTCGACAATTATTCTATGCTATGAATAATTTGAACGTCCACCGACGATATATAGTGAAAATAGACTTTGAACCACGAGAGTGGATGTTTTCACTCATAGATTATGTTGTCCATGGAATTCTTTCAGATGATCAAAAGGAAGCGGAGTCTATTCAGATATGCTCTCTCAGGTTATATTATGATACAGTAACAAAGATGCGATATGGACATTCATATGACGGACTTTTGCTTCGATGTTTGTTAAGCTCGGAAGCGAAAAAGGCTCTTCGAGAGGCTCATGATGGTACATGTGGTGCATATCAACCTGGCCCTAAACTTCAGGATCATCTCAAAAGAATGGATTATTTTTGGCCCACTATGGTAGCGAATGATGTGGATTTGGGTTATTATTAGCCCATTATGGTAGCGAATGCTGTGGATTATGCCAAAAGTATAGGGCATGCCAAATCCATACGAATTTTATACACCAACCTTTGGAGTTTTTACACCTGATAACCGCTTCATGAGTATTCAAAGCATGTGGAATAGACATCATCGTTCCTATTAGTTCCCCTTCAGTCAAAGGGCATCAATTTATCCTAGCAATAATCGATTACTTCTCCAAATGGGCAGAAGTAAAACCACTTAAAGAAATGAAGACATTCAATGTTATCAACTTTGTCAAATACCATGTCATATACCGGTTCGACGTTCCCCAAAGGATTATACATGATAATGGTCCACAGTTTGTAAGTCATGCATTCTATCGATTCTGTGATAAAAACCAGATCCAGAATTTAGCTTCTACAGTATACAACTCCGTCGCAAATGGGTTAATATAAGCTTTCAACAAGACCATTATCAAGTTACTCAAAAGGTTCGTTTCGTCTAATAAATGCAAGTGAAATAAGAACCTGGGTGAATGTTTATGGACTTACCGTACAATGGTACGAACACCAAACTATAGTACGTTGTACTCCCTGGTTTACAGATGTGAAGCAGTTCATCCTCTGAAAATCTCAATTCCATCTCTTAGAGTGGCTCTTTCCAACAATTGACTACTGAAGACAATGATCGTTTACAGTTGCAAGAGCTGGAGGCACTGGACGAAAAACGTCTACAAGCTCAACAAAACATTGATCTATATTAGTCTCGCATTTCCAAAGCCTTTTACAAAAATGTGAAGGAAAGGGTCTTTCAAGTAGGTGACCTAGTTTTAGCAGTGAGAATATCTATGGTCATGGCGCACAAAAGCAAGGACAAGTTCCAAGCTAAATGGGAGGGTCCGTTAATGGTGGAATCAATGTATTCCAATAGAGCTTATCGGCTTGCTAAAGCCAATGGTGACTTGCTTATAATGTTTATTAATGACAAGTTTCTTAAAAACACTACCAGAAAAAATCAAATTAGCGACGTCTAAAAACGTCGCTAAATAACCAAAAATCGTCGCTAATTAGGTTTAGCGACGTAATTAGCGACGTTTTAAAGAAGTCGGAAAATACCAAGTCGCTAATACAAAAAACGTCGCTAAACGTCGCTATGCCGACGTTTTTTAGCGACTTTAATGTGTCGCTAAATTTAGCGACGTTTTGCGATGCCAAGTCACTAAAAAGCGACGTTTAGAAAAGTCGCTAAACGTCGCTGATTAGCGACATCTATCGCGACGTTACACCGACGTCTTTAATGACCTGGCTATACTGCCATGTCAGCAATTGGCGACGTTTAGCGACGTCATTAGCGACGTTATTAGCGACGTTATTAGCGACGTTTTACGGCGTCGCTAATTAGTGACGTAATTAGCGACATAATTTAACGTCGCTAAACGTCGCTAAACGTCGCTAAACGTCGCTAATAACGTCGCTAATTTTTAAAAAAAATTAAAAAAAATTCCCAGAATCAAACATTGTGATTCCCTGCAGTTTTACATCATCTTCATCATACACACCAACATGATTCAATCTAGTTAACTATATTATCCAATTAAATTAAAGACCACAAGAAGTATCAATCCAATTAAATGTGGATAACTATATAATCCAATTAAATTAACTAAAAAATTAATGACCACAAGAAGCATCATACATCATGTCTATTGTTGAAGTACCAATAATTCATAAATAATAATAATAATAACTAGACTACTACGGATCTGCAGGAGGCTGACCAGCGGCGCGCTTCAAGGATAACAACTCCTCATACTCGTCCCGTGGAATCGACACCAATGTCGATGGAGAAGGCAGTGACGTCGGTGGCGGCCGTGCCCGCTCCAAATCTGCGAGTCGCTGGTTGTAAGAATCCAGGGTAGATAACAACCTCGTACTGCTATCACCCATTGAATCCTGCATCCTCGTCAGGTTCTCGCCCATCGATAGCTGTGACGCATGCATCCTCGTCAGCTTCTTGCCCATCGATAGCTGTGACGCCTGCAGCTCCATGATGTTGCGATCATTGGAGGCTCTAATATCATTTGTCAATTCTCGTAGCTCCGTCATGCTGCGGTCGAGCATATCCAATCGTGCGATAAGCATCGGATCGTCCGCCTGCGGCTGGGACCGGGACTGGTCCTCCATACTTCGCAGCAAGTCGTCACGGAGAGACGCAATCTGACGGTCAACGGCCTCCTGGACGGCCTCCTGGACTCTGGCCGACGACTGCGAGGGCTGCGACTGCGAGGGGTGTGTGGAATGCACAGCTGTCGGGGAGGCCCTAGATGACTGCGTCGCAACCAGGGCGCCATAGGAGCCCGTACCGTAGTACGTACCCCTCTGGAGACCACCAGCTGCGGTCACCCACAGGTCGTCCGCCGACGGAGATGGACCGGGCTGCGACGAAGCACCAGCCTCTCCAGGTGTAGGTGCACTAGCAGTCGCCCGCTCACGAAGCCTAAGATACTCGGCCTAGAAAAGGTTTGGAAACTCAATAATTGCCTAAGTTATATTAAAATAAACACAAAGTAAAGTAATACTTACATAGGTCTGTGAGGCCCTCTCATCAATGAGATTTCCGTCCTTGCGATGGGTGGCCAAGAAGACGGTCACCATGTTCGCATCCTCACCCCTCTGTACCTGTTAAAAATATATTTTTTATTACTAAACTTAAATATTTATTCCAAGTACCATTTTATGGTACTTATATTAAAATAATATATTTTAAAAGAAAAAACATACCAAACGACGGAAATGTTCCGTCATCGGAATCGAGCCACCACACCACTTGGCAGCATTCTGCCTAGCCGCCTTGGCCTTCTTAGACCTTTCCTTGTAGCTCGGATCGTCGAATCTAGCCCTCATCGCAGTCCACTGCTCAGGCGTGATCCAACCTTGGATCGGTTTTCCAGCACGATCACGAGCCTTCTGGTCATCCAGAGCATCTCGGATAAGCTTGGCGGCAACGGTAGGAAAGAGCCGCTCGATCAACTCGGCCCGGTGCGGAGGATAAAAATACGTTTGCTACAATAAATAATTCATTAAGTTAGCATCACGAATATGCATAAATTAGAGGATTTATTTAATATACTTTTACCTGGAAGTGCGCAAACCAGAACGCCTTCCTCTCCTCCGGAGCCTCCGAATAGTTGATCCAAGGGCCACCGTAGTTGTTTCTCAGAAATTGGCCCAGGCGTCTCTGAACCGACGATGGACGATATCTATACAGAAATAATAATTTAGATTACTGAAAAAGTCAATATACGATGAATAAAGAGAAACACAAATATATATTAAACCATCTAATTGACTTACTTTGTACCGTCGGCCCAAATCTCTGTCCTCGTCTCCTCCGGTGGTGCGCATGGAGGATCTTGCTGATGCTGGGACAACGTCGGCACGACCTCCTCTACATGCTCATCTGTCTCCATGCTTTCGTCAGCAGGAGGAACGCTGGACGAGGGAGTACTATCACGCCTGGAACTACTCGTCCCAGGAGTGATGCCACGCAACGTCGTCGCAGTCGGAGATGTGACTGCTCGATATACTGGAGTACTGGGCGACGATGATCCGGAACCAACAGTAGGCAGTACCGGAGTGGCACTCTGTCTACCTCGGGACCTGCCGAATCCTCCGCGTCGTCCTGTCATATCTGATAACAACATATGATGAATATAGAGAAACACAAATATATACTACATTCTACAGTCGGAATGTGATACATATCTCAAAGTATTATACAGTCAAAATATAATACATATATTCGTTAATGTCAACATCTACTTCTACATGCAATATTTATAGTCCAAATATAGTTACATTCTACATGGAATATTTTATATTTTCAATCATCTTCAGAAAATTCATCTTGTTCGCCTTCCTCGTCCTGCTCTTCCTCTTCCTCGTCTTCACTTTCATCTACTTCGTCGTCCTCTCCGGATAATTCTACATCTTCTACATTATTACTCGTGTAATGAGTAACTTCCGTTGAGTCCACATCTACAATATTTGTTACAAGAGGTAGATCGTCCTCCTGATAAGCTATTTCGTCAATGTCAAAGGTATTTCTAGCTTTAGTCTTGCATACTGCCCACCAATCCGACCTCGCTGTCCCCCGTCTAGGATAAGTTGCGAAGTACACGAGCTGAGCCTGACTTGATAGGACAAATGGTTCGTAGCCTTGATATCTACGCTTGTAGTTTATATCCACAAGGCCATGCTTGTCAATTTTCCAACCTTGATCTTGAATCGGATCGAACCATTCACACCTGAATAGCACGATATTAGCAGGTTCTGGGCCATAATTATATGTCAACTCCACAATCTCTCGTAAGATGCCAAAAAAATTATTGCCCGGATTGACGTCTTTGTAGTTTGAAGATTTGATACACAAACCACTGTTTTTCGTGGAATCAAGATCCAGAAAGCTGTCTCTAATAGGAGCATTTGTTGACTTGAACCTGAACCCATTCACACAGAAACTTGGCCATATTTTTACGGCAGTAATTGGTCCCTTGGCTAGAGTCCTAATAGATTCAGTCTCAGGTGATATTAGACGATCGACCTAAATACCAAAGTAGCGATAGTAAGTTATTTGTTTTGCAAGTGCAGAAATAAAAAGTAATTACCAAGCATCTTACATATGCGCTCAACCAAGAAGGAAAATGGCATCTCATATCTTGTTCTACTTCTTCGTCTGTTATGTAGGGCCTAACCGACCTCAACTCATCATTATATGTGCTGAAAAACAATGAAGCAACTGCTGATTAGTAGCATAATAGTATCTTATACTATTACATTGAGATGATGTAAACGTGGACGTTAATTACTTACCCCTCTAGCTTCTCCACTTCATCCTCGTCGCAATTGAGTAATATATACAATTGAGCAGCCCTTAGCTCATCGTCATTCAAATATCTCTTCTTCATTTTTCCCGAGGGCTTTCCGGATGCATTGAATACTTTGAGTATTGCATCATTAGATTCCTGATATGCGTCGTCGTTTCTGGGAGTTTTCGTCCTATTAGTAGCAACATGCGGATTGAAATACGTCGAGCAAAAGTTTGTAATCTCCTCGAGAACATAAGCTTCACAAATAGAGCCTTCAACCCGTGCCTTATTTTTCACCTTTCTCTTTAGGTGATTCAGATGGCGCTCGAAGGGGTACATCCACCGATAACCGACAGGACCGCCAACACGTGCCTCATAGGAAAGATGAATTGGCAAATGCTCCATAGAGTCGAAGAATCCAGGAGGAAACACCTTCTCGAGCTTACATAGTGTTACCGCAATGTCCCTCTCTTGCTTTTCTAGACGATCGACGAGCAACTTAGTACAACAAAGATCTCTGAAGAATATGCTCAGCTCTGTCAATGGGTCCCAAACGACCTGCGGTAAGAATTCCCGAAATGCAATCGGAATTAACCTCTCCATGAATACGTGACAATCGTGGCTCTTCATACCTACTAGTTTGTTCTCCTTGAGGTCGACGCATCTTTTCAAGTTCGACACGTACCCGTCTGGAAACTTTAGACCCTGAATCCACCTACAAAGTCTACCTTTATCATCTTTATCCAGTGAGAAAACTGACTTAGGTTGCTTTAACTTTCCATTCCCCTCCTCTATCAAATGCAATGCAGGACGTCTACATATGTCTTCTAAGTCCAACCTCGCCTTCGGATTATCTTTCGTCTTCCCCTTTACATCCATTACAGTATTAATTATGTTATCAAACACATTCTTCTCGATATGCATGACATCAAGGTTATGTCTGATCAGATTGGTGCTCCAATATGGCAGATCCCAGAATATACTCCTCTTCGTCCAGTTATGGGTGCGACCAAATCCGTCACACTTGTACCCCTTAGCAGGCTCTTGGATAGCACTTGGTAAATCTTTTACCTCTTCCCATATCGTGCATCCGGGCCACCTTGGCGGTGGATTGGCCTTCTCCACAACTCCCGCACGAAAAGCATTCCGATTCCTCCGGTACGGATGATCGTTCGGCAAAAATTGTCGATGACAATCGAAGAAGCACGGTTTGCCTCCGTGTTTCAAACGGAAAGCCTGAGAACGGTCCATGCAATACGGACATGAGAGACGACCATGGGTGCTCCATCCCGATAACATTCCATAGGCCGGAAAGTCGTTGATGGTCCACATAAGTGCTGCCCTCATCTGAAAATTCTGCTTTCTAGAAACATCGTACGTGTTGGCACCGACTTCCCACAGCTGATTCAACTCATCTATCAAAGGCTGTAAATACACATCGATGTTCCTCTTCGGATTGTTCGGACCCGGGATAATAACGGTTAGGAACATATACGGAGTCTTCATGCACATCCAAGGCGGTAGATTGTACGGAGTGACGATCACAGGCCAACACGAATACTGGGAGCCCGAAAGTCCGAATGGGGTAAAACCGTCAGAGCAGAGCCCCAATCTGACATTACGCGCTTCCTCGGCAAAATATGGATACTCTCGATCAAAGTGCTTCCATGCTTCTCCATCGGATGGATGATCCAATACTCCTTCGATCTGTTTTCGCCTGTGCCAACTCATGTTTTCTGCAGTCTCCTTAACCATGAACAACCGCTGCAACCGCGGCGTCAAAGGCAAGTAGTGCATCGAATCGGTAGGCTTCCTTGCACCGACAGACTTTCCTCTAACAGTGGCCTTGTAGCGATCAGCACCACAGAATCTGCACGCATCTTCATCCTTGTCGTCTTTGTAGTACAATATGCACCCGTTGCGACATGCATCGATTTTCTCGTATCCCATCCAAAGCGATCTCACCATCCTCTTAGATCGATAGAAGTCTTTAGGCAACTTTGCACCCTCGGGCAAGATCTCTATAATCAAATCGAGCAGTCGATTATAGCATTCTTGCGACATGTTAAAATCGGACTTGATGCTCAATAATCTTGTAACCACCTCCAACGGTGAATGATCCTCACAACCAGGATATAGTGGAGTCCTTGCATTCTCAAGCAACTCCATAAACTTTGCAGCATCGGCATTCGGTGCCTCCTCAGCTGCATCATAATTGTCGGGATTGAAACTAGGTCCCGCCGCATCATAATTGTCAGGATTGAAACTAGGCCCCGCAGCATCATAAACCATGTTCACCAACCCGTCGTCGTAAGCATCGTGGTCTTGGACATCCATATACGGCTCCACATAGGGCTCCGACTCCGATGCTAGAGATACAAGTTCTCCGTGCGCGGTCCACTGATAGTAATTCGGCGTAAAGCCCTTCGAGTATAAATGATATGTAACTTCCACTTCAGGATGATATTTCCTGTTGCGACATCTCACACACGGACACTTAATTTTGGTACCGTCCATGTATTGAGGGAACGCCTTTGCGAACTGCAGGAACTGCTGTACACCCTCAATGAATTCATCCCGCACACCGCACATGTCATCAGGATGACGGTTGTACATCCACGAACGATGACGCAGATAGTAATTCATATCCATTTCTAGAAACTTCTGCAAAATTGACATAAGCTATCATATAAATCATTACATGCAAAATTAACCGTACTATAAAAATCATAACTGATATAATACATATTTTCATTTATCAAAACTACAGCTGCCCCCAACCCCATAGTACTATGAACTGCACTATAAGTGTGCAGTCAACACTACAAATAGTGTGTCATACTATAGAACTGCAGCTGCCCCCAACCACACTCCTAGGTCAGTGTCCGTTATGGGAAAAGCAGTCATGGCATTGCACTAAGGCACCTGGTGCTTGAACAATTTTTGCATCAAAAGTTTCCCAAGTACACGGGCTATTGCTCTATGAAAATATGCCATAGCTAGGAGTAGAGCTGTCGAGTGGGCCGGGCCTCTCAGGCCCATGCACTATAACGGGTCAGACCGGACCTAAGGGTAAAAATCTAAGTCCAGTTCGACACGTGACCCACGGCACAGTGAGTTTCAGACTGGACCGAGCCGGACCGGATCGGACTTGGGATTCCGTGAACCCTACAAGGACTTCAAAGTAGAGATTGAAGAACAACTAACATTTTATTTTTAAATTATGAAGTGTAGGGTTGAATGTGCATAGGAGATGGTTGGGAGCGCATTTGTTTCCGGGAGAAACAACGCAGATGGTATGCTCTCTCGGATGAACTTCTCTACTTTGGGATATGTAAACATAGCACAAAAAAATAACACACTGCAAGTTCTTGCTTCATATTTGTCTTGGAGATTCACAATCCATTTGTTTCAATCTATATACAAGAACTTGGCAGATTGTATGCATACCAAATCCCATAGATTGGCGTAGGACTATGTAATACATGGATGTGTATAATACATCAGATAGTATAAACCAGGTTGTCGATCAGGCTAGCAAGCAGCAGCGTGTCGGGCCGGGCCGAGCTGTGCCTTGGGTCGGAACGAGCCTGGGCTTCGGGGTCGGACCTCTCTTATGGGCCGAGATATGAGGTCCGACACGTCCCTATATATTGGGTCGGGCCGGGCCGAGCCCACGATAATTCGGACAGGGTTTTGCGGGCCGGATTCGTGCCGGGCTGGTCATCCCGGTCCAATTGTCAGGTCTAGCTAGGGGTGGGCGTTCGGGTTATTCGGTTTCAACACCGAAATAATAAAAATCGAATAAGTAAAAATTTTAAAAACCCAAAGCTGAAATAAATTATCTATAACCGAAACAGAACCGAATTGATAATCAATTTATTTTATTTGATAATCAAAGCTAGTAAGCAGTGCTCACTGCTGCTGTTACCTCTCTCGTAGACTTGGGCCAGTCGGCCCTAACCCTAACCCTAACCCCATGTCAACAAACCTAACCCTAACCCTAACCCTAGGTCCTCATCAGTGTCTGTGTCAGTGTGTGTGTGTGCCGTGTCTGTGTCTGTGTCAGTGTCTGTGTGTGTAGTGTTTGTGTCAATGTCACATGTGTCCTGTGAGAGAGAGAGAGAGAGAGAGAGAGAGAGAGAGTAGGGTTTACCGGAATAGGGTGGAGAGCCGGTCGACGGAGCGCGGGGGAGGGGGGGGGAGTTTTTCTCTTTTCGAATTTTCAGCAGATGGGGAAAAATGAAACCGAGCCCTAATTAACCAAATTTTAGCGACGTTTAGCGACGTCCAAGTAAAACGTCGCTAACTTAAATTTTAGCGACGTCATTGACGTCGCTAAACACGTTGCTAAATATTTTTAATAAAAAGGTCGCTATATACGTCGCTAAACGTCGCTAAATTAGACATATTAGCGACGTTTAGCGACCTTTATTTAACTTATAGCGACTTAACTTTTAAAATCTTAATAAAAGTCGCTAAACGTCGCTAAATGTCGCCATTTAGCGACGTCTAGCGACGTTTTAATAAGGAGTCGCTAATTATATATTATTAGCGACGTTTCTTTTGACGTCGCTAAAATACGTCGCTAATAGCGCTTTTTCTAGTAGTGAAAGTACCATGTTTGATCTAAATCGGATTGACATTGTAAAACAAAATGTGTAGTGTTACATTTATAAAATGTACAGTGATAAATGTTTTTGAGTTAAATACAATATTCAAGTCTTGTATACACCATGGATGATAGAACCACAAAAAGTTCCCTAGTGGGACTATCCTTAGATCCTACGAGACGTTCTCGTTGAGATCAAAAACCAATTATGCTACACAAAAGTCTTATCTTTGGATCACATTCGTTCCAAAGATTTCTTATTTCTAAACCCAAGCTGGGTTAGGAATAATCCTAGTGGAGTTAGTAATGATCCCCAAAAGATCGCCATGTCCTGTTTACACCTCTGAACGATTTATATTCCACTAACACGACCAAAACCTCTGTTGGTCAAATACGTTCTCCAACAGAACTTCTTGAAATTTTATGTCATGTCCATATTACCTGTGAGCAGATAAGTCTTCTTTGATCCTCTTTGTCATGTCCATATCATCTCAAAGCAAATAGGTCATCTATTAGAACCCTAATATCACGTCCTCTATACCTCTGGTAGTTCGTTTATATTCCTTATCGGACTAAATTTTGTTATCATATCCACATTACCTCTAATAACAAAAGGTTCAATCACACAAATCAGTTTGGTAAGAAAACAAAATTTTATTTCTAAATGCAAAAAGAGAGACAAAATTTGTCTTTCGAAAAGCCAAAAAAAATCATTGTTATTCAAGATAATATTACATTCAAAACCTTCTAGTCATATTACATATGATGTTGTAAATACTACAAAGTGGAAGTCTGGTGCATTCAATGAAGGCAACTCTATAGGGGGTGAATAGGGTTAAGCAGTAATTACTCTAACAATATCCAATAATCCACTACCAATTACCAATCAAAATATTCAGCAAGAATATAAAGAAATATGTGAAGGGTAAAAAGTCACAAGCGCTAACACCACGATGTTTACTGGTATCCCTCGTGGAGGGCAATTCAGTCCCGAGTACTCTTGTCCGGTGTTAATCTACTATTAGAATAATATCGTACAACACAAGCTTTAATCCGCAGAGCTTGTCGACTTCTTACAACCATAAGGTTTGATCCGAAGAGCTTGTCGACTTCAAAAAAAAATGGAAATCAAGCTTTAAAGAACAAACTTCTAACCGAGATCACACTTGGCACTAGAAGGTTGGGAGTTGATCTTGGGAATATGATGGTTTATAGCTCAGGATGTATAAGTGAATGTAAGTGAGAGAGATGATTGAAATGGTATGAAATGCTTGGATATTTATAGGCTTTTTGAGTGACCGAGTTCGGGCAGAGTTCGGTCCCCAAACGTTCAAAAATATGAACGCTGACATCCTATTCTCGAGAAGAAACGAGAAAGCAGGAAAGATGGGTCATAGGGCCCGAGTTCGATCTCTGTAGTGCCAAAATGGTTTTTTTGCTTGGGTCAGGTTTGTTTTTTGTGGACTAGGTTCTGGTTTAGTATGAGGTTAAAGCTTCCTCGTGCCAATACGACTCGACTTACATTGAATCATAATAAACAAAATAAAAATACATAACAAATGATAAAATCAAGAGAACTTCGCTGACGCCAAACTTCTGACTTTTGAGCAAACTTAAATATGCCTTTTTTCTTGACGACATTTGTCCAAAGATAAATAGATCTGAAAATTTGTATATCTTTTGGGGACTTCGTCCCCGAACCCCACGGGAGTGGGGGGGGGGGGGGTGTGTGTTATCCCCTCGACCCCCGTTCTTTGATCGGGCTTCGGAACCCCGAGTGCGAGGCTCCGAAAATATCGTAGGTGGTTCAGAGAAATCTTCTGGTATAACTATAAATCCCCTCACCCAAAATAGATATTTTGTGTATATTTTATATTATTATATTTAGATATTGAATTTCTTTAGAGTATTCTCTTAGTTAATTAGCAAATAAATTTCTTGATATATTTACTTATATAAATATTTATTTAGAACCATTTTTAGGTTATTTTAGATTTTTGAAGATTTTTCTAGAATTTTTAGGTAATTAAAACATAGGGAACGTAAATTTCTAGGACTTCTATGATTTACTTTGAGACCATACTTGCATGTTATTCCTACCAAATATTTATTTTAGGTTAAAATATTTAATTATATTTTTTCTATAATATATTTAGAATTTTAAGAAATTTATTTAGATTTTTGAAATTAATTAGGATTTATTTGGTTATATATAGTCTTAATATTAGATAGATGCTAATTTAGTGTTAATAGATATTAATAAGATTATATATAAATTATTTGTATTATCTTTAATTCTATTTAAGATTATAAATTATTGAGATAAACTTAAACTATATTTTTAAATTAATTCAAATCATGTGCCTATTAGGAAAGCAACTTCATGCATATCATATCCTTATTTAAACTGATCCTATTCATATTCAAATTAGCCAATCCTAGTCGTATTCAATTAAGTAGTCTCCACCATTATAAATACCTCATCCTTCATATTTTTCTTCCCCAAATTCACCTCTTTTTCGTCCAAAAAGAGTCAAAATTCGTCATAAATTCAGCCTCATTTTCTAGTATGTTATGACGACTTAAAAAGACGATATCTCCTAGCTCCGAACTCCAAACGTGCTCCAGTTTTTTTGTTAGAACCATATCAAGGTTAGTTTTCTGAATATATAAATTATTTTAATAATTTCAGAACCTATTTTTTCAGAAAATTCTAAAAGTGCCAGCTGTCCGAAATCAGACGCGTTTTGGTATTTTCGAGATTTCGGGAGATCCCGAACTCGGAATTACAAACCGTTTGAAGTTTCGGAAAGCCGACATGATGAACTTCCAGAAAAGTATTTTTACAGAATTTAAAATATAAGTTTATTCTACTGTAAAATTTGTGCAACGTAGACGTAAATAGGAAAACATCGAAAACTGTCATCTGTGCGCCCTTGTGGCCATAACTCTTTACTGACTTATGATTTTATGAAACCGTCTATTCCAGTGTTCATGTAGCATTGAAATATATAGGATTCCATACACAAATCCAGGATTTGAGTCGGTTGACTTTTTGGTCAACGGATTGCCTCGATTTGCATGCCACGGATCACAAATCCTTAAAGTTGACTTTATTTGGACCAAAATTAGATCTTAACAATAAAATTAGATTATAATAAGATTAAAATACTATTTTAGGTTATTTTATTCAGAATTAAAATAGATTAAAATGGAGGAACCTATTCACCCACTTTTGTAACCTAACTTATTTAATTTTTGTGACGGGTAGATCGGACGACGCCTTGAGTTGGGACTTCATTCTTTTTCAGATCAGGCAAGATATCTTGCCAAATTTCTTACAGTATTTTGCATGCTTAGTATATTTCTGTATATTTATTGCATTTCTGTTTATTTATTGCATGTGTAGTTCCTTTCAGTCATTACTATATATTAGATATGTTGACGCACACTTGACACTTAGTATCATGAGAGGACAATCATTAGGCGTATGGGCTTTTAACCACTCTGGTAAACCGTAGTATATAGCTCGCACTACGGGCGTGTGTCGCGCTGGTCGCTACCCCCGCGGTATGTCGATTTCTGGAGTCTCGCTGGTCGTTACCCCCGCGGTATGTCGATTTCTGATGTCTACTGACGAGTGTGTGAGTTGTGATGTAGATCGAGTAGCCTACCATTGCCCATACGTTAAAAACTTGTCCTCATTTGCATTCATATAGATTGTCTTGTACAGCGTACTTATATATTTTCTACTTATTATGCATGTTTACTATATTCAAATTGGCTTGCTTTTATGTATCTTGTTACGTCCCTCTGAGGACCTGGTCCCTTTCCAGGCGTATCTGTTCTTGAGTATTTGCAGGAGCGCAGATTCGGATGGTTACATATGTTTCGAGGATGTCTTCTCTTCGAGCCCGTGATTGTTAGCTGGTATTCTTATATTGTGTTATTGTGTTGTACTTTTCCATTCGAGTTGGTAGTGGATTTGTTTCCATCCAACTATCATCTTTAGATACTTCTTATTGAGATTTAGTTATATAGATGTTGGTTATTTATTTATATAGATTTTCTGTGGATGGGATTTAGATTATACCCTGTGACTTGTGACATTTGTTTATACCACTTGTGGATTTGATATTCATATTACAGCATACGTATGGGTTATGGTTTTCATATATTGGAGTTGCCATATCCATGCGGCTGACATGCTTACGTGACCTAGTCCTACGTATTTTGGGTGGGGCGTGACAATAACGCCGTCTTTGGCACAAAATATTTTCTTTACTGCATGTTTATATCTGATCTTATGTTTTTTCTGCAAATACATGTTAGATGAACAAAGCAATATACAAAAGCAAACCTGATAACATTTAATATATATTTGGACAATGCGAAGTTTAAGTAACAACATTATAGAGATTGCATGATTGTTAGGTAGTATCATAATCTTAAAATTAATAGATTAACCATATTCAAAAACTCAACTTAATCATTGGGCTAACATTCAAAACCTTCTCTGTCAGTCATGTGCTAATGTTGTCATCCTATGAGGAAGGAATACAGTACTAGACAAGGCCTTTAACGATGGATGTACTGACAATTATTGATGAGGTTACGATGACACATTCTCATCATGGCAGGAGGATACAAAATTAGGCTTGTATAAGTTAACAAAGAATACCAGCAAGCACATGCGTACGCTTCCATGATAGTTGTTTGAGATTTGCAATACGATAGCAATGACAATCTATTCCAACCCTGCAATCAACATCTTGGCAGGGCAACGAACAATATCGGACCTGGTTTCGTGGGTGCGCACAACCAAACTGTTTTGAAGACGAAGAAAGTCTTCTGGATGATCTTTTTGTTCGCTTTGAGAAAGGGATTTATGATGTCCTTCTGCACTAGGAATTTATAATGTCCTTCCGCACTGCATCATTGTGAGAGTGAATCAGGTGGTTTATGCGAAAATAATATACTTAGTATCTAGTAAGGAGAAAGATAAGTGTATGCATGGGCTCTTTCTGTGGAAGCAAGATTTCAGCGAAGAACAATGTTCCGTAAAAAGTCAAGACAGTATTAATACAAAAAGCAACATCAAGCAGTTTTCTCGCGAAGTAAGCCCACACAAAAATGCAAAGTTTTGCTCAAACACGTGCCTACGCGAAGATTTTTTTCAACAGTTGCAAGATGCTCAGTTTCTTCAAAGACCAAGCTCAGTTTCTTCAAAGATCAATGTAGAGTTTGAAGTTTTTTGTTGTAAATTAAGTTAAAGACAGCTTGCCCTCGCGTTTTCGAGGCGTTAGAATGTTCAAGGCAAGCGTCCTCGCATTTCCGCGACCAGTATTAAAGGCTAAGACAAATTTGTCTTTGTTTACGCTTGAGTTGCTTAAACAGAATATCCTCTACGTGAAAAAGACAACTTTATCAAAACTTGAAATTTTGAGCGTAGAGGGGGGGTGTTCGCTTCTGTCGAAGACAAACTATGCATGTTGGTCATTATGTCACTGTATTGTCTCCTTTTTCATTCATGTTGCCAATTAGAGAGTGTACAAGGGAAAGAAAATGAAAGAAGAAGGAAAAAAAGAAACGAAGTCCACAGTGGCGACTTCATCTACAAAGCCCTACCCATTATGGGCAGGTGCTCTTTTGCACGACCCTTCGGATGCCTATGATGGAAAGCATGGAGAAGAACATCAACGGCTTCCCCAAGGACTTGCTTGATCTAGCCGAGATCACCAAACTCTCAGGCCCCATGGAGCATTGAGAAGGAAAAGAATTGAAAATTAGAATTTTTGAAGTACAAGAAGGCTTCTCTTCCAAAACGCAACCTATTTATAGGCAAAACCGACTCTTCGATAATCGAGGCAAATCAAATTTATATTTAATGTTGATTGACAGTTGGCGACGCATAATCAACACTGATAGTTGGCAGATTTGGCATAAATTGCAAGATTTTAGCACCTTTTCATATTCGCTTCATCCAGCTCAACGACAGTCAATTTCGTGCTATTTTGCTTTCACACGAAAAGATGAATAATGCTATATTTCATTGCTTTTGATTCAAAGTATTTCGAATATATGTAGAAACTCGAAAACTTTGAAGGAGGTCTTGTAGAAGCATAGGAAATACTAAAATTAGAAGTCACTATTGAGTGTATAAGAGTAACACTCTTGAAGAGTGAAATTTGGCCTCCATAATGCATTTATGTGCAAAGTGCTTCCGCACATAAATCATAGTAGTCATCCAAGCTTAAGGGCTTGCTACGCTGAGGTATCCTATGCAAAGATGCTCTACACTAAGAAGAGTCTCTACGTGGTAAAAACTGATTGTTGTAGTTCCAGATGAACAAGGGAATATGTTTGACATGATTTAAGCGCAACAGTGCTATGCGCTAAAGAGTTTAAGCATTCAAAAGAAGATTAGTCCATGATGTATCTTCCTCATTAAAGACTACACATGGAAGACATGCATTGCAGCAAGTGACAACGTTTCAGGCCATGAATGCTCAAGATTGCCAAATTTAAGCGCAACATTGTTCTGCGCTGAAGAACTTTCTACTTAAGAGTTACGTCTTGACTTAACAATAGTCAGCGTTGATCAATTGCCACGCTTAAGAGTTCTGTGCTGAGACGCCACTTCCTCTTCCATAATTAGTGACGACGAATAATATCTGACATTTTGAATCCCGAAGCCTGCATTGCTTTTAATGGGATTAGTTACAGAAATCGAAGCGACAACAATGGTTACGCCACCATGATCATGTGAAAATAAAATTTCTCGCAATCGATGCCACGTGGCACTCAAATAGTGATTTGCATGCACGTTTTAAGTCGGTTCATTTTTGGAATATATTCGCAGTGAAGGCAACAAATTTCGGACGAAATGCTCCTGCGCCAAAATGAGTGGAAAGTGCATAATTGTTTGTTTTTGTGCGCAAAAATTAGCAAATAGCTGTTATGGTGTGAATTGACTATAAATACTTCGATTTTTTTGTTGCCAAGGTATTGGATCTTATCGATTCTTGAGCATTAGAGCCGTCTTGCTGCTGCTCTGCCCTCCACATTGTTCGTAAGCTATAGTTTGCAATTTTTCATCTTTGCTTTGACTAGTCAAAGGAGCATGTCGATCAAGTTCTCTACCGCTACACTCTCTAGTTCTCAAATATTCTACTTGTACTTAGAATTTTCTTGTAATTACATGTTGTAATAGAAATTCTTTGTAATCATCGAATAATAACAAAATTTTCTCAAAGATAATTATTCTCCTTTTGTTGCTAAAAATATGAACCGTTGAGAATCATGGACAACGTACTATCATCGATGCTGCAACGTAGGCTGGACATGGCTATATATTCGTACCCCAAAAGTGGGAGAGGTTCGTGACAAGTTTTTATGATGGCTCATACAAGTTTTTACAAATAATGCGAACTCGTGGTATTACTTAGAGTTACATGTACTACTGCGATTCGACAAATAAGATTGGATATAGGATTTAGAACAATTTTAGGAGTTCATACCATCTGCAAATAGGATTTTCAACACCATGAGTTTGTTTTATCTTGTGATTCCTTTTTTCTCATGTGCATCTTGTTTGATTTTGTTTGTATTTTCTTTTATTTGTTTGCATCTATCGTTCTAACCATGTTATTTCGTTCCTTTCAGTTAGAAATGGTTGATACAAGACGTAGTGCAATCCGTAAGAAAAAAAAGGGTAGTTGACCCACAAACCACCCTAGAACCTGAGAGGCCAACACCAAAGGATACCAAGTATGTAGAACCCTCAACCCAACCTCAAATGAGAGTTAGTACAGAGGATCCTCCAGCACCAACCGAAGGAGTGAATATGGATGGAGCAAAGTTTCTTGTTATACTCCAAGGCATGATGGAAACTCAACAAAAGCACATAGATATTCTTGAGAGGAACGTAGCAGCACAACAAAACCATGTGGGTATTATTGAGGGATTTTGTAAGATGAATTTGCCTTCCTTTTTAGGCGCAGATAAGTCTGTAGAAGTTACCAATTGGCTAATAGAGAGAAACTTTATTAGAGGCATCATAGTTGCCACCGAAAAAGTAGATGAATGTAGTTAAGTTGCAACTCAAGGACAATGCACATTATTGGTGGGTCGCACATGAGAGGAGATTGGGTACATATGTGTCATGGGATAAATTCATCGATATTTTTAACACCATATTTTTTCTATGACAGGCAAAGGAATTGAGAGATAAGTTTGTACGGTGGGAATAAGGCGGCAGGACGGTAGACGACTATGATGCGGAGTTTAGTCGATTGAGTTGTTTTGCTTCGTGGCTCATCCCTACAGAGGCAAACAAGGCAAACAAATTTCATTCATGATTGAACTACAAATTGCAGAGTTTGACAGCATTGGTAGATCCAACCTCATATATAGCTATTTTGAATGCGGATAGGAGCCAAGAGTCCATCATAAAGCAGAAGCTAGCTTCCCAAAAAAGAGGTAGAGATAGTGGTCATCAAGAGCCGACAAAGCATCCTAATGTTCAACAGAAGACCCTTCAGCCCCAGCAGCAATAGAGGCAAAGACAGCCAACCCTCATCTGTAACTATTGCATGAACACTAGTCATACTTGGAACGACCGTAGGAAAAGGATGGGACGATGTCTTCGTTGTGGATCTCCTGGTCATATAATACGAGACTGTCCCCTACCCTCTCTCATACCAACCCAAAGGCAAAATCAACAACAACAGTTAGGAGGAGCACAATGTTAAGGACAAGGACATGCATTTGTGGCTGTGACTTAATCCCAAATACCTAGCGCGGAAGATGGAAGTAACTTGCATAGATTTCCTTAAGGCCTTTTATGGTTATATAAAAATAGTTGAGTAATATGGTGCATACATAGTTGACATTTGACCTTAGTTGGTTAATATATTCCTTGATTTAGTTTCTTTTTCATTTCACCACCACAATTGCTTAATAAATCTGCCAAGAAATTATTGTTAATTTTACTCATAGGAATTGTTTGTACAAGTCACTTAGATATATTGAATGTGTTGTTTTGATTTTTGAGGACAAAAATATTTTAAGGTGGTAGTTTGTAGCATCCATTTTCCAAGAAAGTAATTTAGAATCTCATAGAAATTTATTTTTTATAAGTGGAAATTTATTTTGATGGACAAAAAATTTTGGGACGTCGAACCCAATTATATAGTTGTAGCTAGTAACAAGAGGCTAGGTATGGCAACCCGAGAATCATAAGTTAGTTTAAATAAGTTATTAGACCATTATATAATTTTTTTTAGATTTTTCTGGAATTAATTGTTAATTTTTCAAATAGGATAATTGATTTTTCTAGGGCTTATGGTGAGATTATTGTAGTAATATTTGGCCATAATATATGACCTCGAGTATTTAACTAGGGTTAATATTTGTATTCTATTTTTATTTTTGAATTTTT
Source organism: Iris macrosiphon (assembly GCA_036927795.1). Taxonomy (NCBI): domain Eukaryota; kingdom Viridiplantae; phylum Streptophyta; class Magnoliopsida; order Asparagales; family Iridaceae; genus Iris; species Iris macrosiphon. The sequence continues at coordinate 89,116,142 of JAYESA010000019.1, read as the reverse complement.
TTTGGAATGTTCTGATTATTTTACATTATTATTCTCAGTTGATTATGTTTAAAACTAATTCTAAAACATATTCTAAATAAAAAAATCAAGAAAATATATAACTTAAATTTCTATTCCCTAAAACCAATAAAACCCAGCCACTCAGCTCATGGGAGATAACCCACGCGGGTCCCAGCTGACAGCGTCATACAAGCCACATCTGTCAGTCAGTCTTCCCTTGGGCGGATAACCAACACAAGTCCACAACCAGCCAATCCGTATACGAGCCAGGCTAGGCTAAGCCAACCCGAGCCGATTTACTCCTAACAGTCTGATCTGGGCGAGGAGCGCCCAGATCACGACACATAATATATATATATATATATATATATATATATATATATATATATATATATATATATACTAAAAACCTAAATAAAATGAACACGTCCAGATGTTCTTTAGATTTTGGGATATCTCGAACTTGTTTTTACGAACCGTTTGATTTTTCGGAAAGCTAACACAAATATCTATAACATGTAAAATTTAAAAAATTCATTTGATATTCTGTTTAATTTGTAGAAGTTGTAGTCGATTAGTGATCCACCAAAATCATGATCTATATAAACCGTTATGGCAATCTCTTAACCGATTCAAGATTCGTGTAAATGGTCGATTTTAGCATTCATGTAGCGCTGAAATATAGAGGTTTGTGCATTCAAATCTCATTTTTGTGTTGGTTGACTTTTCGATCAACAAAATGACTTGATTTGCATGTCACAAATTCCTAAATTACAAATATGAGTATTTTAAGCCAAAATTTATGTTTAACTTTAAAATCAGAATATAATACGATTGAAATAGAATTTAAAATGATTTTATTCAGAATTTCATAAACAATTAGTTAGAGCTCTAACTTGTATTAAATTGTGTGGCGGGGTTCGTGGGATGATGATATATTTGGATAGCTAGTAGATTGGGCTCACGACGTCTTGAATTTGTGACTTCATCACTTTCAGGAGCAGGCAATTATCATTATGACCTATGTTGTCTTTATTTTATGTTGTATGTTATCTATTTTCCTATACTTGTTAATCATATACTTTTTATTACTTGTGAACGAGAGCTAGTTCTTATTCATGATCATGTACTTTCTTACTATACTTCTTACCTTTTATCCATATCTGTATTTTGTCCATTACTTGTACATGATAGTTAGTAAGATTTGGATAGGGGAATGCTTTGAGTATGTATGTGGTCTACGTTTTCTGTATAAATATTTATGCATATCCTGAATAATATCAGTCGTGCACTACACGCATCGATTGACATATATTCCATACTATCAACATGTGAAAAACTAGTATTCTAAAATACATTGTACACGTGATTTTGATTAGTGTTGCTATCTTGTTTAGTTATTTATCTTCTCTAGAGTATACTTGCATATTGTTAGTGTGTCATAGTCGTAGTTTTCTTGTTGTATCGTAGTATGCCTATAGTTCATCTTTTCTTTATTATTGTTATTTCATACATGTATATTATATTGTGTAGTTTAGTGTTATGGTGATCTTGTTCCAATGGCAATGCTGACTGGATAATTATTTTTTAACTTCAAATGACGTGATTTTCTCTCGAGGTATGTGGTGAGTACATTGGTGACACCGACGTTACCAACATGTCGATTTCCTCTTCGGATTTGGAGTAGCATATTCTTCTTCTTAATGCACTCGTACTATTCTTAGATAGTGGACTTTAGTTAGTATTTAGTTCCTTACTTGCTTTTATTCTACTAGGTTTGTTCCTGAGACTATTTTGAGTTGCAGTGGCCTTTTTAATAGATTTTTAATTAAATAATTATGACTATTAGGTATATTTTTCTTTTGTTGTTGATGACTTGGCTTTGTGGATGATATATGTTTATTTTACTTGTTATGGACCATTAAGAAACATAGACAGCGTACTACCGTCGATACTATGATCGATATAGATTGGACTTGGCATGTACTCGTATTCCAAAAGTGAGAGCGGATCGTGACAACTTCTAACTCAAAAATAGCGAATGAACAAACTCAAACAAATCCACTAACATAAGCATCCTCAAAATTTTAGGGGTCGAAATCTATCTAGCAAATCATTTCCTAGGGTAACTACACCCCAACAATATCACTGGCTACATCGTAACCGATGAAATCAATCTAAGAAACTCTTATAGTCCAAGACCTAAATTCATACGATAAATTCGACCAATCTCAAGTCATAAATCTCATTCACCGATAACAAACCACATGTCTTCTTTTTTTCTATAATACATCAATCACAACTTACCCCTAAATCTTATATAATTTGTACTCGAATTTTATTCATCCAATTCACTAGTATAGTCAAGATCAACTTAAAACCAATCAACATATCAAGGCAATTCTCGCAGTCGTTAATTGTTTCAATTATTATAAATTCATTCCTAACTCAAAAGTTCTCATAATCCATCAATCTCATCACCCTGAATTTATTAAATCAGTTATAAAGAATTCCAACATTCGCTATGTCGGATTTAACTAATATATATTCATGCCATGCGCATGGTTAACTAAGTCATATGAAACTCCAATACTATTATTTAATTCATCCATAGTTCATAAAGCTAGAACCCATCAATACAACATAGTTCCACAATTCTTCAAACTATACAATCATCGTTCGTAAAGCCATAATATCCATGAGTCAATGTCTATCGATCTTCGATACACCTCAATCTCATCAATTTTATATGCATAACTAGGAAAACATCCATCTGCTAAACTAAAAATATGTTTCAACTATTGGTAGTTGTTTGAAGTAGATATAAGATCAACTCATTCCACTCTTAAATCAAATCAACTTAGACTATCTTAGGTCATCGAGCAATAACATTCATACATCCTTAGGGTCATCCTCATATGCTCGAAATAAACTTTCAATTGCACCACATATTCACATTGACTTTTCAGTCCATCCATTTCATAAACTTGAATGCTTATCCAATACTATCTTAATCTGCCAAAATTTGTTTCTTGATCATCAGACCAATCCAATAAGAGATATTCAAAAGTGTATCTAACTAGGCATAACTCTAAACTGTGACCTCACACTACCTCTCCCCCCCATCAAATACTAAAAGGCTTATCGATAAAAATATCATCAAATCAAGCATATACCACTAGGGATACCAAATACACTACTCAGGGATCTAAGGCACTAAGCACAGAAGCATTATACTCCACATACTGAATCAACGTCCTTGACAATCCATACTACGGTGGCTCCAATGACCACCAACATTATAACGACCCGCTCCGCTCAATCCGGAGACCCGATTCAAATGGTGCAAGTGCGATGACCCGTCCAGCTTAGCTCGGCGAGACGACTCGCTTGATGCAAATGCATTCAAATTTGGCCCTTTAAAACAGTTCAAACTTAGACTTTTAAAGGCGCGTTCGGAGTCTCGCTCGGCCGATGCGATTCATCGCTAAGGTGGATGGCTCCTATGAACCTGTCTTTGCTTAGCCTGCATAACTAAAAATACGGATGATACATGCTAGATCGCTAGGCAATAACCTTTGAATGGTAATAAATGAATTCAACGCACCTAGCTAAGGGAATAATTCTATCTTGTATTGCTTGTGTAGAACATGGAAATGAAACTTGATTTATAGTTGGTTTACCGCACTACCCTTTAGACTCGTGATAGCATATAATGCTTATGTTTTATACTGTTTCAATGCTCATCTCGTCGGTTCGTGCCACGACCTGGAACACGATACGATACATGTTTTGATTCACCTAGTTTTATGGAAAGATTATCGAATAGTCGTTTCGTGCACGTCTGAACCTGGAAGTATTCGTGAGCGTTAGGTCTCCAAGGCAGTTCCTGGACTAGGGGACTGCAGCATGACAACTCAAGCAAGATATGACCAAGGCAGCTCTGGGAATAACACTCGTTCTGGACTGAATCTGACGACTCGGGGAGTCAATAAGTTTGTAAACAAGATACTGGTTGGAACCTATACCTAACGAAAAATCTGGATGACTTGAGGATACGCGCGGTCACGGATAACTTGTGCACAAGGTTTCTGAATCTGGTTCTAGCGGACGGTCGTCGGGGCACTGGGGCCGATCCGATCCGGACGGAACATTCTGATAGTCGTCTGAATCAGACGAGATGCATGCAGCCCGAAGTCCAGATTTCGGCGTTGCACCTATCCGTCCATGAGACTATAACTCGTTCTTTATGGTTATGCCAGTGACCATTTCATATATATTAAGTTTCGCTCGATTGCGACAATCCGCGTGCGAGTTTATTTGCATTGGAATTAGCAATATGAAATATTTGAACATATCTGAGTAAATCTGAGTAGTACACTTGATACATGTGACAAGAGAATTTGATGCACGACACCTTGTACTCTTAGAATGGGTGCACGATACGCTAACTAGTCCGGTGTAACATGCCCGAGTCGAGAATACATTCGTAATACTAAGTTAGTATGCGCACCTTTCATTTTGTTTCATGTATTATGTGTTGGTTAACGTAGTTTACCTTGGACATGAAAGGCCGAATGATAAGTTGGTAAGTTGCCATTTACTCTTAAGATTTCGTGACACGTTGCGTCATGCTGCAACACAAGTAGGCTTGATATTATGCAATAAAACTGATCCTAAGGCAAGACTAGAAAGACAACATAATAAATGGTACATATAACTAATTCAACGTGTTTAGTTTTGTTGAGTTGGGAGAGAAGCCTCCCCACAAGTGCATTCAATATACTGACAACCTACCAGATTACTTGCATGGTGCGGGAGAAACTCCTTCGGTATGAAGTTTTCCCTCGTGCGCACTAAGGAATGGAGCTAACTCTGGAGCCTTAGAGCGTTGCAGTAGGAGCTGAAGCACATATACATGACAATGTATTGGAACATCGCCTATGTATCATCCTAAAGTTGTAAGCCGCTTGGCATATTTTATTATTTTGAGAGAAAGAGCATGAGCAATTTATAATCTTATTCTAGCACCGCTTGTAATACTTATTCATCATCAATAAAGAGCTTGGTTTCATGCTACTTGTGTTTATTCTTATTCTGCTGCTTCTAGACAATCTGTACGACTTTGTGGCTTAGTTTTAAATCGGCCGTTTTAGGTGCTTGCTTTGCGCGGACGCAACTTAGGCTCGCACGAAATCACGCCCATGCGAAGATGTTCGGTTCCCAAGGAACGGGGCATGACATTTTGGTATTAGAGCATGGCTTTACGTCCTTGGCCCTCATATTGATTTTCTCAGCATTGAACTTCGTTCGTGGGTTATGTACAAACGCTTTCTCATATTGTCCCGTGGGCTGTTCCATACAATATGTCTAACTATTTTTGAAAGTTCGTGCAAGTAATTGGTTGAACGAGGTAGTTATGCGAAGGCCTTTGTGTCGTGCTGTGTCAGACTTCATGCGAGTAGACTCGTGCTAGAGTTAGCAAGTTACGTGCGAACCAGAATACCTCTACGCTAACGCTAGCGGGTTAGTATGCGAGACTAGAATATCGTTTGGACATGATAGCTATGCACACAGCCTTTTCTATAAATCGTGCTAAGTATCGCGCACCTAGACCCTTTGGTGCGATCGAGTTTTTGAGTGAGATTAGATATCGTTCGGATAAGAATAAAGTCGGACTTAGAGTAAAAATCGATAGAGACATTATCGGACTATCGCTAAGACGAATATGGAGGATCGTGCTTGGATTTTGATAAATGATTCGGACGGTTATTCGTGTCGATAAGTTTTGAATCAAAATATTTTTTGTGTGGATAACTATCGATATAGGTATATTCGAGACTAAGATTATCGAGGCGGATGCGAAGGAATCGTGCTGGAGTTTAAGGAACGAATTAGATGGATATGCGAGTGAGCGATCCTAATACGATTAAGGACTTATTTGGATGACTTGATCCCTGAGTGGTGTATGCGATAGCCTCGGGGACGAATAAGTAATTTGAGGATAGAGTGGTTTTGAATATTTGTCGAGTAGCTCGAACCTTGAGTGGTGTATGGTTCGTGTTGGAAATGTTCGAGCAGTCGAGGATTCGGGGTAGCAACAAGTCGATCCGCATGCGATATGTTTGATGCAAAGCCTTAGAATGAGTATTGTTTATATAATCATAAATTTGAATGTCTTGTGTGAAGTTCATATAGACGATTTGAGGATGAGTTGTGCGAATCGAAAAGGGTATCAAATTGGATTTAATATAGTGTAATAGAATATATATATCTTGGTCGAGAAAATTTAGTGGATCGTACGTGCGATTTCGAAATTAATCAATGGAAATAAGATTTTTTGTCGGGATTGAATACTCGAGCATGCGACTGGAATAGTGCGATTGGAAGATAGCACGATCGACGATAGCGCGAACAAAAGACAGCGTGCATAGAAACTTGGATTGAAGGATATAAAATGACTCGGAGGATTTAGTATCGATGTTTTGGTTTTGAAGTCGAACTAAGTTGACACGATGTTGATGTTTGGAAGATAGCATTGATGGATACAAGTTAAGGAATAGTGTGGTTCAATAATTTGAGGTAGGCGATAACATGATTTTAACTTGAGTTGGACGAGGGAACTTGAATTTAGTTCGGAGGACGTCATGGAGTGAAACGAATACGATATTATACGAATGGTTTTGATACTTACGCAAACATACTTGAGGACTTTGAAACGCATCGAGGATAGACAGACTTTGGCTCGAAGATTTTCTAGTTGGATGAATGATAGGTAGATTATCAAATTAAAACTTTGAACTTGGTTGTTTTGAGGAATGTTAGATGCGGACTATGGATCGATCAAACGATAACGTTGAAGTTGGATGACTTGGTTAGAAGAATTATGATCATGGCATGAACGATTATTAGGGGAACACAACTTGATGGACGAAGAAACTCTTGAGGATGGATTTTGGATTCGGTGCAAAAATAAGTATCTTAGTGGCTTTGAGGATCATTTTGACTTATAGTCTAATGCGATAAGGCAAGTTTGAGGATATGAGTGAAATCAGATAAGTATTTTGAGGATAAGGACTAGTGGACATTATCGTATAGACTTGAGGACTAGGAATGTGTGCGTCGCTCGGATGAGTATGTCGATGATTTTGTGTCGAGATTCGGCGTAATGAATGAACCTAAGGATTGCTTTTGCTGAAAGACTCGAACCCCCCTGAAACTAATGTTGTTGATTGGAGTAGGAGAATCTATGCTCAATATTTAGAAATCTGAGTGAAGCGAGTTTGGGTAGAATACCCCGTACGAACGGACTATGGTTTGACCTTAGAAATTGGAGCGAGTATCGTGCAACGAATTTGCACTATAAGAATTATGAACTTGAATTATATCTATGACCTTGTGAGCCGACCTAGTGGTTAGGCAGACGACCCTATGCTATGAGATGAACAAGTGTGAACGACCTAAAAGAGTTACCTGGGTAAAACGATAGAACTGGGACATCAAGACTTGGAGTTAGGACTTAGAACTAGGAGTGTGCGCTAGCGACGTTGATGTTTGACACGAACGGAATGAACGATAGGACTTGCAATATTTATGATAGGAATTGGTGATGTTCAAGTAAAGTTGGGATAACGAATTGAATCGTTTCTTGGAAGACGTACTTGGTGGTAATGCAATGCTTGGTTTTAAGTTGGATTAAAATTAACTTGGATTTTGGTCAACTTCTCTCGAGGTATCGTTGTGAATTCATAAGACGAGAACACCTGATAAATGCATCGTATCATCTCGAGGATTGACATAGACGATAATGAAATAAACTAGAGTTCGGTTTAGTCGAGTTAGTAAAATGATCGACGATTCAAAATTAAGATTTTCACGAGTAGCTTGTCCGACTTCTCTATCACTAAGCATGGTTGAAATATATAAATTTGGGGGATGCCTTAAATATGTGCACGATCCAAACTCCGCGATATGTTGAACTCGAATGCAGCTACAGGTGAATGTGAGTAGATGTGCATGGATGAGTATAGTAATTTGGGTAAGTTAGCCTAAGCCTAAGATTTTCGTATACAGTAGATTATATCATACCTCATTTTGATCATATAGTTCGGCACTAAGGCGTAATAGAAACTGAGTCAGAGAACACGATGATCGAGTGAAAATAGTCAGCTCGAACTAAGTGATAGAGTCATTCAATGGAACTGGCTAAGCACGTATGTGACACAAAATATTAAAAATAAATAGAAAGTTGTGTTCGAACGGGTCTAATGACACGAAGAAATATACTTGAGTTATATTCGACAGTGGTGCGGTTCTGAGCTAGGCGCAGTAGGGATTGAGTTGAAGAATGCAACGATTAAGTTAAGTATAGTTCGGTAGCATCGAATGATAAAGTCGTTCGATGAAAATGGACTATGGCATACTCACGATATAGATTGAGGAACGGTAGGATGAGTTCCGCTCAGGAAGTCTCGAGGATGAGACTTTTTCTTAGTGGTGTATTATGTAACGACCCGCTCCGCTCAATCCGGAGAACCGATTCAAATGGTGAAAGTGCGATGACCCGTCCTGCTAGCTCGGCAAGACGACTCTCTTGATGCGAAGGCATTCAGATTTGGCCCTTCAAAACAGTTAAGGCTTAACTTTCAAAGGCATGCTCGGAGTCTCGCTCGGCTGATACGATTCATCGCTAAGGTGGGTGGCTCCGATGAACCTATCTTTGCTTAGCGTGCAAAACTAAAAATATGGATGATACATGCTAGATCGCTAGGCAATAACCCTTTTATGCTAATAAATGAATTCAACGCACCTAGCTAAGGAAATAATTCCATCTTGTATTGCTTGTGTAGAACATGAAAATGAACCTTGATTTATAGTTGGTTCCTCGCACTACCCTTTAGACTCGTACTAGCATACAATGCTTATGTTTCATACTGTTTCAATGCTCGTCTCATCGATTCGTGCTACGACCTGGAACACGATACGATACATGTTTTGATTCACCTAGTTTTGCCGAAAGCCTATCGAATAGTAGTTCTGTTCAAGTATGAACGTGAAAGTATTCGGGACCGTTATGTCGCCAAGGCAGTTCTCAAACTCGGGACTGCAGCATGACAAGTCAAGCAAGATATTACCAAGACAGCTTCTGGACTGAATCTGGCGGCTCGGGGAGTCGATAAGTTTGTAAACAAGATCCGGGCTTGAACCTGTACCTGACGAAAGATCTGGATGACTTAGAGGATACGCATGGCCGTGGACAACTTGTACACAAAGTTTTTGAATCGGGTTCCTGCGAACGGTCGCCGGGGCACCGGGTCCGATCCGTCCTGATAGTCGTCTGAATTGGGCGAGATGCGTGCAGGCTGAAGTCCAGATTCCAGCGTTGCACCTATCCATCTATGAGACTATAACTCGTCCTTTATGGCTATGCCAGTGACCATTTTATATAGATTAAGTTTCGCTTGATTGCGACAATCTGCGTGCGAGTTCTTTTGCATTTGAACTAGTAATCTAAAATATTTGAACATATCTGAGTAAATCTGAGTAGAACACTTGATACATGTGATAAGAGAATTTGATGCACAACGCATTGTACTCTTAGAATGGGTGCAGGATACGCTAACTAGTCCAGTGTAACATGTCCGAGTCGAGAATACATTCGTAATACTAAGTTAGTATGCGCACCTTTTGTTTTGTTTCATGTATTATGCGCTGGTTAACGTGGTTTACCTTGGATAGGAAAGGTTGAATGGTAAGTTGGTAAGTTATCATTTACTCTTGAGATTTCGTGACACGCTGCGTCACGCTGCAACACGAGTAGGCTTGATATTAAGCCATAAAACTGATCCTAAGGCAAGACTAGAAAGACAATATAATAGATGGTGCACAAAACTAATTTAACGTGTTTGGTTTTGTTGAGTTGGGCGAGAAGCCTCCCCACCAGTGCATTCAATGTATTGATAACCCCCCAAATTGTTTGAAGGGTATGGGAGAATCTCGTTCGGTGCGAAGTTTTCCATCGTGCGCACTAAGGCGTGGAGCTAACTCTGGAGCCTTGGAGCGTTACAGCAGGAGCTGAAGCCCATATACAAGACATAATGTATTGGAACATCGCCTATGTATCATCCCAAAGTTGTAAGCCGCTTGGCACATTTTTATGTTTTGAGAGAGAGAGAGAGCATGAGCGATTTATAATCTCGGTCTAGTATCGCTTGTAATACTTATTCATCATTAATAAAGAGCTTGGATTCATACTATACTTGTGTTTATTCTTATTCCGCTGCTTCGGGACAATCTGTGCGACTCTGTGGCTTAGTTTTAAATCAGCTATTTTAGGTGCTTGCCTTGTGCGGGCGCAACTTAGGCTCGTGCGGCATCACGCCCACCCGAGGACGTTCGGTCCCCCGGGAACTGGGCGTGACAAACATAACATCCACTTCCGTGTCACTCGACAATCACTTGAAATCCAATCGTAACCATTATACTTGAACAACTTAACTCGTTTCCATTCATTGAAGTCTAGACACACTTAATTCAATACTCACAACTCACTCCAGTACCTTTATTGATATCTTGTTGCTCATCCAACATCTAATTTATCATTTCCAAATATATTACCATACAATCAACTCAAATCATTTGTTGCTGCTCTTCGAAGCAAATCACTAATTAATAAAATACCCACATGAGAAATCATAACATATACAGACTTATTGTATAGAACTCTCAACAGAACATCAGGGAGGGTCAATAAACTTTCGACAACTCTAGCATCTTAGAGTTTAAGAGAATCAATTGAGGGTCCAAGGAAGTAAAATCGTGCTTTAATACTTATGTCACGGTCGATAACTCGTTTCCATTCACTGAAGTTCTAGCATCTTATGTCACGGTCGGGTTCTGCAAAACCAAAAATCGTCACTGGACATGAAATCATACAAGCCTAAATTATACTTGTACAAGGTGAGAACAAACACGATCTATAAATATTCTCGGAACAAAGTCATTACTGTAGAAGAATGGAAAAATCCAGGACCATGCGTCGAACTCTTAAGTCAGGGAAGCCATGCCACATACACTCAAACACCATGCAGAATGGAGCCAAAGGCGCATACATCCTAAAGACAACAAAATCTTCATCTATGTAGCTTGGGCAGTGATCCTGAAGTCATGAGGCAAAGGCGGTATCTTAACCACATAGTCCAATGCTCTGACATTGCATTAATTACTCTGACCGCTTCATAAACCGTGCAGACGTCGGTGACACTAAACGACAGAAGGTTACGTCGGCATAATAATTACTCTTATCAGACATAGCCGTGCAGTGCCACGTGTCTCCGAAACGACAAGGCTTCATGCGACAGCGTTCTCGTGAGCCTTCATGCGGCAGCGTTCTCGTGTACCTTCATGCGACAGTGTTCTATGAGCCTTTATGCGGCAGAGTCTTCATGCGACGGCGTTCCCGTGAGCCCTCGTGCGACAGAATTCCCATGAGCCTCAATGCGACAGAGTCCTCGTAGGATCCTCAACAGCTGATACATGCAACATGTCAAGTTGGCTAGGTCATGTATGCAACGGGTGTAACAGCCTAGATTATGTGGGCGCCATCCAAGATTTTAACAGCAGTTTATCCTAACAAATGCCACAGGGCAGCTGGACTGCGACATGCGCGCACGGTTACAAACACATTCTCTTGAGAATACCATGCGGCAACCCAAATTTTGTGCGCGTAGACTGAAAATAGTGATTATTCACGATATGCGTGCACATGGCCATTTTCGTACAAATGGCTATAAATAGCAGGGACATGTGCTTCCCAAGGGGAGCTTGGGTCTAGTCGAAAGCGGAAGACTCGGAGTCCAATTGCTGCCATTCTTGCTAGTGAGCAAAGATTTATCAATTTTCTTTTGTCAATAGATCGTCAACGGAGTAAAGAAAATAGCTACACAACTTGATCTCCATCGTCATACTTCTCATATTCTCTTGTTTTTGTACTTAGAATTCTGAGTGTTAGGATTCTTTTGTACTTTATTTCATTGTAATCCGCTCAATACGAAAGTTAGCAAAACTTTCAATTTTGTGATCACAACAAGTCTGCCGACTCTGCTGGGGACATCCTTCTTCACTGATGAGAATGTCGTGACTCAATTTTATGCAACGAAGCTGGGTTCAACCCAAAGGATGTTGGTCGTCCGTTTCGACCAACAAGATTTCGAAAACATGATCCCAGGGGACTCAAACCCCTCACCGAGGCAAGTAAAGCCTAAGAGACCCGCAATACTAGGGTTGCCAAGACCAGTATGTCGTACCCAAGGACCGTGGAGGATGCGATTCCCGCTGTTGTGGCCGAAGACACACATCATGTCCTTGCTCTTGTATTTGGTCCTGTAGATGCTCGTGGGGAGAAGAGTTCTCAGCACATAGGTTCTGATAGAGGAAACACTATGATGTCAGCATCCTAGGTGCCGAGGCCTCTTCTGAACCTATGTGCCCTCGCCAGGACATTTCTGGGAAGAACAGTTTGATTTGTAAATCATGCGCTCAGAGCCGAGAGTGCAGAAAAAGAAGCGTGTCGCACCAACTTCCAGGCACATGAGAGCCCCTACATGCGTCAAGGACGCAAATAAGGAATCGATCTTCGACAGGATCTCCTGCGACATCATCCCTATGCATCAATTCCTGGAGACGAGGACAACTTGAACTCCTTGTACTATGTGCCAGTGTGTACTAGTACAAAGAAGTCTAGGGCAGTGCGAGCCATGCGCGCTCAAGAAACTTCCCCAATAACTAACTAACTACCAGCATGTGCCTTTAACGGTTATGCACATAGCTGATGGAAAGTTGTACCGAACTGACCCATACGCCCAGCCTACCTGTGCGAATAAAGTGGGTCAGTTTCAGAAATCTCGCACAAACGACTTGGGTGTGGTCCCTGCACATTAACCATGTCGGGGAACGTCACGACCCGCACCCGCTGTATGGGCACGAGCACGTGGGTACGTCCAGCCTACGCCGCAACATCGGCGGTAGAACGTTGTCTAGGTCACAAAACTAGCTAAGTCACTCTCACGAATATCCAACTCTATAAGGAGACACAGATATCATAATATAATATGAAAATACTCAATCACATAACTAAAGCACGATGAGATATCGAAGAAAATAAATGAAATACAAGACAAGTCTAAACAACAATAAATAGTCTAACCTGCAATCAATAACATCCAAATCTCCAAGTATGCCGGGAACAAGTCCTCTAAGTCGCAGTCTGGAAAAAATATCCAGTCAGGATTGGAGCAAAGTACAAGCACTAACAGCAATTCCATGTATATTGACAAAAACTATAATACAGTGTAAAGAAATACAAGATGGATATAAATACTGGTAATAAACAATACTGGAATAATAAAATACTGGAAATAAGAAATACTGGAGCATATGTCATCATCAATGGTACAACTAGCAATGAACAGGATACAAGTGCATGCTAGAACAATGAACTGGAATATAAGTGAATACTAGAACAATAACTAGAATCATGGAGGAATGCTAGATCAATAAACTAGAGATACATATAGAGAATATCTAACTAAGTGTGTGAAACATCAGCATATCATGTGATCGGCTTGGGACTGATCAGGCTTGCTATGTATGACTAGCTATGATTCATGTAAGGTCAGGCTAACCATCCGGATAGCTATTATGCGAGCAATAGTCAGACTAATCATACATAACAGGCTATGAGGCATATAATGGTCAGGCTGTACCGACATGAGGTGTGGGTGAGCTATGATGCATGTAGAGTTGGGTATGATCACATAATCTACTAATATTTTTTCGTCCTTAGCTAGCACGATGGATCCCAATCATGACTCCTCGTGACAGGTCTCGATGATGCCAACTCGTGTATACATTGTGTCAGAATAATCTACGCTATACAACTAGAATCATAAAGATGATCAACATAATGAAAACTGTCAGAGAATGTACTCGTCTGTGGTCCTCTGCTGGCAATATCAATATCCTGTTTCCGAAGTCTTGTCTGAATAATCCAACAGTCCTATAGACATCATATAATAGTAATCCAGAATCAGTCGATACACTAACACACAATCAACATAAATACACTGAACTCAGGGGCTACGCTAGGTATGACACTGGTCAACTAGCAGGGTCGAGTGTGCGTCTAACTGCATGGGTGTCACATCTTCAAATGCTGTGCAAAGTCAGACAGTCAACCACTGTCACTACCACATTCCAAAATAGGGGAAATTTTGTCATTTTATATATTATAAATATTACGTGTATTTATTTTAAATACTTGTATGATATGTGTATATATATTATATTATATACATTGTTTCTTAATGTGTGAGTTAGTAGACTAGACCTAGAAGCCCGCTAGATGAAGCCCTGACCGAATTATAGGATCATGGATTTTAATTAGCATTTTCAGGATTAATTATTTAGGGTTATAATTAATTACCGTTATTTTATTTAATTGTTGAGCCTTACCATTGCTTCGATATTTAGAGTGCTAATATAGCTTTTGCCTTCCAACAAATTTCACACCCTTGTCCTAGACGTGCCCGCCTTCCATTCGGACCCTTGTGTAACTCATGAATATTCTCTCTTGTGCTTCATTTTAGTCGCACAATATTCGTCGCGGACGTTTATTTTTATTTTCAATAAATTCAACTTTGTATCTTTGTGCGTTCCAATCGAAATTGGAGACACAATCTCGACCCATTTTGTACAACCAAAATTATGATAATATTCTATTCTGAGCCCTCTACGTCCATGACACTTCTTTTCTACCTAATTTTAGTCCCATGTATTTCCAATTAATTTTAGAACATTATTTACATCAATTTTAATTAAATTGATGTAAGGATCCAACTTGACCCAAAACTAGATCCAAGACCAAACCAAACCCCCATTCACACACTCTAGCTCCATCCTAAACACCAAACATCCTTTTCATCCAATACATCATACCAAACATGGTTATTTTTCCTCATTAAATCCAAAAACTCACTTTTTGTGCAATTTTCCAATTATTGGGGACTTATTTGCAAAAATGCAATAATATGTCACCATCCTATTGGTCAAGACCCATGAAGAAATTAACCCTCCTCCCTTTGACCGGTTCAACCCTCTTCCTCTCTCCTCTTTTTGGTTGTACACCATCCTTCATGAGCAATCTAGGCCATCCATTTTAAATGGAGCCATCCTCACCACACAACACCCTCATCATTATATATATATATATATATATATATATCCTCAAACCCTTTTCCCAAAGCAACCCCATCCCAAGGTGTATGGCCGGCCCTAATCCCTAGGAGGTCAACATAAACCCTCTCTCTCCTACATGCAAACAATCACCCTCCATATTATTTTCATTATCATCACCACCTACATCAACTCAACCCTAACCTATACTCATGTTCTTTATCCCCCTCCCTCTGGTGATCATCTGAACCGTCGGCCATTTCCACCCCGTTCACCTCCCCCTTTCCCTCGCCGTCCTCCCCTTCAGCACAGCCGACTACCGACAACACCACCACCACCACCAACCTCTTCTTCTTCCTCCTATTCCCCATGCCTCACCCGGCATCCCCGAGCCGACCAACACACCGGAGTCCGACGCCATCCTCGCCTGGATTGCCCGTCACCCTCAACCGTCACCCCGCCGTCGTCAACCTCCCACCTTCGGCCTCTTCTCCGGCCATCCCCTCTCGACCAGACGACAGCACGACCCGCCGGCCTCTTCAGCCGAGCACAGACTCTTCGCCTGAGACCCGCGATCATCCCGCCTGGATCCCGACTCGATCAGAGCTCGCCTGAAGTCGACCCCAATCCGCTGCTCATCCTCCTGAGCTGACCTCGACCCCCCTGAGCCCGGAGCACCACTGCACCCAGCCCGCAGCCCGCTTGCGGACTTCCCCTCAAAGCCGGCCGGAGCAGCCCCGCTCGTCCCTGACCCGACTACCCTGCCAGGCCTGTCGAGCCACCTCCCCGCTGCTTACCGCCAGCACCCCGTTGCTCACCGCCAGCACCCCGTTGAACTCCCCCGAGCCTCCTCTTCTCTCCTCCCTTATCACCATCATTCTCATCATCATCACTATTATCATCATCATCATCATCACCTCCATCATAACCCTCACCGTCGTCATCATCGTCATCGTCGTCATCGTCGTCATCGTCGTCAACATCATCGTTGTCATCGTCGTCGTCATCATCGTCGTCATCGTCGTCATCATCGTCATCGTCGCCGGCATCGTCAATCCCGTGCGTGCCCGCGCAGGTTAGAACTTTCCATCGTGATTTTATGTGTTTGTGTATCTATTAGGGTTAGCATATTTCTTTATGACAGTTTAGTGACAGAGGACCCTGTGACGGTGAACCCAATGACTTATACACGTATACATACGCTTATTACAATTCAATTGGTATATATATATATTATGTAAGAATTTAATGATAATATCAGTTATGACTATATATGTATTTATGCGGTGTGGCCATAAATATTAGTAGTAGGTATCCCATGCCTATATTTGACTGTACATATATGTAGTATGTCCTAGTGTTAATTACGGATATCCTGTATTGACCATGTGACCCTGAGACTTGTGATCTGTCTGCCTTGTGAACACTGATCTACTGGCAAGACATGTGTAGTTGACTGTCTGATTTTGCACAACAATTGCAGATGTGATACCCGTGCAGCTATAGACGCACACTAACCCTGTTAGTTGACCAGTATCGCCCTAGCGTACCCTTTGAGTTCAGTGTGATTATGGTTGTGTATGTGCTAGTGTAATGGCTGATGTTATATTGTATTATATTATATGTATATAGGACCATTGGATCGTCCTGCGAGACTTCAGGAACATGATATTGGTATTGCCAGCTAAGGACTCCAGGCGAGTACATTCTCTGATAGTTTCTTGTTTATGATATCCTCCATGTTCATTATATTTAGTGTAGATATCCATATTTCTCGACACGATGGTTACACGGATTGGTATATCCGGATCTCGTCATAAGATGTTATTCCTTGTTCATGGTGTATCTTGTGCAAGTCTTATTTCATTATTTATCTTGTATATGTACAGACACGGATTCTCGGGAAGAGTCGCTATCTTCTTAGGGAATCCCGTGCCATAGCGTACCATGGTTGGATCTACTATACCAGTCGGGGTTGGGGAGTATTTTAGTGTAGATATGTGATCATACCCTTCATGTACAAGTCTTGTTCTCGTGTTAGTGTTGGTCATACACCGCACGTATGACTAGCCAGACCAGTATTCGTGTACAAGTTCCCAAGCCGATCACATGTTAAAGCTAGTACTCACACACTTAGTCATTAGTATTCTTGTTCATTGATATATTGTTCATTCTCGTATTTATTTCCAGTATTTTCTTTATTGCGTACCTCTTGTACATGTATATGCATCTTGTATATTTATATCTATTTACTACTACATAGTTTATATCATTGATTTAGAACTGCTGTTAGAGATGTACTTCGTTCCAATCCTGACTGGATATTTTTTTCCAGACTGTGACATAGAGGACTTGTTTCCAGTATACTTGGAGATTTGGATGTTATGGATTGCTGGTTAGATTATTCTGTTGTTTAGACTTGTCTTGTATTTCATATATTTTCCTTGAGATGTTATCATGCTCTAGTTTCTGTGATTGAGTATTCTATATTATATTATGATATCTGTGTCTCCTTATGGAGTTGGATATTCGTGAGAGATTGTTTAGATAGTATTGTGACCTAGACAGCGTTCTACCGCCGATATTGCGGCGTAGGATGGACGTACCCACGTACTTGTGCTCCAAGTTCCGGGTACGGGTCGTGACACATTTTTAGTGGTGGCCCATGCAGGTCATACTTCACAAGTTGTACGATATCGTGGTAGTGCGACATCTTAGTTGTACTACTGCGTGCCTGCGATATGATATAGGACGTAGGATACTAGGATGAGAGCGAATACTCAATCATAAATTATTTGAGAGATTCCTGGGACGACCCTTGAGAATCTTATTATAATTTCCAATTCAAATCTTTTTCCCTTGTTTCTTCCGTTCTCACTCGTTGTTATTGAATTTTATTCTTGTTGATCAGTTACTAAATTTAATTCTTGGTGTCGTTGTTGATTTTGATTTCTTATCGAGATAAATTTTACAGACTAAAATTTACGGTATCATCTGATGACATATGTTGATAAGGACAGTGAGAAAGGTAAAACGTCTGCTTTGGTTATGGAGCCTAGAATTTATCGCAGCCATATTAGCTGGCGTATCGAAAATGTAGGTACCTGACTTCAAATGTATATATCTTAGTTATAAAATTTAGAATTTCTCACAGCTATACTAGTCGGCACAACGAGAATTCTAGACGACATGATTATAGAGTTGCATACCTAAGTTATGGAATCTATCGTTCATCGCAGCTATGCTTACTGACGTGGCGAGGATTCTGAGTGTCATAATTTCGGACAGACGTGTATGATTATCAGGTTGTATCTTAAATTTGTTCTTAAAGTATCATCTCAATACTTATCCACTTCTGTTATTCTAGGACTTTGTTTCATCATTTTTTCTTGATAGCAATAGAGTTACCTTCAGTCCGTAGTACAGTTTCTTTTTTAGCCTTATTTATTTAAGGATCCTTGTTAGTGTGATAATTGGTGACTTACAATTATGTATGTGTCTTGTATCAGTGTTGACTGTTGAGAGTATGGCTTGTGCGTCTGTAAGTGTATCTTGGTTGGACATGTGAGCAGTAGACATTAATCTAGAGATAACCCATAGCGTAGTACCTTGTAGCAATGGTTCTATGATAATGTGTCATTATAGTTAGTATTGGTATTATAGGTAGAAGAAGTAAAGAGTATCAGTGATGGTTCCAAGAGTAAGTATCAGAGTCAGCATGCCAGTCCTGGATAGTCATGAATTTATGTAGCTGGGTGATCCATGTCAACAATTAAGTATCAAGAAAATTGTATTAAAAATTAATGGAGCATGATATTCAATTTGATGGTTGATTACTTGGGTGTGTCAAGAGTAAAGAAATGTATATGCATAAAGGGTATTAATGAGATGCCATGGGTTGAGAAATATCAAGATTGGTCATGGAAGGAATGAAGTGTATGACATATTAGTGTATCAGCCTATAAAAGATTTAAGAAAATATACGTATACATCAATCGAGATATGGAACCATATGCCTACCTTTGAGAGTGAAGTGAAACATGTGTATTATAAAAGGTGCAAGTGATCATGAGTTCTAGTGAATGTGGTGAGGTGATCTAATGATGAAGCTAGTGTTACCATACTAATAATGCTAATATTTATATATCAAGGATTAGTTGAGCAAGGTGCTAGTAGCAGTAAGTACTTTGTGTGATGATATTAGATTGGTGTATCAGTTAATATGGATAGAAATTATTGGAAGTAATAGTGCAAGTAATCCAGGCAGTGCAAATTTTAGTACACAATTGAGGGTTGTAGACAATTGGTGTATTTGTGTTTATCTTGTGTGTTAGAGACTGTGAATATATAGGTATACTTAGATAGATGTGGTTCTAAATTTTATAAATACGCATCGATTGGACTTAAATTAGAGAAGTAAGATGATTAATGGATTAGTGTTTGAGATTCAAACTTTTTGGATGGGATTTTTTAAATTTTATAAATATGCATTGATTGGATTTCAATTAGAGGATTGAATATTAAATTTTTGTATTTAGTTATTTAATTTTTGGAGGAGATTGTGATAAGAATGGAATTTGATAATTATTTAAAGATTTTCTGGAATATGATGTTTTAGAATTTTGAAACTTTTGGTGAAATAACAATATGAATTTACTTCATGAATATATGGTTGATGAATCTAAATTTTGATGGTAAGAATAAATAAATAAATACAACTATTGAGGATCTTAATTTTCGAGGACAAAATTCTTTTAAGGAGGGTAGACTTGTCACTACCATATTCCAAAATAGGGGTAATTTTGTCATTTTATATATTATAAATATTGTGTGTATTTATTTTAAATGATTGTATGATATGTGTATATATATTATATTATATACATTGTTTCTTAATGTGTGAGTTAGTAGACAAGACCTAGAAGCTCACTAGATGAAGCCCTGACCGAATTATAGGATCATGAATTTTAATTAGCATTTTCAGGATTAATTATTTAGGGTTATAATTAATTACCGTAATTTTATTTAATTGTTTCGCCTTACCGCTGCTTCGATATTTAGAGCGCAACCCTAGCTTTTGCCTTCCAACAAATTCTACACCCGTGTCCTAGACGTGCCCGCCTTCCATTCAGACCCTTGTGTAACTCATGAATATGCTCTCTTGTGCTTCATTTTAGTCGCACAATATTCGTCGCGGACGTTTATTTTTATTTTTAATAAATTCAACTTTGTATCTTTGTGCGTTCCAATCAAAAATGGAGACACAATCTCGACCCATTTTGTGCAACCCAAATTATGATAATATTATATTTTGAGCCCTCTACGTCCATGACACTTGTGTTCCACCTAATTTTAGCCCATGTATTTCCAATTTATTTTAGAACACCATTTACATCAATTTTAATTAAATTGATGTAAGGATCCATCTTAACCCAAAACTAGACCCAAGACCAAACCAAACCCCCATTCACACCCTCTAGCTCCATCCTAAACACCAAATATCATTTTCATCCAATACATCACACCAAACATGGTATTTTCTCTCATTAAATCCAAAACTCACTTTCTGTACAATTTTCCAATTGTTGGGGACTTATTTGCAAAAATACAATAATGTGTCACCATCCTATTGATCAAGACCCATGAAGAAATTAACCCTCCTCCCTTTGACCGGTTCAACCCTCTACCTCTCTCCTTTTTTTGGTTGTACACCATCCTTCATGAGCAATCTAGGCCATCCATTTTAAATGGAGCCATCCTCACCACACAACACCCTCACCATTATATATATATATATATATATATATATATATATATATATATATATATATATATATATATATCCCTAACCCGCTGCTCATCCGCCCGAGCCGACCTCAACCCCGCCTGAGCCCGGAGCACCGCTGCACCCAGCCCACTTGCGGACTTCCCCTCAAAGTCAGTCGGAGCAGCCCCGCTCGTCCCTGACTCGACTACCCCGCCGGGCCTGTCGAGCCGCCTCCCCGCTGCACACCGCCAGCACCCCGCTGAACTCCCCCGAGCCTCCTCTTCTCTCCTCCCTCATCACCATCATTCTCATCGTCATCACCATTATCATCATCATCACCTCCATCATAACCCTCATCGTCGTCATCGTCGTTAACATCATCGTCGTCATTGTCGTCGTAATCATCATCGTCATCATCGTCGTCATCATCGTCATCGTCGCCGGCATCGTCAATCCCGTGCATGCCCGCGCAGGTTAGAACTGTCCTTCGTAATTTTATGTGTTTGTGTATCCATTAGGGTTAGCGTATTTCTTCATGATAGTTTAGTGACAGAGGACCCTATGACGGTGAACCCAATGACTTGTACACGTATACATACACGTATAACAATTAAATTGGTGTATATATATATATATTGTGTAGGAATTTAATGACAATACCAGTTATGACTATATATGTATTTATGCGGTGTAGCCATAGTAGGTATCCCATGCCTATATTTGACTGTACATATATGCAGTATGCCCTGTGTTAATTACGGATATCCCGTATTGACCATGTGACCCAGAGACTTATGATCTGTCTGCCTTGTGTACACTGACGTACTGGCAAGACATGTGTAGTTGACTATCTGATTTTGCACAGCAATCGCAGACGTGATACCCGTGCAGCTATAGACGCACACTAACCATGTTAGTTGACCAGTATCGCCCTAGCGTACCCTCTAAGTTCAATGTGATTATGGTTGTGTATGTACTAGTGTAATGGCTGATGCTATATTGTACTATATTATATGTATATAGGACCATTGGATCGTCCTGCGAGACTTCAGGAACAGGATATTGGTATTGCTAGCTAAGGACCCCAGGCGAGTACATTCTCTGATAGTTTCTTGTTTATGATATCCTCTATGTTCATTATATTTAGTGTAGTTATCCATATTTCTCGACACGATGGTTACACGGATTAGTATATCCGGATCTCGTCATGAGATATTATTCCTTGTTCATGGTGTATCTTGTGCAAGTCTTGTTTCATTGTTTATCTTATACATGTACAGACACGGATTCTCGGGAAGAGTCGCTATCTTCTTGGGGAATACCGTGCCATAGCGTACCATGGTTGGATCTACTATACCAGTCGGAGGTGGAGAGTATTTTACTGTAGATATGTGATCATACCCTTTATGTACAAGTCTTGTTCTCGTGTTAGTATTGGTCATACACCGCACGTATGACTAGCCAGGCCAGTATTCGTGTACAAGTTCCCAAGCCGATCATATGTTAAAGCTAGTACTTACACACTTAGTCATTAGTATTCTTGTTCATTGACATATTGTTCATTCTCGTATTTATTTTCAGTATTTCCTTTATTGCGTACCTCTTGTACATGTATATGCATCTTGTATATTTACATCTATTTACTGCTACATAGTTTATATCATTGATTTAGAACTGCTATTAGAGATGTACTTCGTTCCAATCCTGACTGGATTATTTTTTCCAGACTGTGACATAGATGACTTGTTTCCAGTATACTTGGAGATTTGGATGTTATGGATTGCAGGTTAGATTATTTTGTTGTTTAGACTTGTCTTGTATTTCATATATTTTCCTTGAGATCTTATCGTGATCTAGTTTCTGTGATTGAGTATTCCATATTATATTGTGATATCTGTGTCTCCTTATGGAGTTGGATATTCGTGATAGATTGTTTAGATAGTATTATGACCTAGACAGCGTTCTACCGCCGATGCTGCGGCGTAGGCTGGACGTACCCACGTACTTGTGTCCCAAATTTCGGGTACGGGTCGTGACACATTTTTAGTGGTGGCCCATGCAGGTCAGACTTCATAAGTTGTGCGATGTCATGGTAGTGCGACGTCTTAGTTGTACTACTGCGTGCCTGCGATAGGATATATGACGTAGGATACTAGGATGAGAGCGAATACTCAATCACAAATTATTTGAGAGATTCCTGTGACGACCCTTAAGAATCTTATTATAATTTCCAATTCAAATTTTTTTCCCTTGTTTCGTCTGTTCTCACTCGTTGTTATTGAATTTGATTCTTGTTGATTAGTTACTAAATTTAATTCTTGGTGTCGTTGTTGAGTTTGATTTCTTATCGAGATAAATTTGATGGACTAAAATTTACGGTATCTTCTGATGACATATGTTGATGAGGACAGTGAGAAAGGTAAAACGTCTGCTTTGGTTATGGAGCCTAGAATTTATCGCAGCCATATTAGATGGCGTGTCAGAAATGTTGGTACCCGACTTCAGATGTATATATCTTAGTTATAAAATTTAAAATTTCTTACAACTATACTAGTCGGCACAGCGAGGATTCTAGATGACATGATTATAGAGTTGCATACCTAAGTTATGGAATCTATCGTTCATCGCAGCTATGCTTACTGACGTGGCGAGGATTCTGAGTGTCATGATTTCGGACAGACGTGTATGATTATCAGGTTGTATCTTAAATTTGTTCTTAAAGTATCATCTCAATACTTATCCACTTCTGTTATTCTAGGACTTTGTTCCATCATTTTTTCTTGATAGCAATAGAGTTACCTTCAGTCCGTAGTACAGTTTCTTTTTGAGCCTTATTTATTTAAGGATCCTTGTTAGTGTGATAATTGGTGACTTACAATTATGTATGTGTCTTGTATCAGTGTTGACTGTTGAGAGTATGGCTTGTGCGTCTGTAAGTGTATCTTGGTTGGACATGTAAGCAGTAGACATTAATCTAGAGATAACCCATAGCATAGTACCTTATAGCAATGGTTCTATGATAAGGTATCATTATAGTTAGTATTGGTATTATAGGTAGGAGTAAAGAGTATCAGTGATGGTTCCAAGAGTAAGTATCAGAGTCAGCATACCAGTTCTGGATAGTCATGAATTTATGTAGCTGGGTAATCCATGTCAATAATTAAGTATCAAGAAAATTGTATTAAAAATTAATGGAGCATGATATTCAATTTGATGGTTGATTACTTGGGTGTGTCAAGAGTAAAAAAATGTATATGCATAAAGGGTATTAATGAGATGCCATTGGTTGAGAAATATCAAGATTGGTCATGGAAGGAATGAAGTGTATCACATATTAGTGTATCAGCCTGTAAAAGGTTTAAGAGAAGATACGTATACATCAATCGAGATATGGAACCATATGCCTACCTTTGAGAGTGAAGTGAAACATGTGTATTATAAAATGTGCAAGTGATCATGAGTTCTAGTGAATGTGATGAGGTGACCTAATGATGAAGCTAGTGTTACCATACTAATAGTGCTAATATTTATATATCAAGGATTAGTTGAGCAAGGTGCTAGTAGCAGTAAGTACCTTGTGTGATGATATTAGATTGGTGTATCAGTTAATATGGATAAAATTTATTGGAAGTAATAGTACAAGTAATCCGGGCAGTGCAAATTTTAGTACACAATTGAGGGTTGTAGACAATTGGTATATTTGTGTGTATCTTGTGTGTTAGAGACTGTGAATATATAGGTATACTTAGATAGATGTGGTTCTAAATTTTATAAATACGCATCGATTGGACTTAAATTAGAGGAGTAAGATGATTAATGGATTAGTGTTTGAGATTCAAACTTTTCGGATGGGATTTTTTTAAAATTTTATAAATATACATTGATTGGATTTCAATTAGATGATTGAATATTAAATTTTTGTATTTAGTTATTAAAATTTTGGAGGAGATTGTGATAAGAATGGAATTTGATAATTATTTGAAGATTTTCAGGAATATGAGGTTTTAGAATTTTGAAACTTTTGGTGAAATAACAATATGAATTTACTTCATGATTATATGGTTGATGAATCTAAATTTTGATGGTAAGAATAAATAAATAAATACAACTATTGAGGATCTTAATTTTTGAGGACGAAATTCTTTTAAGGAGGGTAGACTTGTCACTACCACATTCCAAAATAGGGGTAATTTTGTCATTTTATATATTATAAATATTGTGTGTATTTATTTTAAATGATTGTATGATATGTGTATATATATTATATTATATACATTGTTTCTTAATGTGTGAGTTAGTAGACTAGACCTAGAAGCCCACTAGATGAAGCCCTGACCGAATTATCGGATCATGGATTTTAATTAGCATTTTCAGGATTAATTATTTAGGGTTATAATTAATTACCGTAATTTTATTTAATTGTTGCGCCTTACCGTTGCTTCGATATTTAGAGCACTACCCTAGCTTTTGCCTTCCAACAAATTCTACACCCTTGTCCTAGACGTGCCCGCCATCCATTTGGACCCTTGTGTAACTCATGAATATGCTCTCTTGTGCTTCATTTTAGTCGCACAATATTCGTCGCGGACGTTTATTTTTATTTTTAATAAATTCAACTTTGTATCTTTGTGTGTTCCAATTGAAATTGGAGACACAATCTCGACCCATTTTGTGCAACCCAAATTATGATAATATTCTATTCTGAGCCCTCTACGTCCAAGACACTTGTGTTCCACCTAATTTTAGCCCCATGTATTTTAAATTAATTTTAGAACACCATTTACATCAATTTTAATTAAATTGATGTAAGGATCCAACTTGACACAAAACTAGACCCAAGACCAAACCAAACTCCCATTCACACCCTCTAGCTCCATCCTAAACACCAAACATCATTTTCATCCAATACATCACACCAAATATGGTTTTTCTCTCATTAAATCCAAAAACCAACTTTCTATGCAATTTTCCAATTGTTGGAAACTTATTTACAAAAATGCAATAATGTGTCACCATCCTATTGGTCAAGACCCATGAAGAAATTAACCCTCCTCCCTTTGACCGGTTCAACCCTCTTCATCTCTCCTCTTTTTGGTTGTACACCATCCTTCATGAGCAATCTAGGCCATCCATTTTAAATGGTGCCATCCTCACCACACAACACCCTCACCAATATATATATATATATATATATATATATATATATATATATATATATATATATCCTCAACCCCTTTTTCCAAAGCAACCCCATCCCAAGGTGTATGGTCGGCCCTAATCCCTAGGAGGTCAACATCAACCCTCTCTCTCCTACATGCAAACCATCACCCTCCATATTATTTTCATTATCATCACCACCTACATCAACTCAACCTAACCTATACTCATCTTCTTCATCCCCCTCCCTCCGGTGATCATCTGAACCGTCGGCCATCTCCCCGGCCGTCTCCACCCCGTTCACCTTCCCCTTTCCCTTGTCGTCCTCCCCTTCAGTACAGCCGACGGCCGATAGTACCACCACTACCAACCTCTTCTTCTTCCTCCTCTTCCCCACGCCTCACCCGGCGTCCCCGAGCCGACCAACACGCTGGAGCCCGACGCCATCCTCGCCTGGACAGCCCGTCACCCTCAACCGTCACCCCGTCGTCGTCAACCTCCCACCTCCGGCCTCTTCTCCGGCCATCCCCTCTCGACCAGACGACAGCACGACCCGTCGGCCTCTTCCGCCGAGCACAGACCCTTCGCTTGAGACTCGCAATCATCCCGCCTGGATCCCGACTCGACCGGAGCTCGCCTGAAGTCGACCCCAACCCGCTGCTCATCCGCCTGAGCCGACCTCGACCCCGCCTGACCCCGGAGCACCGCTGCACCCAGCCCGCAGCTCGCTTGCGGACTTCCCCTCAAAGCCGGTCGGAGCAGCCCCGCTCATCCCCGACCCGACTACCCCGCCGGGCATGTCGAGCCGCCTCCCCGATGCTCACCACCAGCACCCCGCTGAACTCCCCCGAGCCTCCTCTTCTCTCCTTCCTCATCACCATCATTCTCATCATCATCACTATTATCATCATCATCATCACCTCCATCATAACCCTCATCGTCGTCATCATCGTTATTGTCGTCATCGTCGTCAACATCATCGTCGTCATCGTCATCATCATCGTTATCATCGTCGTCATCATCGTCATCATCGCCGGCATCGTCAACCCCGTGCGTACCCGTGCAGGTTAGAACTGCCCTTCGTGATTTTTTGTGTTTGTATATTCATTAGGGTTAGCGTATTTCTTTATGACAGTTTAGTGACAGAGGACCCTGTGACGGTGAACCCAATGACTTGTATGCGTATACATACGCGTATTACAATTAAATTGGTATATATATATATATATATATATATATATATATATATATATATATATATATATATATATATATATATTGCGTAGGAATTTAATGATAATACCAGTTATGACTATATATGTATTTATGCGGTGTGGCCATAAATGTTAGTAGTAGGTATCCCATGCCTATATTTGACTGTACATATATGCAGTATGCCCTAGTGTTAATTAGGGATATCCCGTATTGACCATGTGACCCTGAGACTTGTGATCTGCCTGCCTTGTGTACACTGACGTACTGGCAAGACGTGTAGTTGACTGTCTGATTGTGTACAGCAATCGCAGACGTGATACCCGTGCAGCTATAGACGCACACTAACCCTGTTAGTTGACCAGTATCGCCCTAGCGTACCCTCTGAGTTTAGTGTGATTATGATTATCTATGTGCTAGTGTAATGGCTGATGCTATATTGTATTATATTATATGTATATAGGACCATTGGATCATCCTGCGAGACTTCAGGAACAGGACATTGGTATTGCCAGCTAAGGACCCCAGGCGAGTACATTCTCTGATAGTTTCTTGTTTATGATATCCTCTATGTTCATTGTATTTAGTGTAGATATCCATATTTCTCGACACGATAGTTATACGGATTGGTATATCTGGATTTCGTCATGAGATATTATTCCTTGTTCATGGTGTATCTTGTTCAAGTCTTGTTTCATTGTTTATCTTGTACATGTACAGACACGGATTCTCGGGAAGACTCGCTATCTTCTTGGGGAATCCCGTGCCATAGCATACCATGGTTGGATCTACTATACCAGTCGGGGGTGGAGAGTATTTTAGTGTAGATATGTGATCATACCCTTCATGTACAAGTCTTGTTCTCGTGTTAGTGTTGGTCATACACCGCACGTATGACTAGCCAGGCCAATATTCGTGTACAAGTTCCCAAGCCGATCACATGTTAAAGCTAGTACTCACACACTTAGTCATTAGTATTCTTGTTCATTGACATATTGTTCATTCTCGTATTTATTTCCATTATTTCTTTTATTGTGTACCTCTTGTACATGTATATGCATCTTGTATATTTACATCTATTTACTGCTACATAGTTTATATCATTGATTTTGAACTGCTGTTAGAGATGTACTTTGTTCCAATCCTGACTGGATATTTTTTTCCAGACTGTGACATAGAGGACTTGTTTCCAGTATACTTGGAGATTTGGATGTTATGGATTGTAGGTTAGATTATTCTGTTGTTTAGACTTGTCTTGTATTTCATATATTTTCCTTGAGATGTTATCGTGCTCTAGTTTCTGTGATTGAGTATTCCATATTATATTATGATATCTGTGTCTCCTTATGGAGTTGGATATTCGTGAGAGATTATTTAGAAAGTATTGTGACCTAGACAGCGTTCTACCGCCGATGCTGCGGTGTAGGCTGGATGTACCCACGTACTCGTGCCCAAATTTTGGGTGCGGATCGTGACAATCTCTAACACATGTCTAGCCATTACGTCAGTGTACACAAGGCAGACAACTCACAATTCTCAGGGTCACATGGTCATATGCAATTATACGGGATATTTGTAATTAACACTAGGGTCATACAGTACATATACAAATATATTCATGACTAGTATTAGTATTTAATTACTTATATACATATTTTCATATATATATATATCAACTAATATTATATGCATACGCACACACATGTACGAGCACACTAGTCACTAGGTTCACCGACACTAGGCCCCTGTCACTAACTGTCATGAAGCAAATTCTAATCCCTATTAGCATTCACACAAGCACATATACACAACTATGAAAGAAGAGGGTACAGGTTCGAACCTCGGGGTGCGTGCACGGGGTCGACAATGATGACGATGATGATGGTAATGATGATGATGATGATATGATGATGATGGTGATGATGATGATGATGATGATGATGACGGTGATGATGATGATGGTGATGATGGTGATGATGATGAAGATGAGGTGGTCGTGGCAGGGCTGAGGGAAGTCGGGGCGAGTCGAGGAGGAGGAGAGGTTTAGCAGGCTGTCGAGTAGCGGGGTCGTCGGTTCAGATGTAGAGTGGTGATGATGGATCCGACGAGTTAGCGAGGCTCATCGGTGGTGTTCAGTCGAGGAGAACGTCTGTCGGCTGTAGGTGAGGTCCGGTTGCTCGAGGACGGAGGGGAAGGCCAGGGGATGGGGACTGTGGTGCTCGTGGACGGCGGGTGAGGCATGGTGGTTGAGGGAGGAGCTGTGGTTCAGGAGGCTCCGGCGGGAAGTCGAGGATGCACGGCGGGTAGTTCAGGTGGTCGGCTCGGGGTGACTGGTAGCGGGTCCACTGATGCCGTATCGGCGAGAAGATATCGGGGAAGATGACCGGAGATGAGGCTGCTGCTGTGGAGGGAAGCCGACACGGGGTGGCGTGGATCCGGCGGTGCAGCTGTCGACTCCGTCGGGGAGTGGTGGTGTTGACGGTCGGGATTAATGGCCGGGAAGAGGAGGAAGAAGAAGAGGGTGGAGAGGTGGTGGTCGGTTCATGCGAGGGCTCGGCTGTGTGTTGGCGGTGATCACCGGGGATATGGCCGGGGAAGGAGGCCGGAGAAGAGAGGAGAGATGAAGTTTAGGTTTCGGTTGAAGAGGAATGTTGATGGTGATGTAAATTAATGGAGAGGAGTTTTGCATGGGGAGGAGAGGTTGATGGTGACATTCTAGGGATTAGGGCCGGCTGTGATGGGATGGGGTTGGCATTGAAAAAAGGGGTTGGTATGAGGAAATATATATATATATATATATATATATATAAGGGTGTGTGTGGTGTAAATGGTGCTCCATTTAAATGGATGGCCAAGTATAAACATGGAGAAAATACACAAACAAAAAGAGGAGAGAGGCAGAGAGAGAGTTGAACGGTCAAAGGGAGGAGGGGTTGGTTCTTCATGTGCTTGACCAATAGGATGGTGACACATCATTGCACTTTTGCAATGAAGTCCCCAACAATTGAAAAATTGTACAGAAAATAGGTTTTTGGATTAAATAAGGGAGAACACCATGTTTGGTGTGATGTATTGGCTAAAAAGAATGTGTGGTGTTTAGTATGAAGCTTGAGGGTGAGAATGGGGGTTTGGTTTGATGCTGGGTTAAGTTGGGTCTTTACACCAATTTAATTAAAATTAATGTAAATGGTGTTCTTAAATTAATTGGAAGTACATGCGATTAAAATTAGGTGGGACACAAGTGTCATGGACGTAGAAGACTCAGAATAGAATATTGTCATAATTTGGGTTGCACAAAATGGGTCAAGATTGTGTCTCCAATTTCGATTGGAATGCACAAAGATACAAAGTTAGATTTATTTGGAATTAAAAATAAACGTCCATGACGAATATTGTGCGACTAAAATGAAGCACAAAAGAGCATATTTATGAGTTACACAAAGGTGTAAAATTTGTTGGAAGGCAAAAGCTAGTGTAGCGCTCCCAATATCGAAGCAACGGTAAGGTGCAACAATTAAATAAAATCACAATAACAAATTATAATCTCAATAATTAAATCCCGAAAATGCTAATTAAAATCCACAATCCTATAATTCGGTCAGGGGTTCATCTAGTGGGCTTCTAGGTCTAGTCTACTAACTCATACATTAAGAACACTATATATATAATACATATATATATACACATATTATGTAATTATTTAAAAATAAATATACACAATACTTATAATAATAAAATGACAAATTTACCTCTATTTCAGGATGTGGTAGTGACTAGTCTACCCTCCTTAGAAAAATTTCGTCCTCAAAATTTAAGATCCTTAATAGTTGTATTTATTTATTCCTTTATATTTTACCATCAAAATTTAAATTCATCACCAAATAATCATGAAGTAAATCCATATTGTTATTACACAAAATTTTTAAAATTCCATAAATATCATATTCCTGAAAATCTTTAAATATAAAATCAAATTCCATTCTTATCACAATCTCCTCCAAAATTTTAAGTTAATAACTAAATACTCAAAGTTTAATATCTAATCCTCTAATTTTAAATCCAATCAATACATATTTATAAAATTTAAATCTTATCTCAAAATTTGAATTCAAACTCTAATCCATTAATCATCTTTCTCCTCTAATTTAAATACAATCGATGCATATTTATAAAATTTAAATCCTCATACCAAAAATTAAATTCAAACACTAATCTATTAGTGATCTTATTCCTCGATTTTTTTTTACACAATACTCAAACACTGTAATACTTACGAAGTCTTCAAATACAACATTCAAAATATAAGTTTTAAAAATTTATATCTTGTAGCCAAATAAATAAAATGGTAATCTTCTTAAATTCCTTAAAATTTAATGACAAATCCAATCATATCATAATCTTAATAAAATTAATGATTTAACAAAATCGTTAATTCTGCCATATTAAGTTCTCAACTCTTTATTTAAATTAATGTTTATCCTCAAAATTTAAGGCACCTTGTCTCTCTCTATCCAGTCATAATCTCTTCATTAATCTTCACTACGATCAAACCCCAACAATCAAGGTCTAAGAAAATTCTACCTACAGTCATACAACATGCAATCTAGAAAAAATATGCATGGTTATGGTATATTTTGTCATGGTATAGCAGTCTCTGTTAGGGTGTACTACTAACTATGTTCTAGCAAGAGAATCATTGATACAAACTACGGCACTAAGAAATCAATCAATCAATAAAATAGACGAAAAAGGAACAGAAGGAAAAGAACAGAAAATAGCCTTATAACACAACCATGGTTTAATAATGCATCCAAAGTTTGATATCCCTATCCTTTGGTATCACTGTTTCTACTACAAGCATACCCACTGCTAGCTCTCTTACCTACTACAATTGCTTATACTAGTTGTTCTTATCACTCAAGTGCACGCCAAGTGCAACACAACACACTAAGTACTGCTCCCTCTAATACAACTCTAGATGGACACCCAAGTCAGTTTGTAGTGCCATCTCAAGCATGCTCAAGCCAACAGATCCTTACACATGCACTTCATCCACTCATGTACTAATACCCATTTCTTACCCACCATAAAATTTTATCCTCACAAATAAAATCCTCAAAATTTAACTTCTCGAACAATTTAAAATAAAATGTATATACTTTCCTCAAAAGTCAAATATTCAAATATTGAAATAAAATCTTAATCACTTCCAAAAATCTTTATAGCTTTGACTATGTTTATTGAATTGAATTTGAATCCTCAAAATTTTTAATAACATAAAATCTCAACTCCTCAAAATTCTTAAAAATTGAAATTTATTTTCAATCTTCAAATTATAAATTTAAATCCACATCTATCTAAGTATAACATATATATACTCACAGTCTCTAACACACAAGATACACACAAATACACTAATTGTCTACAACCCTCAATTATGTACTAAAATTTGCACTGTCCGGATTACTTGCACTATTACTCCCAATAATTTTCTATCCATATTAATTGATACACTAATCTAATATCATCACACAAGGTACTTACTGTTACTAGCACATTTCTCAATTAATCCTTGATATAGAAACACTAGCACTCTTGGTATAGTAACACTAGCTTCCTTACTACACAACATATGCCCTTAATGTTCTAGGATACTAGCTTCATCATTAGATCGCCTCATCACACTCTCTAGAACTCATGATCACTTGCACTTTTTATAATACACATATTTTACTTCACTCTCAAAGGCAGGCATATGATTCCATATCTCGATTGATGTATACGTATCTCCCCTTAACCTTTTATAGACTGGTTGTCACGCCCCAGTCCCAAAAATACGTAGGACTAGGACACGTAAGCATGTCAGCCGCATGGATATGGCAACTCCAATATATGGAAACCAAATCCACACGTACGCTGAAATATGAATATCAAATCCACAAGTGGTATAAAACATATGTCACAAGTCACAGGGTATACTCTAGATCTCATCCACCAAAATCATATAGAAATAAATAACCAGTATCTATGAAACTAGATCTCAATAAGAAGTATCTAAGGATGATAGTTGGATGGAAACAAATCCACTACCAACTCGAATATAAGAGCAAATACAATATGAGTACAACACCACAACACAATATAAGAATACCAGCTATCCATCACAGCTCGAAGAGAAGACATCCTCGGATCACATGTAACCATCCAAATCTGCGCTCCTGCAAATACTCAAGAAAAGATACACCTGGCAGCGGACCAGGTCCTTAGAGGGACGTAACAAGATACAGAAAATATGAGCCAATTTGAATACAGTAAACATGCATAATATTTGAAAATAAATAAGTACGCTGTATAAGACAATCTATATGAATGCAAATGAGGACAACTTTTCGACGTATGGGCAAGGGTAGGCTACTCGATCTAAGCCTCACAACTCACACACACACCAATGGACATCAGAAATCGACATACCTCTGGGGTAGCGACCAGCGCGACTCTACAGAAATCGACATACCTCTGGGGTAGCGACCAGT
Source organism: Iris macrosiphon (assembly GCA_036927795.1). Classification (NCBI taxonomy): domain Eukaryota; kingdom Viridiplantae; phylum Streptophyta; class Magnoliopsida; order Asparagales; family Iridaceae; genus Iris; species Iris macrosiphon. The sequence goes on along the minus strand of JAYESA010000019.1, from coordinate 89,082,242 downwards.
GCGACACACGCCCGTAGTGCGAACTATATACTACAGTTTACCAGAGTGGTTAAAAGCCTATACGCCTAATGATTGTCCTCTCATGATACTAGGTGTCAAGTGTGTGTCAACATATCTAATATATATATAGTAATGACTGAACTAACTACATATGCAATGACTATAACTGAACGAAACTACACAGGCAATGACTAAACAGAAATATAAATAGCATGCAAAGTACTGTAAATAATTTGGCAAGGTATCTTGCCTGGTAAGGAAGCTGCGATGTACCAATAACCTGCTCCAGAAGTCGCGCAGAACAAATCCAATATCCTATGTATTACAAATTTATCACGTCAAAAGATAATTTATTTTAATTTATTTAATTCTGGAATAATTACTCTAAAATCCTATTTTAAATCTTATTATTCTGATTTTTATGTTAATTCCTAAATTTTGTCCAAAGGAACTGAATTTTATCAACTCGAGACTCATGGCACGCAAATCGAGGCGATCTGTTGACCGAAAAGTCAACCGACACAAACTCAACTTTCATACATAATTTCCTGTAGATTTCAGCGTTAAAAATATGCTGGAATTTACGGCTCGTCCAAATTCAAATTCGTTTGGGAATTATGGCACATACAAGTTTCGTATCGTACACCGATAGTTAAATTCTAACCTATAAGTTCTACAGAATTAACAGTATAAAAATAATTTGAAATAAATTTTGGGAAAAACATATATCAATGATCTCGATATTAGCTTTCCGAAACTTTAAACGGTTCATGATTCCGATTCCTGGTTCTCCCGGAATCGCAAAAACATCAAAACACGTCTATTTTTGGATATGCTGTGCTCAACGAATTTTCCAGAATTTAATACTCATAATTTCGTAAAACAAATTATATAATCAGAAAGCTAATCTCAATATCTTTCTAACACAAAAAACTATGCCTCATTTGGAGTCCGGAGCTATGCGCAATGGCTTCTGGAAGATGAAGGAACCCTAGATGGCAATTCTCCAAAATTCGGCTGAAGAAAAACCCTAGAAATAAACTTAAACTAATATATATATAGAGGAGAGAGAAAGCAGTCGCGGCTCAGATCTTGACACGTGGCAGCCATCCAACGCTGCCCGCCCCGCAGTCACTGACAGGCGGACCCGGCACTGTTTGCTGCGGGAGGCTGACAGGTGGGCCCCCTGTTTGCTGACTGGGCAGAATTAATTACTTTTTTGGGTTTTCTTTTTCAGAAATTAGTTTTTAATTTAGTTTTTCATAATTAACTCGAAATAAATGCTAAAAATAATTGAAAATTTTCCAAAAAATTCTAGAAAATATATTTTATTGTTTAGAACCTAAAATAAAAGTTTGGGATATTTTTAATTAAGTTTGAACATAAAATAAATTCTTCAAAGTCCTAAAAAATTAGTGTTACTAGTTTTCAAGTAACTAAAAATTATGAAAAAAAATCCCAATAATCTAAAATAGCCTAAAAATCATTCTAAATAAATATTTATATAAGTAAATATACTAAAACAAATTATTTTCTAATTAACTAAGAGATTGCTCTAAATAACTTCAACATCTATAATAAATATAATAGTATAAAATATACACACAAAATACCTATTTTGGGTGAGGGAGTTTACAATCTACCCAACTTAAAATAATTTTATCCTCAAAATTAAAATAAGGCATATTTTGTTAAATCCTTCACATTCGTACATAAGGTACGTCAATCGCAATCTCTTCCAAAAATTTAAATAACAAAATCTATTCAAATCTATCGCGATCACTTCAAAATTAAGATAACCACTGTTTAAATCAAAATTCAACATGTCGTAATCTCTTCTCGATTTTTAAATAATCAACATCCAAATCTAACTCAAGTCTATATGACATCCCACATCAAAATTTATATCATAATTTCCAACTATCATGATCTTCTCTAGACTTTGAACAATAAACAATTCTAATCAAATCTTATTCCTATTCTCAACCTAAGATTTTTGTACTCTTCAAATATTTAAACTCAATTTACATCCTCAATATTTCAAATAGGTGACCCAACAATCAAAATTAAACTTTTAATTCAAATCATCAAATTGTAAAATTTAAATCTAATTCACCAATTGTTCAAGTCTAAAATTCTATATTTATCCTCAAAATTTAAATCGATGATTCATCCTTCTATATTCAAAATTTAAATCATGTGCTCAAAGTATAAATATTTGGTCCGCAATATCAAGATTTTAAAATTCGTTAAATCCTCATTATCTTAATCCTTCTTTTAAAATTCTCCATATTTAAAAGGACTTAATCTCTCAATCTAATCCTACTTGATCACAATCTAAAAGAATTCTCCTCAAGTTTAATAATGCAATTTTTACCCAACTTAGAATTTACCCATCTATCACATAAGGCTCTTACATTTAGGAAAAATATTCCTCAATTTATTTTCTCATGTCATTCAATCCTCAAAACTTTAACACCAATTATATCATATGTGATATGCCCTTAATCAATTATGAAAGATAGTCACCAAATAATGTGATTGGCCTATGGGGTATATCTTGTACTATCCGTGTATCACTTATTTCCAAGCACGAGATTTCATCTTTCCGAAATAAGGGAAGACGGAAAGCAATGGAAAAGAGTTCAAGGAGGGGTAATAGAATGGAAGTATGGGAATCAAAGCGTTTAAAGAATTCAAATGGGAATTGTCAAGACAGTTGTGGATTGAAATCTTAATTTGGTAATTTCTTATTCGCATGCTCACATCGGTGCAGTTATGTACTTGATATGATATGCTTTGTCGTATCTAGAGGGTAAGTATATTTGTCTACTGGTCAACTATACATCTCAATCCACATAAAATACTATTGTGAAGGGCGAATTAAGCGTATTATGGCTAGCTAGACCATAATACACTGATTCTGATTAGACAATTTGTATTAGTGTGGTTGATCAGGCCCCAATAACACATATGTCATGAACAAGCTCGATATAAGATTAAGCTTGCAAAAACTAGGCTATAATAGCAGCATAATTCAATGTAGCACAGAAAATATAATGTTGGATTATGATGTGAGAAGTTACAAAATAATTCAAGTTCGCAAAAGCAAAAACAACATAAGCAATAATAATAAAAGACTCTACAATCTCTACAGTTATCATACAACCTCCTTATCTAAGTCGCTAGTCGACCAAATAGGGCAAGGACCTCTAAATTCTATGGTCTGAATAAACACTGTCATCTTTTGCTAGCATGCGATAAATATCATTCGGTTACACTTCAATTAATAGGTCAAAAGACTATGTGATACTAGGTGTCAAACATTATGGTAAAACTTCTAACTCTAGTAGCGTCTATACTACCCTCACGTCCTCATAATACATCAAGGGGTAATAATAAACCAATCTATAGATAAGGAATTCTAGGGTTCACTAGATATTCTAAACTTAGTGGTGTGTCTATATTCTCGTTGTATTCTTAATAGGTGTGCTACCATAATTATCATCCTAATAATAGGGGTTCCTATATTCTAGCAGAAGGCTATTCTCAAAGAACTATTAGGGAAGTACAGGAATCAAGCAGGATGCAATTATTCGAATAGAATAGAGAGGAGGAAGATGAATCATAGTCAATTATGGATGAGATCCTATACTCTAGTCCTAGGTGCAGGCTTGTTCGGTATAGTAACGTTACCGAGACAATATGCTCTCGACCTGCATGGGCCACCACAAAAACATGTCACGCCCCAGTCCCAAAAATACGTAGGACTAGGACACGTAAGTATGCCAGCCGCATGGATATGGCAACTCCAATATATGGAAACCAAATCCACACGTACGCTGAAATATGAATATCAAATCCACAAGTGGTATAAAACATATGTCACAAGTCACAGGGTATACTCTAGATCTTATCCACCAAAATCATATAGAAATAAATAACCAGTATCTATGAAACTAGATCTCAATAAGAAGTATCTAAGGATGATAGTTGGATGGAAACAAATCCACTACCAACTCGAATAAAAGAGCAAATACAATATGAGTATAACACCACAACACAATATAAGAATACCAGCTATCCATCACAGCTCGAAGAGAAGACATCCTCGGATCACATGTAACCATCCAAATCTGCGCTCCTGCAAATACTCAAGAAAAGATACACCTGGCAGCGGACCAGGTTCTCAGAGGGACGTAACAAGATAAAAAAAATACGAGCCAATTTGAATACAGTAAACATGCATAATATTTGAAAATAAATAAGTATGCTGTATAAGACAATCTATATTAATGCAAATGAGGACAACTTTTTGACGTATGGGCAAGGGTAGGCTACTCGATCTAAGCCTCACAACTCACACACACGCCAATGGACATCAAAAATTGATATACCTCTGGGGTAGCGACCAGCGCGACTCTACAGAAATCGACATACCTCTAGGGTAGCGACCAGCGCGACACACGTCCGTAGTGCAAACTATATACTATGGTTTACCAGAGTGGTTAAAAGCCCATACGCCTAATGATTGTCCTCTCATGATACTAGGTGTCAAGTGTGTGTCAACATATCTAATATATATATAGTAATGACTGAACTAACTACACATGCAATGACTATAACTGAACGAAACTACACAGGCAATGACTAAACAGAAATATAAATAGCATGCAAAGTACTGTAAATAATTTGGCAAGGTATCTTGCCTGGTAAGGAAGTTGCGATGTACCAATAACCTGCTCCAGAAGTCGCGCAGAACAAATCCAATATCCTATGTATTACAAATTTATCACGTCAAAAGATAATTTATTTTAATTTATTTAATTCTGGAATAATTACTCTAAAATCCTATTTTAAATCTTATTATTCTGATTTTTATGTTAATTCCTAAATTTTGTCCAAAGGAACTGAATTTTATCAACTCGAGACTCATGGCACGCAAATCGAGGCGATCTGTTGACCGAAAAGTCAACCGACACAAACTCAACTTTCATACATGATTTTCTGTAGATTTCAGCGTCAAAAATATGCTAGAATTTATGGCTCATCCAAATTCAAATTCGTTTGGGAATTATGGCACATACAAGTTTCGTATCGTGCACCGATGGTTAAATTCTAACCTAGAAGTTCTACAGAATTAACAGTATAAAAATACTTTGAATTAAATTCTGGGAAAAACATATGTCAATGATCTCGACATTAGCTTTCCGAAACTTTAAACGGTTCATGATTTTGATTCCTGGTTCTCCCGAAATCGCAAAAATATCGAAATACGTCTATTTTCGGACATGCTGTGCTCAACGAATTTTCCAGAATTTAATACTCATAATTTCGTAAAACAAATTATATAATCAGAAAGCTAACCTCAATATCTTTCTAACACAAAAAACTATACCTCATTTGGAGTCCGGAGCTATGCGCAATTGCTTCTGGAAGATGAAGGAACCCTAGATAACAATTCTCCAAAATTCGGCTGAAGAAAAACCCTAGAAATAAACTTAAACTAATATATATATATAGAGGAGAGAGAAAGCAGTCGCGGCTCAGATCTTGACACGTGGCAGCCATCCAACGCTGCCCGCCCCGCAGTCACTGACAGGCGGGCCCGGCACTGTTTGCTGCGGGAGGCTGACAGGTGGGCCCCCTGTTTGCTGACTGGGCAGAATTAATTACTTTTTTGGGTTTCCTTTTTCAGAAATTAGTTTTTAATTCAGTTTTTCATAATTAACTCAAAATAAATGCTAAAAATAATCAAAAAATTCCCAAAAAATTCTAGAAAATATATTTTATTATTTAGAACCTAAAATAAAAGTTTGGGATATTTTTAATTAAGTTTGAACATAAAATAAATTCTTCAAAGTCCTAAAAAATTAGTGTTACTAGTTTTTAATTAACTAAAAATTATGAAAAAAATCCCAATAATCTAAAATAGCCTAAAAATAATTCTAAATAAATATTTATATAAGTAAATATACTAAAAAAAATTATTTTTTAATTAACTAAGAGAATGCTCTAAATAACTTCAACATCTATAATAAATATAACAGTATAAAATATACACAAAAATACCTATTTTGGGTGAGGGAGTTTACACTGGTACACTAAATCAGTGATACACTTCACACCTTCCATGACCAATCTTGATATTTCTCTACCCATGGCATCTCATTAATACCCTTTATGCATATACTTTTCTTTACTCTTGACACACCCAAGTATCAACCACAAAATTGAACATCATGCTTCATTAATTTTTAACACAATTTCCTTGATACTTAATTGTTTACATGGATCACCCAACTACATAAATTTATGCCTATCCAGGACTGGCATGCTGACTTTGATACTAGCTTCTGGAACCATCACTGATACTCTTTACTCCCCCTTCTACCTATAGTACCAATACTAACTATAATGACACATATCATAGAACAATTGCTACAGGGTACTACGCTATGGGTTAACTCTAGATTGATGCCTACTGCTCACATGTCCAACCAAGAAACACTTACAGACTCACAAGTCACACTCTCAACAGTCAACACTGATACAAGACACAGACCTAATTGCAAGTCATCAATTATCATACTAACAAGGAACCCTAATGGAAAGAAGCTCAAGAAGGAACTGGACTAAGGACTGAAGGTATCTCTACCGCTAGCAAGAAAATAATGGAACAAGGTATAATAACATAAGTAGATAAGTTTTGAGATGATACTTTAAGAACCAATTTAAGATACAACCTGATAATCATACACGTCTGTCCAAAATCATGACACTCAGAATCCTCGCCACGACAGTAAGCATAGCTGCAATAAACGATAGGTTCCATAACTAAGGTATGCAACTCTATAATCACGTCATCTAGAATCCTCACCACGCCAACCGGTATGGCTGCGAGAAACTCTAAATTTTATAACTAAGATATGTACATCCAATGTCAGGTTCCTACGTTTCTGCCACGACAGCTAATGTGGCTGCGATAAACTCTAGGCTCCATAATCAAAGTAGACGTTTTACCTTTCTCAATGTCCTCATCAACATATGTTATCAGATGATACCAAAATTTTAGTCCGTAAAATTTATCTCGATATGAAATCAAACTCAATAACGACACCAAGAATTAAATAACTGATCAACATGAATCAAATTCAATAACAACAAGTAAGAACGGACGGAACAAGGGAAAAAGATTTAAATTGGAAATTATAATAAGATTCTCAAGGGTCGTCCTAGGAATCTCTCAAATAATTTGTGATTGAGTATCCTCTCTCATCCTAGTATCCTATGTCCTATATTCTATCGCAGGCACGCAGCAGTACAACTAAGACGTCGCACTACCACGATATTGCACAACTTGCGAAGCTTGACCTGCATAGGCCACCACTAAAAATGTGTCATGACCCGCACCCGCTGTATGGGCACGAGCACGTGGGTACGTCCAGCCTACGCCGCAGCATCGGCGGTAGAACGCTATCTAGGTCACAAAACTAGCTAAGTCACTCTCACACGAATATCCAACTCCATAAGGAGACACAAATATCACAATATAATCTGAAAATACTCAATCACATAACTAAAGCACGATGAGATGTCGAAAAAAATAAACGAAATACAAGACAAGTCTAAACAACAATAAATAGTCTAACCTGCAATCAATAACATCCAAATCTCCAAGTATACCGGGAACAAGTCCTCTAAGTCGCAGTTTGGAAAAAATATCCAGTCAGGATTAGAGTGAAGTACAAGCACTAACAACAGTTCCATGTATATTGACAAAAACTATAATACAGTGTAAAGAAATACAAGATGGATATAAATACTAACAATAAACAATACTAGAATAATGAAATAGTGGAAATAAGAAATAATGGAGCATATATCATCATCAATGGTACAACTAGCAATGAACATGATACAAGTGCATGCTAGAACAATGAACTAGAATATAAGTGAATACTAGAATAATAACTAGAATCATGAAGGAATGCTAGATCAATAAACTAGAGATACATGTAGAGAATATCTAACTAAGTGTGTGAAACATCAACATATCATGTGATCAACTTGGGACTGATCAGGCTTGCTATGTATGACTAGCTATGATTCATGTAAGGTCAGGCTAACCATCCAGATAGCTATGATGTGAGAAATAGTCAGGCTAATCATACATAACAGGCTATGAGACATGTAATGGTCAGGCTGCACCAACGTGAGGTGTGGGTGAGCTATGATGCATGTAGAGTTGGGTATGATCACATAATCTACTAATATTTCTCCGTCCCCAGCTTGCACGATGGATCCCAATCACGACTCCTCGTGACAGGTCTCGATGATACCAACTCGTGTATACATAGTGTCAGAATCATGTATGCTATACAACTAGAATCATAGAGATGATCAATATAATAAAAACTGTCAGAGAATGTACTCGTCTGTGGTCCTCTGCTGGCAATACCAATATCCTGTTTTTGAAGTCTTGTCTGAATAATCCAACAGTCCTATGGACATCATATAATAATAATGCAGAATCAGTCGATACACTAACATACAATCAACATAAATATACTGAATTCAGGGGCTACGCTAGGTATGACACTGGTCAACTAGCAGGGTCGAGTGTGCGTCGAACTGCACGGGTGTCACGTCTTCAAATGTTGTGCAAAGTCAGACAGTCAATCACTAACACATGTCTAGCCAGTACGTCAGTGTACACAAGGCAGACAACTCACAATTCTCAGGGTCACATGGTCATATGCAATTATACGGAATATTTGTAATTAACACTAGGGTCATACAGTACATATACAAATATATTCATGACTAGTTTTTGTATTTAATTACTTATATATATATTTTCATATATTCATATATATATATATATATATATATCAACTAATATTATATGCATACGTACACACATGTACGAGCACACTAGTCACTAGGTTCACCGACATAGAGTCCCCTGTCACTAACTGTCATGAAGCAAATTCTAATCTCTATTAGCATTCACACAAGCACATATACACAAGTATGAAAGAAGAGGGGACAGGTTCGAACCTGGGGGTGCGTGCACGGGGTCGATGATGACGATGATGATGATGATGATGATGATGATGAAGGTGATGATGATGGTGATAATGATGAAGAGGATGATGGTGATGATGATGATGATGATGATGAAGATGATGATGATGATGGTGATAATGATGAAGAGGATGATGGTGATGATGATGAAGAGGAGGTGGTCATAGCAGGGCTGAGGGAAGTCAGGGCGAGTCGAGAAGGAGGAGAGGTTCAGCGGGCTGTCGAGTAGCGGGGTCGTCGGTTCAGTTGTAGAGTGGTGGTGATGGATCCGACGAGTCAGCGAGTCTCGTCGGTGGCGTTTAGTCAAGGAGAATGTCTTTAGGCTGTGGGTGAGGTCCGGCTGCTCGGGGACGGAGGAGAAGGCTAGGGGATGGGGACTGTGGTGATCGTGGATGGTGGGTGAGGCGTGGTGGTTTAGGGCGGAGCTGTGGTTCAGGCGGCTCCGGCGGGAAGTCGAGGATGCACGGCGGGGTATTCAGGTGGTCGGGTCGGGGTGACTGGCAGTGGGTCCACTGATGCCGGGTCGGCGAGGAGATATCGGGGAAGATGACCGGGGAAGAGGCTGCTGCTGTGGAGGGAAGTCGACACGTGGTGGCGTGGATCCGGCAGTGCTGCTGTCTGCTCCGGCGGGGAGTGGTGGTGTTGACGGTCGGGATTAATGGCCGGGAAGAGAAGGAAGAAGAAGAGGGTGGAGAGGTGGTGGTCGGTACAGGCGAGGGCTCGGCTGTATGTTGGCGGTGATCACCGGGGAGATGGCCGGGGAAGTAGGCCGGAGAAGAGAGGAGAGATGAAGTTTATGTTTCGATTGAAGAGGGATGTTGATGGTGATATAAATTAATGGAGAGGAGTTTTGCATGGGGAGGAGAGGTTGATGGTGATATTCTAGGGATTAGGGCCGGCTGTGATGGGATGGGGTTGGCATCGGGAAAAGGGGTTAGTATGAGGATATATATATATATATATATATATATATATATATATATATATATATATATATATAAGGGTGTGTGTGGTGTAGATGGTGCTCCATTTAAATGGATGGCCAAGATTAAACATGGAGAAAATACACAAACAAAAAAAGAAAAGAGGGAGAGAGAGTTGAACGGTCAAAGGGAGGAGGGGTTGGTTCTTCATGTGCTTGACCAATAGGATGGTGACACATCATTGCACTTTTGCAATAAAGTCCCCAATAATTGAAAAATTGTACATAAAGTGGATTTTTGGATTAAATGAGAAAAAACATCATGTTTGGTGTGATGTATTGGCTAAAAAGAATGTGTGGTGTTTAGTACAAAGCTTGAGGGTGAGAATGGGGGTTTGGTTTGGTGTTAGGTCTAGTTTTGGATTAAGTTGGGTCTTTACACCAATTTAATTAAAATTAATGTAAATGGTGTTCTTAAATTAATTGGAAGTACATAAGATTAAAATTAGGTGGGACACAAGTGTCATGGACGTAGAAGACTCAGAATAGAATATTGTCATAATTTTGGTTGCACAAAATGGGTCAAGATTGTGTCTCCAATTCCGATTGGAACGCACAAAGACACAAAGTTGGATTTATTTAAAATTAAAAATAAACGTCTGCGATGAATATTATGCAACTAAAATGAAGCACAAAAGAGCATATTTATGAGTTACACAAAGATCAGAATGGAAGACGGACACGTCTAGGACAAAGGTGTAAAATTTGTTGAAAGGCAAAAGCTAGTGTAGCGCTCCCAATATCGAAGCAACGGTAAGGTGCAAAAATTAAATAAAATCATAATAATAAATTATAACCTCAATAATTAAATCCCGAAAATGCTAATTAAAATTCACAATCCTATAATCCCGAAAAAGCTAGTTTACTAACTCATACATTAAGAACACTAAATAATATATATATATATATATATATATATATATATATATATATACACACACATATTATGCAATTATTTAAAAATAAATATACACAATACTTATAATAATAAAATGACAAATTTACCCCTATTTCAGGATGTGGTAGTGACATGGAACGAATACTCCACCTACACACCCATGCGCTCGGCTTGCCCGTCCGTATAAAGAGGATGTAAAGGTAAAATTTCTCTCGCCAGACTTGCATGACGTAATAAGTCAAAGATGCGAGACAAGAATGACAACTACACATGAAGTGACCTCCTCGGGGCATCAATGTACCATTACCATCATTAAATGTTGTTGTGCCAAAGTAGCAGTTTCTCTAGCTAGACAGTCCATGTTCCAGTGACTATGACCAGTTGTACCGATCCGACAGCGTCTTAGACGACAGGTGCATACTAAAGAACCCGAAGAGGAGGAGGAGTTGCCTTTTGCCTCATGATCCTCGACCTGGAGGTCTCCATCTACGAAGAACTCAAAAACAAGCTCGCCCAATCCTCCAGTTTCGGCCAGTGCATCGAGAAACCAACTACGAGGCGGCAGGCTAGTGGTACCTACCGAGGGGGTACTCCAAGGCACCCACCTAAGATCAAGGTCTTCCACAAGAGAGACCCGTACAATTTTGTAAGCCGGGGGTAGAAATCCTTCAATGTTCTATACCAACCCGTCGTTCCGTGAAGACAATGATTCTCAAGGAACTGACAATAATATAACTGGGGGTAACCATCCCCGACAGGTTAATGCAGCATCCAAAGCTGGGAGTAGCAATCCTCTGGATTCTAAAGATGATGTGATGATGCCCGCCTTCCTCGAAGATAGTACTACTCAAGGATCAGAGGCAGAAAGTGAAGGGTCCACAGCCCCATCAACCTCTCCACATATAATGTCGGTATACATGGCGGGAGATAATAATGAAGGGGGCTCTAGTGACTACCAGCACCTCGAGGCACTAGAAGCGATGATGCAGACTATAAGCGCCTCGATGCAAAACCTAACTCAGGCGATACTGGATATCCGGGCAAATATGGTCCCACCACAACCAAGAACTCTGGGACAAGCAAGCCAGGATCTAGGGACCAATGGGGAGTCTAACGCATCTGCTCTTCCTCCTCCAACATGCACCCCTCCCTTTCTATGCTTCTCTGCTCTTACGGCCTCAAACGATACTCAGGAGGCTATCCTGGATTTGCGAACACGCTTGGACTCTATGAACAACCGAGACAAGATGCAATGTCTCGGGATAAGGCAACATTATTCTCCGGAATGGAACAATGTTGTATTTCCCCTGAAATACAAACCTAGTCCATGATTCTGTTCAAGGGAAATACGTCACCCAGTCAATACTTGAACTGCTTCGAGTCCATGACGGGACATCTACCCCTAGACGATGCTTGGCTCACCAAGCTCTTTATCGAAACTCTAACTGAGATGGCTTATGAGTGGTTCTATAGTCTTTCAGACAACAGTATCGCGTCATTCACGACCTCCGACGACTATTTCAATCTCAGTTCTATGACGGCGGAATGGATATGACCATGTTGTCCCTTATTGACATATCCCAGAGGGAGAAGGAGCTCGCACGTGCCTATGTAGAGTGCTTCAGGAAGGCAGCCCTGAAGATGCCTCCCGGTATCCCTGAGTCCGTGCTTATGGACACTTGTAGACGAAATCTACTACCGACGGTAAAATTCTGTGTGGGCACTGCACAACATGCAAACTGGTCATCATTCATTGCGAGCGAGGACGTAGCTAAAAAGAATGCAAAAGAGGTATTTTTGTTCAGAATCCATATTCCCAGCCCTGACGAACGAGGGAAGCACCCTCAGAATTATGACAATGGTCGTGACGGTAAAGGGAAGCAAGCCCTTACCGTCAATGTATCCAAAGGCTTGTTATCGTCCAAACAAAAGTCGGCGGAGGGATCGAAGCCAAAGGAGATCTTCTCTTTCGATGACGATGATGTCAAAACTTTTAACATACTGATGAAAGGTAATAAGCTTAGGATGCCTGACGTCAGACATCCCGAGGAGGCGAACAGAGTCAACGACCCAAAGTACTGCCTCTTTTACTGATACGTCCACCATTCCATAAGAGACTTCTATGTGTTGAAGAGACGTATCCAACAGTTGATCGATATTAAGGCCATCACTCTCGACTTCGAGGACAAGACGGTTGCCGCCAATATGGTGTAACTCCAATTTGGCAATCTCTCCAGTATCGAGGTTCAGGACGATTTTGTCCCCATTCCTAAAGTGACATTGGAGGTCGTTAACCTCCAGCCAGCTCGCGACCAAGCAGCAGGGCTGGTACCGCTTACAACTCTACGAGGTAAAGTCATGTGGGTTCACCCTGACATTGTCGAAGATCTGATACAGCAAGCAGCGCCTTCAACTTTCAGGTCTACGGAAAAGAAGTCCAAACCATATCACATGGTCTCTCCTTCGACTAATGAAGCCTTGTTGGGGGAAACTAGGTCTGGCAAGACCTATTTACGCAACTATGATCTGATTCAGGAGGGCGCTACCCTTCAACCTCCATACTTGCTGCTCCAGTTGTAATTAAAGCAGGTCCGTTCCAGCCTCCCATGACGGACAAAAACAAGCAGAAGGAGACTCGCTTCGACAAGTCTCTAAAGAAAGACTCTGCATCAGGGTAGGACAAATCCTACAACTTTGGTATATTGGCACAGCTTGCCAAGACGCCAGCGAGGTTGTCACTCTTCGCGCTCATTTATGTCTCTAAAGAGACCCGAGATGCTCTGAGTGAGGCATTACAGCATGTCGGCTCCTATTTGTCCCAAATCAAGAAGCCAGCTGAGGACCCCGCTGCATGTCCCCACTGCCACAATATGATGGAAATAATTTTGAACATCACGTTCTCTCAATAAGATATGTTGTTGAAAAATAACATGCACGATCGGCCTCTGTATTATACAGGGTACATCGGTGCCATTAAGGTTGTCACGCCCCAGAACCAGAATATTGAAAAATGGGACTAACAAGGCTAGCTATGTATACTTAGAGCACTCTGGTACCCCGCATATACGGTGAAGCTGTAATACATGAGGGGTCACAACTACAATCCAGTAGTCAAGCCTAGGTCCAACAAACCCTAGTGTCTCAATCACAGGAACAACAAGAATAATAACAAGATGTAAGATCAGCTGAAATAAAATAGTAAATCGTCCTAAACTATAATACACAGATGATCATGATGCTAATAAACACAAATTGAGTAAACTAGCCAGAGTCTATGTCATACATGATCAACCCTAGGATATGCCAATCATGCAAATGCTCGTAGGCTAACAGATCAATCCAAAATACGAGCTAAACACATGCTCAGTGGCTAAATGCCAACAAAAAAGAATGTACAACAGAGGGGGAAGTAAAAAAACTCACTCAAGCAGTCTGGTGCTCCGGGTGTTCACCATCATCGGAAAGATATGAAAGATCCTCTGGTGCTGTTACTGGATCTGGCCAAACAAAACCAGTGGGGTCAGACCCCAAAATAGCAAGTACCACAAATAAAGCCAATCTAGGAACTTAAACCAAAAACACATGCAATACAAATACTGAAAGTAAATAATCTTTGGATGAAATAAATACTGTAAACCTACAATGAGACATATTTTGAACTGATAAACAATAAAGAATAACAAGTGCAGAAGTAAAGGTGTGATCATTTATGCCTAGACTAACCGTTGTCCATCAATCACGACAAATCATGTAAATACGGCTTGATACTTTAACTAACTAGGGTTATCACAATCCTTAATTACTAACTTTATAATGCAACACGATGCTAGAGTTCCGTCTAATCATATGCCCCTGCAGTCCGTCCGGGATATCCATACACACATTCAACTAGATACTCCTCAAAATACGCCACAATATAAATCACTGGATACTTCTCAAGATAACAGTATGAATAACCGGGACCACATGCAATCTAGGAAAATTCTTAGCCATGTACTAAGTGAATCTCTGGTTATTTAACCCCTAACAGTTTCTTGTATGAATCCGGGTGTGGCATTCCGCAAAATCTATTCTAGACATGATGTAGACAAATCAAGTTCTAATAGTAATATAATTCAGTTCTAATATATATTGCACAAACGGACTCATGTAAGCCACGATAACAACAAAGCCACGTGAAACCAGGTGAAGCCAGGTAAAGCCAAGTGAAATCATGTACAATCATATGAAGCCATGTAAGCCAGGTGAAGCCATGTATAACCATATGAAACCATGTCAATCCAGATGAAACCAAGTAAAAACAAGCCAAGCCGTGTCCGATGAAGCAATGTAAAATCATGCCAAGTCATCCAGTCAAGTCATCTGATGCCATGTAAGTTCATGTCTTGAGAGGTCATGTCAATCACGTGTCAAAACAAAAGCCAAAAAAACAAACAAAAACTCAAAAAAATAAGAATTTTTAAAGAAAGAACATGATCAGTATACCGTTGGTACAGTCCAGTACACCAACGGTATACCGGTCAAGAGATAGCAAAAATACATCAAATTCTGAATTATAACAAATCGATATACTATTTGTATACTTAAGTATACTGTCGGTATGCCGTTCGAAGTAGGCAAGAAAGCTACTGGAAAACAAGGTTCCACAAATCGGTATACCGTCGGTAAAGTTTAGTGTACCGTCGGTATGCCGGCCAAGACAAATATCCTAAAGTGTCGACAGGATTGGTATACCATCGGTATACTGTAGTACACCGTCGGTATGCCGATAAGGTTCACAAAAATATCTAGAAGTCAAAATTGCTATACCATCGGTATACTGTAGTATACCGTCGGTATGCCAATTTTTGACGAAAAATAGGACACAGTCAGAATCTGATTTTCGGAACCCAAATCAAATCCCGAAAATCACCAAAACCATGTCTAGCAAGAAGTCAAGTCAAGGGGTAAGTCTCATATCACAATATGGACTAAAACTCACGGTCATAACTCTGGTAACGTCTCCGTTATGGAGTTACCAAAAACGGGCATGACAAAATTCTACCAGAAATCAAAATCAAGACAGTCAAAGGACTATAAATCACGAGGAGAACAATAATAGAAAAGCAAATATAAGCTAAAAAGCAACAACCAAAACTCCAGGAAAGAAACTGACAGAAAGTAAAAGAAGTTCAGGAAATTAGCAAGGTATACTTGCCTAAGGCGAGCTCCCAGCCTAAGTCTTCTAGTCCACCACCTCGAAGGGGTTCAGAAACCACACTCCATGTCTCAAGACCAAGATTCAAGCTCAAGAGAGAAAGGGGGAAGAGAAGAGAAGAGAAGAGAGAGAGAGAGAAAAGAGAAAGAAAGAAAAAGAAGAAAGGGAGTAATAAATATAGGAATCTCAAAAAGTAAAACAAATATCTCCAGGATCGGTATACCGTTGGTATACTGGAGTATACCGTCGGTATACCGGTCAAGTAATAAAGTTTAAATTTTTTAAAATTTCGAGCTGCCTCGAGAACCAAATAAAATACAATAAATAGTACAAAAATATGTATCCACTTAAAATATGAATACTGTGAGACGAATCTCACAAAGATGGACCGGATGCATATTGACCCGGGCTCCTCTCTCAACATCATCCCACGAAGTCTGCTCCAGAACTTCAAAATTTTGATGCACCGATTGTTTGCTACCAACACAACCATTAGCGGCTTCAACGGAAGAAGAAGCTACCCTCTGGGCAAGATCCATCTGAAGTGTTAGATAGGCGATCTGCAAACTGAGATCACTTGCTACTCCATCGACGTAGATGCATCCTACAATGTCTTGTTGGGATGTCCTTGGATACATAAACACATGATCGTGCCGTCGACCCTTTATCAGTGCCTGAAGTACGTCGACAGCAAAGGAGTCGTCTGAACCGAATTCGCAGACGTCGACCCCTTCAAAGTGTAGAAGCCTATTACTCTGACTCCATATTATATAGGTGAATACACCAGGAGGAAGGGGACATTGATGCTGATAATAAAGCTGAAGTAGGCTCTACTTCTGAAGAACCGTTGAGGATCCGCGTAAAAGGACGTGCCCCCGATACTCCAACCCCCTTGGTTGTCAAGATCCACAAAAAAGCTGCAGAGCCTCTTGTAATCAAAGCTGGATCGCCCGCCAAAGAAGAATCTCCCTCCTATAAAGGTCTTTGAACCCCTGGTTGAAAGCCTTCGCCGCCCTAATAAGAAGGCCCTGAACCCACATTCGGTATTGGTGACAGTCAATAAGGACAATGAGCTCGAAGAGTACGTTGTTGCTCAGACTGATGTTCCTTCCTTTGATGATTTAATCCCCAATGAAGAGATATAATATTTTCTCAATAAAGGGCTATCTTTGAATTACTTTGATCTCGAACACATGAGAGCTATGTATTTTTTAGAAAATGGTCTAGGTCCGCAACTGCACATGCCAGTGACGGCGGCTTATGCAGTCAACAAGATACTCCCGTATGGGGGTAATGTCTTCATAATTCCAGCAAGGAAGAGGGGAGAAAAACCTATCATCTTCGGTAAAGTGGAAGGTTGTCAAAACTTCCTTCTAGACGAACCAGAACTTGATAGTAGTAAAATGCAGCTTTAATATTACAGTTCGCAAGCTAGGAACATCATCCATTACGTCACTTTGCTCCAAAAGGCAAGCCTAAGACATACTATCAATGGACCGGCCATGGTCTGGGATACGTTATGCCTCCAACAACTCCCACATGTTCAAAAGCCGAATGCGAGACGCATTCTCATTCTTCTGTCTTCTACTTGGGACTCTGATATAAGCATTGGGAAAATATTCCAATAAGCCTTATCCATCAACATGACATTAGTGTATCAGGTCGAAGATAACTATCAATCACTCGAGTTCTTTGAGGTCGAACCGTGGGCCTAACAGTTAGAATTTTAGTGGGAGTTGTATTCTGAGCAGCGAGAACCTCCTACCGAAGAAGAATTGGTGCAAGTCGACTTGGGCGACGACTCCTCTCCCAAACCCATCTTCATCAGCAAAAATCTTAAGGAGAAGATTGTGATTCCCCCATTCAGCTGATAAAGGAATACATCGACGTCTTCGCCTGTAGTTACGAAGATATGCCAGGGTTGGATACTCAGATGGCAATGCATAAGCTCAATATCCTGCCAAATGTTAAGCCAATGAAGCAACATTAGCGGCAATTCCGTACGAACGTCATGGATGCAATCAAAGCTGAAGTGAATAAGCTCAAAGCAAGCGACTTTATTCGTGAGTAACAGCATCCAAACTGAGTAGCCAATATCGTTCCTGTCATCAAAAGAATCACAAGATCCGAGTCTGCATAGACTTTCATAATTTGAATGCGGCATACCTAAAGGACAAATTTTCTCTCCCAATCACAGACGTGATGATCGACAACACTTGTGGCTTCGAACGAATGTTCTTTATGGATGGGTTCTTAGACTACAACCAAATCAAAATATTCCCGGATGATGAGAAGCACACGTCATTCCGAACACCGTTGGGGGTATACTGTTACACAGTGATGTCCTTCGGCCTAAAAAATGCAGGTGCGAGATACAAGCGAGCTATGAGCACCATTTTGCGTGAGCATCTGTACAAAATAGTGGAATGTTATATTGATGACATCGCTGTCAAGAGCCATTTTCAGGACGACCATCTCTATGATTTGAAGACAGTGTTTGAACTGATGCGAGCACATCAACTCAAAATGAATCCGACCAAGTCATTTTTGGGAGTCTCCAGCGACCAGTTCTTGGGTTTTATTATAACTTTGAAGGGTATTCACATAAACCCCGAGGAGACAAAATATATCATTGATATGAACCCTCTGAAGAATCTCAGAAAACTTCGTGGCCTTCAAGGAAGATTGGCGTATATCAGGAGGTTCATATTGAATCTCTACGGACGGTGTCGACCCTTTACTCAGTTGATGAAAAAGGGAGTCTCCTTCTTCTGTACTCAAGAATGTCAGCGAGCATTCGATGATATCAAGAAGTATCTCACGAATCCCCCAGTATTGGTAGCTCCAGTAGTGGAAAAACCTTTCTTACTCTACTTTTGTGCAATAGATCATTCTCTTGGTGCTCTATTAGCTCAAAAGTGTGATACAGGCCATGAACAGACCATCTACTATCTCAGCAGGATGATGGTTGGTGTCGAGTACAGATATAACCCCATCGAGAAGGAATGTCTCGCTTTGATCTTCGCCATCCAGAAGACGCATTATTATGTAACCAATTCATGTCATTTTCTGAGTCAATTCCCTCAGAGTACTTATAACTAAGGCAGGGCCACTAAATTCTCGCTTAGCCATGTAGGCATTTTCCCTCGGGGAGCCATGCTCCAATAATGTGACAGAATACAACGTCCTTATTATCGGGCTCTAACTGGCTAAATAGTTGGGGGTGGATTATCTAGAGGCTTATGGTGACTCCAAGCTAATAGTCAACCAGGTCCAAGGCAAGTACGAAGTTTGACATGAGGATCTAATCCCCTGTCATCAAGCAGTGACTGATATAATCTCCACATTCACCGGGTTCTTTATAGAACACGAACCCCGGTTGTGGAACGTCGAAGCAGACACTCTCACCAGTCTCACAGCTTCCCTGGCTCTCCCTACCAGAACCCAATATTCGATCACAATGATTGGTTGAGAACTGGGTTGTGTTAAGAATAACCTATACAATGGCCAAAGCTACGCCTCTAAGACAAATATCGACATCAAGGACTGGTGGTTCCCCTTCATAGACTACGCATTCTATAGAATTCTTCCTGACGACCCGAAGGCGGCTACTTCTGTCAAGAGACATTCCCTCCGGTTCTACTATGATACAGCTACCAAAATGTTGTATCGTCGCTCATATGATGGACTTCTACTCCGATGTCTATCAGACGTGAAAGCAAATCAAGCTCTCCATGAATCTCACAACGGTACCTGCGTGCACACCAACCAGGGCCTAAGTTACAGGATCGCCTCTGACGCATGGGCTATTATTGGCCTACAATGATAGTAGATATTGTAGATTATGCAAGGAAATGCAAGATGTAGCAGATCCATGCTGACTACATCCACCAATCTTCGGAGTTTTTACACCCGACAATACGTCTTGGCCGTTTGGAACATGGACATCATCGGCCCGATTAGTCCACTGTCATCCAAAGGGCATCGGTTCATTCTTGTTATAATCGACTACTACTCTAAATGGGCAAAAGATATACCGCTCATTGAATAAAGGCATCAAACATGATCAGCTTTGTTAAACATCACGTCATCTACCATTTTGGTTTGCCTCGAAGGATCATCCATGATAATGATCTGCAATTTGTAAGCCACATTTTCTATCAGTTTTGCGATAAAAATCGAATCCAGAATATAGCTTCAACAACATATAATCTGGCAGCGAACGGATTAGTAGAAGCGTTCAATAAAACGATCATCAAGTTACTCAAGAGGTTTGTTTTGTCTCACAAACATGATTGGAACGAGAAGCTTGGTGAATATCTCTGGGACTACCACACAACGGTCCAGACTCTAATTGGTCGCACGCCATTCTCCTTAGTTTATGGGATTGAAGCAGTTCTTCTCCTGAAAATCCAAATTTTCTCTTTTCGAGTGGCCCTTGCCAACTAGTTGGCAGCCAAAGGCAATCATCACTTGCGATTGCAAGAGTTGGAGGCAATTGATAAGAAACGTCTCCTGGCTCAAAAGCGTATTGAGCTGTATCAAGCACGTATTTTGGAGCCTCCAACAAGAAGGTAAGGGAAAGAGCATTCAAAGTCGGTGACCTCGTCTTGACAGTTAGAAGATCGATGGTTATGACGTACAAGACGGTGGGGAAGCTACAAACTTAGTAGAAAGTCCCTTTCGTAGTAGAATCAGTGTATTCCAATGGTGCATACTGGCACGCAAAGCCTAACGAATATTTTCTAAAGATACTGATCAATGACAAATTTCTAAAAAAGTACTATTTCTAAGCTAGAGCTGTACTTACACATCCCCAGCGGAGTAATTTAAATGTACAGTGTTTACATTTTTTTATCCCCAGCAAATACAAATGTACAATGTGACATTTATTTTCCATAGTGCGTCGTAAAATCTATTATTTGTATTCAAGAGTCTCGAATACGTTATTGATAATGGATCCCCAAAGTTTCCCAGCGGATCAGTCCTCAGGTCCAATGAAACATCTCGTTGAGATCACCTAAACTTGGTTCCACCAAGTAAATAAACATGTCATAGGAGCCCAGTTGCTTCAAGGGCAGTCAAAGAATTAAGATGAAGCAAAGAATCCACTGCAGATTCAGAATTGGATCAGTGAAAGGGCTCATTTACGATCCCCAGTCGAATCATAGATGCTCTCTCCTCGAAGATTTCTTCCCAAGTAGTTTACGTCCATATCACCTCTGAACTATAATCATGTTGTTCTTCCCAGTAGAGTGAACATGACAGCACAAGAAAACAGTCACGTCCATATCACCTCTGCCTTATTTTTTTTATTCCCACAAAGTTATATCTTGCCATGTCCATAATACCTCTGAATAAGATATTTTTAGCAGAACGCTAAGATAGTTTTCTATGTCCATATTACCTTTGAGCAAACATTCTTGTTTATCGACTTTCTACCGTCACATCCATAATACCTTTGACGGTATCTGTCGTTTCAACTTATCATCTGTGCTTAGCGCTAAATATGCCAGAGATTATTAGTCCACAAAAATTTTCCAGCAAAATTGTCCTAACCTATCACGTCCATATCACCTCTGATAGGGTTTCACTTCGAACATATTATATGCACTTAATTATTAAGTGTGTCATAGATAATGAGTCCACTAAAATTTCTACAGTGAGATATCCCTAATAGCTACGGTATATACTATATCCATATTACCCCTAGTATAATATTTAAGATCACACGTAGTCTTCATCTCTTCAAAAAAGAGGACATATTACATAGAAAATACAAGAGAAGTTCTAAGAAAGAAAAATATTTCATTAATATTTAAGATCATGAGTACATCTGATAAGAATCTATTACATTCAACTTTTTATTGACATTCAAGATCATGAGTACAGTTGATGGAAATTTATTACATTCAGCACTTCATACATCAAAATGACCCTCCGTGTTATTTTTGCTACCGGTGCAAGTGAATTTGGCAGCACAATGCATTATTTGTCATCCCTCCATTATGATTCTCAGTGCAAACCTCGATACATGGAAAAGAATCTATATTGATGGATAACAAAGGAGGGTACAGCACATAACTGGGCTTGCATAAACCCGCCTCTGCCATGTGGATGCACCGTCGATAGAATTTTGGTTGGGACTCAATCCCAACCCTGTAATCAGTATGACGACCATATTTGGAGGGTACCTACGGTGAGTTAGGTTGGAAGTCAGCATGTAGTCTTTGGGGTAATATGTCTGTTTATCGCTTACAACGAGACTTATGATATCCTTCCATTCTCCATCGAGACCGAAGCGGTTCAGAGTGATACCTGCATGAAAAATGCATAAAGTCAAAATACTTGCAATTCCTGCTAAGACATATATGAACATTATGCGCACTCTGCCAAAATAGTGCTCTAAAGGTCAGAGACAAGTCATCCATGCATATGCGCATAGGTAATTATTTTGGATCTACGCGCATAATCGACCGCAATGCATATTCATGATGCAGCATCTCAAGAAGATAGTCGCATCCATGCAGAGGACGGCCATGCATAGCTTTTCGGCATATATTCTGATGAGTGTCCTGAGATAGCTACATCCATGCGCGTAACAAAAATCCTTGCCATCAACACATCTTCATGTCGAAGCCTTCCAGCAAACGACTATGTGCGTCAGCAGTGGGTTGTCATTTTCGCATATTCCTGAGGGTTTCCCCTCCAAGCAACAGATTGTGCATACGTGTCCGTGGATCCAAGTGCAAGTGCAAGAATCGTTATCTTCTTTCCAGCATTAGAAGAAAGAACTAGGGCATCCCCTCTACCTCCGGTCGAGACAAGCATCCTGAAGTGGTGGATCATCAACGACAGAGGATCAACGAAGTACTCGACAGGGTTACCCGTGTCAGATTTCAGTGAGGGAATAGACGGAGGCATGGGAAGAGGAAATACATCAGAGGACTTCTCACCCTCCCCGACCCCCTATTTATAGGCACGAGATGGGCTCAGGATGAGGCAGAGTCGGAGTCAACCACCCTGACGCTTGGATTCCAGAGAAGTCAGGCGCCAAAATAGAAGGATGAACCTGACATTAATGAGGATGAACATGCATATCGAGAATCGTACTAGAAAGCAATTATGCTTTGGATCCCTCAACGTGCGCCTCGAGACTCTGTCAGTTCGTCAATCGAGATGGGTTTTATCTACGAAGATTTGATATCTTGGCAACCTTGTCTATGTGATAGGAAAACTATGCGGCAGGAAAATCTATACGAAAAAGAGCAATACTCTCCGTCCATGCTTCTTTTCAAAGTATTTCAAAACTTATTCAAGTTTTAAAAACTTTGAAAGGGGTCTTGTAAAAGCATGACAAAATTCAGGACCATGCATCAAACTCTTAAGTCAAGAAAGTCATGTCGCATACATTCAAACACTATGCAAAATGGAGCCTAAGGTGCATACAGCCTAAAGACAGCAAAATCTTCGCCTATGCGGCTCGAGCAGTTACCCTGAAGTAATGCAAAAAAGGGAGTATTGCGGCAGATATCTCAGCCGCATAGGCCAAAGCTCTGACATTGCATTAATTACTCTGACCGTTTCATAAAATATATAGATATCGGTAACACTAAACGACAAAAGTTTACGTCAGAGTAATAATTACTCTTGTTAGTCGTAGCCGTGCAATGCTACGTGACTCCGAAACGACAAGGCTTCATACGACAGCATTCCCGTGAGCCTTCATGTAGTAGTGTTCCAATGAGCCTTCATGTGGCAGAGTCTTCATGTGGCAGCGTTCCCGTGAGACTTCATGCGGCAGAATTCCTATGAGCCTCTATGCGGCAGAGTCCTCGTAGGATCCTCAATAGCTGACGCATGCCACGTATTAAGTTGAGCAGGTCATGCGTGCAGCGAGTGTAACAACCTACATTATGTGGACGCCATCCAAGATTTCAGCAGCAGTTTATCCTAACAAATGCCACAGGGCAGGTGGACCGCGACATGCGCGCACGGTAACAACTGCATTCTATTAAGAATACCATACGACAACCCAAATTTTGCGAGCATAGACTGAAAACAGTGATTTTTTATGATATACGCGCGCATAGCAATTTCAGTGCAAATGGCTATAAAGAGTAGGGACTTGTGCTTCCTAATGGGAACTTAGATCTGGTCGAAAGCAGAAGACTCAGGGTCCAATTGTTGTCATTCTTGCCAGTGAACAAAGACTTAGCAATTTTCTTTCGTTGGTCGGTTGTCAACGGAGTAAAAGAGTTAGCTACATAACTCGATCTCCATCATCATATGCCCAGATTCTCTTCTTTCTGTACTTAGAATTCTCATTTTTAGGATTCTTTTATACTTTTTTGTTGTAATTCACTCGATACAAAAGTTAGCATAACTTTTAATTTTGTGATGGCAACAATTACAGCAAAAAAATAAGCATAAAAGTTGATAGACACAAAATATATAAAATTGATTCTCTTTATTGATAATTTACAGCGGAATTACAATAGCTCTAAGGCCAAAAGAATAACTCGATTACAAATATCACATCTCATTACAATGAACGATGACAAGGCTTACAACTCATGAAACTAATACAATCGATGATGTTCAAAACAATAACTTCATATTACTAAACAGCTTCAATTTGTCAAACGAGGTCCAACGCCTCACCATGTCCAAAAATATTCATGTACATGTGGAGGAGGAGGTTAGCACATTGGGGAATGCACTGATGAGCGGTCTCTAACCAACTCATCTAAACCAATACGGCAATTGTTGACCCATCTGGTCTCAATCAACATAATTTCGATAATTTACTTAAAACATTGAATCGATACTTGCAACAACAGACTGCGCCATCAGGTAAATAATGTTATTTGATGTTCGATTGTTTATATTGTTCAATATTTTATTATGTATTTTTATCTTTATTGAGTCTAGGACTTATGTAAGCCGAAATGCACTTTGGCAATACTTGAATACCTATCAAAAGTTCACTCAAATAAGCCTAGATATACCTAAACAAACTTGAACTCATACTAGCCCAAAGACCCACTCAAAACTAAACCCAAACTAACCCATATCTGATCAGGAACCTACTAGAACTTAGGAAACCTAACTCGGTCCGAGTTCTGTCCGAACTCAGTTGACTAAAATCGATTCCTGATTCTGTTGGCTAGACCTATTCTTAAGGCTCCAACGTTTAAATTTTGGAACGTTGGATATCCGAGTTCTGACCGAATTTTGTTTTAGAAAAACCTATAAATAGAGAAGAGATTTACATTCCTATGAATTTATTCCAACTTATTCAATCTTCATCTTCTTTATTTCATTATAAGAGCTTTAAACCTTCTAAACACCAAGACAACTCTCATTATTCTAAGTGCCAGTACGATTTCAATTAGAAGTGTTCGAGTTTTACAAGCTTGGCTTTTCAAAGCTATTTTTTCAGAAAGTCTGAAGTCGTCGAGCTCTTCGGATCAAAGGCTCGTGTGTGTACGAAGCCGCAAGCCCTTCGGATCAAAGCTTGTGTTTTCATTGTTAATGAAGTTAAACTCTGAGAAAGAGTTCTCGGGACTGGACTAATCCTCTCAGAGGAAAACCAGTATAAAATCTCAGTGTTTGCTCTTTCTTACATATTTATCGTTTACATATTGCTGCATTATTTGCTAGCTGGTAACTTCTTTTACTCACTAGAATTTTTTATTGTTAACTATATTCTACTGCACACACACACTCTATTCACCCCCCTAGAATTTCCTTACGGTTCTATAATTCGTATTAGAACAAGTTTCTCTTTAATATGCTTTAATTCCTAAGAGTTTTTCACATGGCAACTGTTAAATCTATTTTTACTGGTGAAGGCCAATCCATAAATAGACCCCTTTTCTTCAGCAATAGTGAAGGACTAAATCCAGATAGTCCACCTTTGTTTGACGGTACTAATTATATTTATTGGAAAGTACAGATGAATATGTCTCTGAAATCACTAAGTTCTGATCTATGGGCATACGTCATTAACAGTTACAACAAGATTGACAAAGCAGATAATGATTATACTGAAGAAGAAAAGAAGTTAGCAAGCCTTGATGCAAAAGCAATGTATGTTCTTTACTGTGCTCTAGACAAAAATAAGTTCAATCGTATCTTTATGTGTAATATATCACATGAGATCTGGAAACTACTGGAAGCAACTCATAAGAACATGCATGAAAGTGAAGCCAGCGACTCCGAAGATGAAGAAGAAAATCCTCGTGACAGTGCAAATGTTTGCTTAATGGCTTTTGATTCAGGTATCTACTAACCCCTTATATGAAGACTTTACTTTTGATGAACTGTTAGATGCATTTATTGACCTTCTTGATGATCATAGGAAAGTTTTTGATAAATACAAGCATGCTAAGAAGGAAACAAATATGTATAAGCTTGAAGTTGATAGATTGTCTTCTTTATTAAATGAGATCAGAGATGCACCATCCACTAGCAAAACGGAAGACACATCTGCAGTAACTCTAAGTTTGCATAATACTTTGGAAACTGTTGAAAATATTTCAATGGAAAAATGAAAAACTTAATGAGCTGTATGAAGTTGAAAAGAAAAAGTATAATCTAGCTACACAAAGGATAGATTCACTCACGACTAGATATCAAGAAGTATATGACACCTCTAAAAGTTAGATATCAGATTGGGAAAGCAGGTAATGAAACATATTACTCAGTCTAACACAAGACACAAGGTGACTCATTATAAGACACTGCCGAAGAAAGCAAGTAAATCACATGCCACACACAATCACACTTTCTTTTATAAATATCCACAAAAGACACGACATACCACTTCACATACTTTTACTTACCATGCTACACCAAGCACTAACACCTTTGCAACATGTCATTATTGTTGTAAAAAAGGACATATTTCACGAGAATGCAAAGTAAGAAAATTAGTTGATATGAATATATGTGCATGGATACCAAAAACTAACATTTCAAGACCCTCAAAGAAATGGGTACCGAAGGTCACATCTACTTGTGTTCTAGGTGAGCCAGCCCTCTGATGCTAAAAGCAAGTAGATTCTCGATAGTGGTTGCTCACGATATATGACTGGTGATGCATCCCTATTTGCAACGCTATCGATAAAGAAAGAAGGATACGTCTCCTTCGGTAAAAATCTAAGAGGATATATTATAGGTAATAATAATATCAATAATTCTCCTTATCCTGTAATAAAAGATGTTTGTTTAGTAACTGAATTAAAACATAATCTACTGAGCATCAGTCATCTCGCTGACCATAATTATGGTATTAATTTTGTGAAAGACAAATGTTCTATATATAAGAGATCATCTGAAAATATTATTTTTGAAGGTAATAAGGAAGATAATATTTATATTTTCTATCTGCTAGAAGATACTAACAATGCAGTTATATGCTTATATGCTAACAAAGATGAGAGTAGACTTTGGCATATGCGTCTAGGACATGCCAACATGGATACTATTGCAAGATTATCATCAAAGAAATTGGTAAGAGGCTTTCCAGACATAACATTCAAGAAAGATATGATTTGTACTAATTGTGAAAAAAACAAAGCAACCAAATCTTCCTTCAAATCTAAAGATATCGTAAGTATCTCTAGACCACATCAATTACTACACATTGATTTATTTGGACCTAATCGAATTGCTAGTCTTGGCCGGAGGTTATATGCATATGTAATTATTGATGATTATTCTAGATGTACTTGAGTTTATTTTCTTACAAATAAAATTCATGCATTTCCTAAATTTGTCTCTTTCTGTAAAAAGGTTTAAAACGAAAAAGGCTTCATGATTACTCGTATCGGAAGTGATCATGGTGGCAAATTCGAAAATTCTGACTTTAGAAGTTCCTGTGATTCAAATGGTTATTCTCATGAATTCTTTTGCCTTAGAACTCCTCAACAAAATGGTATTGTGGAACGTAAGAGTAGCATTCTTGATGATATGGCCAGAGTTTTGTTAAACCAATTTAGCCTTCCAAAGAACTTTTGGGCAGAAGCTGTCAATACAGAGTGCCATGTATTGAATAGAGTTCTAATTCGACCTATGTCGAAGAAGACACCTTATGATTTATGGTTTGGTAGAACTCCTAATATTTCATATAAGTGTTTGGATATAGATTTTTATTTTGAATACCAAAGATAACTTAGGTAAATTTGACTCAAAAGCTGATGAAGGTATACTCCTTGGATATGGTGCTAAGAGTAAAGGTTATAAAATCTTTAACAAGAGATTTATCATTGTTGAAGAATCTATTAACGTTACTTTTGATGAGATTAACAGTCAAATACCTAGTGACAGTGATGATGAAGATACCAGCATAACAACCAGCAAAACATCTGGAGATACTGAAACCGGTACAAGCTACCTGGAAAGTCTGCCAAAGAAGATGAGGTTCGTAGCTAATCATCCAGAAAACTTGGTAGTAGGTGATGTATCAAAAAGAGTAAGTACTCACTCTTCAACTAGAGATATCATTGCAAGTGTTGCATTTATTTCTCAAATAGAAACCAGAAATATTGTAGAAGCTTTTTGATGAGTTTTAGATTTCGGCAATGCAAGAAGAATTGAACCAATTCGAGAGAAATCAAGTTTGGGAATTAGTTCCTAGACCTAATGACTCCTCTATAATTGGCATCAAGTGGGTATTTCAAAATAAACTGAATGAGGATGGACAAGTCACACATAACAATGCATGTCTCATAGCTCAAGGCTATAATCAGGAAGAGGGCATTGACTATGACGAGACATATGCTCCCGTTGCGAAACTTGAGTCTATTCGAATGCTTTGTGCTTTTGCAAATTTTTATAATAAATTATTTCAAATGAATGTCAAAATTGCTTTCTTAAATGGTTTTATAAAAGAAATTTCTGTAGCTCAACCCCTGGTTTTGAAAATTTTAAAATTTTAAATTATGTTTTCAAGTTGCGTAAGGTCCTGTCTGGACTCAAACAAGCCCCACGTATTTGGTATGATCGCCTCTGTTCCTTCTTGCTTGAAAATTGTTTTTCAAAAGAAAAAGTTGGCACGACTCTCTTTATAAAATCACATGATGAATCAATTTTATTAGTGCAAATATATGTTGACGATATCATATTTGAGTCTACTAATGAATTACTTTACAAAGAGTTTGCTAAGTGTATGCATAGTGAATTCGAGATGAACATGATGGGAGAACTCAACTTCTTCCTCGGATTACAAATTAAGCAGAGTTCACATGGAATCTTTATCAATCAAGCTAAGTACACAAAGGAGATGCTAAAGAAATTCGATCTCGACAATGTCAAACTGATTGGCACTCCAATGGCTACATCAACAAAGCTTGACCTAGATGAAAGTGACAAACCTGTTGACCAGCTTAAGTATCGAGGTATGATTGAAAGTTTACTTTATTTAACTGTTAGTCGCTCTGATATCATGTTTAGTGTTTGTCTTTGTGCTAGATATCAAGCTAACCCTAAGAAATCACATTTGTGCGTTGTTAAGCGTATCTTCTGATACCTTAAAAGCACTTCTTCGATAGGCTTATGGTATCCCAAAATCATATCTCTTGACCTAATCGGTTATTCAGATGTTGATTTTGCTGGATGTAAAGTTGATCGAAAAAGTACCAGTGGCACTTGTCATTTCTTGGAAAAAGCTTTGGTCTCGTGGTTTAGTAAGAAACAAAAATATGTCGCATTATCAACTACTGAAGCTGAGTATATAGCAGCATGACGTTGATGTGCATAGATTTTGTGGATGAAACAAACCTTACCAAATTTTAATTTCCTGAAAATATGATTCTTGACTTGTTTATGGACTCTATGTGTTAACCAAATATCCGTCCTTCTGGCAAACTTAAGCCAAAATACATGAATGACTAGTTTTGTGATTTGTAACACATTATTTTCTCTGTCATCCTACCCAAGCAATCCTCCACAGATGAACTTACATATTTGGAGATGTCCGCTCTCTATCACTTGCATTTTGGGAGACAATTTAGTTTACCAAAAATAATCATTGCATCCATGGAAAAATATTGCAAAAAACTGCGTAACCGACTTTACGCAAAGTACTTGCCCTTGATCTTTGAGTATTTTGAGATTCCTTTGGATAATTGTTCCCATCTGACTGAGCCTGCTTATCTTCATAAGCATCACAGACTTAAGCCTCATGCTCCTGCTCCTGCACATCCTATTTACCCATCTCTTGGTCACACGACTGCTCCACCTGTGAGACTCATCTCACTAATATTCGTATGCATACTCGTATAATACGTGTATATCTTACCTTATGTTTATTTGTCTACTTTAGGCTTAATGCCATTTATGCATTGTCAAGGTTGTTTTTGTATAATTTCCTTTAGTTGCATGCTTTAGACTGTAGGTCCCTTGGTTTTCATGTGTGTGGCTGTGATAAACCCGGATGAGAGACATGGATTATGATCCAATGGCCACCAATCCAAGCCTTTCCTATATAAGCTTAACCCTTCTCTTTCTTTCATTTTTCTTTCCTTTCCTTTCTCATTTCTTCTTCCTTTTCCTCAGCCGCGAGCAGCAGCCAAGCTTGGCCTTGGCCGTAGGTGACCTTTGGTAATGTTTGTGCTAGGCTAGAACTTGACCATAGGCAAGTACATCTTGCCTACAGAGTGAACCCATACGTGGGCATGCTTTTGATAACCTAGTTCATAACTGCTACACATTAACTTAGGCTTGAATTTGGATTTATTATCATAATCTTAGAATAGAACTCCTTGTAGCTTTACTATCATAGCATCTTGATTTGTGGGCTTAACTTGACATTTTGAGGCTACAACAAAGTCGGATCCCAAGGTGTGCTGGCCGGAGAAGAATGAGCAAGTCTATGAAAAGTGTGCATGAGACCCTTGAAATTTAGCACACTGTGTGTTGTCTCATTAAAATGCTTGCGTTCAGCACAGCATACAATTCCTCGCAAAAGTGCGCCAGGAACCATTTTGGAACTCTGGGCGCATTTTACTCCTCATGTGTACGTTATGTACGAATTCATCAAATCAGATCCTTACAAAAATGTACCAAGGTTATCATAAACTTTGGCACACTTTTGAGGGAAATCCTCGGTGACGCATATTTAAGCATTCAACCTCGTCAATCAAGAGAAAGTACGTCAAGCCTCTGTTGTCGTACAAATTCCTTTTCTAGAGTATTCTTAATGGGCGAGCCTTGACTTTAGCATCGTCTCGACTGTCGTAATTCTCGTCCGTCGTGACTCGACTGTTGTGCCATACATTGAGACTTGTGTTTTATCTTTTAGTAGACCTTCCCACGTTAGAATTGTGCGCCAATGATAAGTATGGCATTTATGCGCCAACCTTCCTGTTGGCAAACTTGGTGAAAGTGAGCCAAGTTCATGGACTCGCGTGCTTTCATCAATTGTGCGCCATGGTTGTGTGAGCGTGCTTTAGTATCGAAGTGCGCCATCCTTTGCTCGGTGTACTTTCGGTATCAAAGTGCACCAATTCTGCCCTAACTAGCGATTATGCTCCAACTCTATTTTGATACGCTTGTTTGCCATTGTTCTCTCTTATTAATGTTTAGTAATTGATGTTTCTCTTATTTTCTTTTATCCGGTTAATTTAGTTAATCATGTTTATTATTTCAATATTAATATTAATCTTGACTTCCTGGCATGACTTAATGATTGCGCACTATATCAAGCATGGGCTCCTATATCCCGATATTGTACTGATAATCCTGATCCTATCCTGATACTCCCGATAGTGGCTCGACGTAGCTCACTCATGACTCGAGAATTATTGTATTATCCTGATCAAGGCTATTAGTAGCACCTGTATTGCAATGCCCATATTCTTGTGGTTGATTTTGATTGTGCTTGTCAAGTTATTGTCCAGTGGTGCATCATGCCTAAAGTAGATTTCTGAGTACCACGATCAGGAATCTTGATTAAACTGTTCAAGTTAATAAAACTAGATTGTTAACTAGAATCATTTAGGGAATTTTTTTGTCTACAGGCAATCCTGACTCCCAGAGACACCTGTAGATTTGGAGCTCTCCGTCGTGAGGGGCACACTTCTAGCTCACCGTTGAGTATTGTATTACAAGTAAAAAATATCCATATATGTTAATTATATTATGTAATCCTTACGTCTGGATGATCCGAATCGACTACAGGGCATGTGGCTGTATAAAATTTCCAATTATATGTGTTAGTAACCAGGCTTGTGATAACCCTAGTTAGTTAATGATTAATAAGGCGTAAGATATGTTTGGTCGTGATTGGTTGATTGTTAGTCCTTTCATGTTCAAGATTATTCCATTTATTATTTCTGTACTATATCATGTTAGTTACATCGGTTCACTTTATTAAGGTTTTACTTCCACTTATTTAATTCCATGCTATGTTATGATATGCTGGTTTTAGTTCATAAGTTTGGCTCCCTTGTGGTACGTGTTATTTGGGGTCTGACCCCACTAGTTTTGTATGGCCAGATTTTTGGAGCAGGACTCGAGGATCTCCCGTACCTTCCTCAAGATTGTGACAACCAGGAGCACCCGAGGCCATGAGTGGGTTTCTTTTCATTTCGTCCACTTGTTATGTAAATTAACCTTTTGACGCGTTTAGCCACCGAGCACGTGTTTAGCTCATGTTTTGGGCCATTGAAATCTAGCTCATGGGCTTAGCATGGTCGATATATTCTAGACTATAGATAGAGTTGATCATGTATAACTTTACTCTTGCTAGTTCTCCTCTTTTGTATAACTAGCTTCATGATCATCTGTATATGTATAGTTTGGGACGCCTTATTATTATATGTGTCATGATGATAAATCTTGTAACATGTTACTTGCATGTGATTAAGACACCTAGGATTGTCTGGACGTGAGCTTGCCCGTTGGATTGTAGAGTGAACCCTCACATTTCTTAGACGGTCGTAGCCGTATTATCTAGGTATTAGTATACTCTGGTATACGTAGCTAACGTTGTCTGCCTCCGCTCTCCAGTATTCTAGTTCTGGGGCGTGACACCACCTCCTCCACATACATCAGCTGTTACTCTTGAGAGCCTCCAGACTATGCTTCAGGAACGCTTCAGACTAGAAGACGATCGTTATCATGCTCAAGATTCCTACACTACTCTCCAGCTCCAGGCTATGTCCAACTCCCTTATGGACATGCACTACAGTTTTGCACATCATTCTACCGGACCTATTGATATGGTTCATGATCCTACTCTGACTAGCTACCGCATCGATGATAGAGATGCGCAGAGATACTTTGACACAGCTGTTGTTTGTTATGACCCCAACCGGTCTGCTGAGACTGGTGAACCCTCGAGGAGAGATGATTATGATAATCAACAGTGATGCACAGATCTTATGCTTAGATTTAGTATTATGCTTAGTAATGCGACGTTGTCATTTAGTTGACTTTATTAGTGTTTTTTTTTAGTCTTAGTACTATTTTCATGATGTACTTCAATATTTTAGTAGTATTTCACTAGTATTTGGTTATGAACTTTAGTTTGAGTAAGTTTTTGGGCATATAATTCAGTTTATTTGCAATGAAAACTAGTTGTTAGTTTGATTTACTATTGGTTGATACATAATATTGTCTCAATATATTATCCGTGTTTTCTTCAAATTTCACTTTTCCTGCTTATTTTGCGAGAATTTAACTCTATTTTGATGAAGTGACAAAAGGGTAGAAACATTTATACATATTTTTTGCTATCTTCATTTGCTCGTAATCGCTCTCATTGGGAGGAGTCATTGTCTTTATTTCGAGGGAGCTATTGCTACATCAATCATTCAACAAACTGTATCAGTCGTAGTTTTTGTCAATTATCAAAATAGGGGAGATTGTTAACCCATATGGTATCAGTCAAGCTAATTTCGATAATTTACTTAAAAATCTGAATCGATACTTGCAACATCAGATTACGCCACCAGCTAAAGACTGTTCTTTGATGTTTGATTGTTTATATTGTTTTATATTTCCTTATGTATTTTTATCTTTATTGAGTCTAGGACTTATGTGAGTCGGAACGCACCTTGGCACTAGTTGAATATGCATCCAAAGTCTACTTAAATAAACCTACATATACCTAAACAAACTTGAACTCATACTAGCCCAAAGACCCACTCAAAACTAAACCCAAACTAACATATATCTGACCAGGAACCTACCAAAATTTGGGAAACCTAACTCGGTCTGAGTTCTGTCCAAACTCTGCCCAACCTCGGTTGATTAAAACTGACTCCTGATTTTGTTCGCTAGACCTATTCTTTAGGCTCCAACGTTTAAATTTTTGAACATTGGATATCTGAGTTATGGCCGAATTCTGTTTTAGAAAAACCTATAAATAGATAAGAGATTTACATTCCTATGAATATTTCCAACTCATTCAATCTCCATATTCTCTATTTCAATATAAGAGCTTTAAACCTTCCAAACACCAAGACAACTCCCATTTTTCTAAGTGCCAGTGCGGTTTCGAGTAGAAGTGTTCGAGTTGTACAAGTTTGGCTTTTCAAAGCTATTTTCTCAGAAAGTCTGAAGTCGTCGAGTTCTTCGGATCAAAGGCTCGTGTTTGTACGAAGTCTTAAGCCCTTCGGATCAAAGCTTGTGTTTTCACTGTTAGTGAAGTTAAACTCCGAGCAAGAGTTCTTGGGACTGGACTAGTCCTCTCAGAGAAAAAACCAGTATAAAATCTTGGTGTTTGCGTTTGCTCTTCCTTACTTATTTACTGTTTACATATTGCTGCATTATTTGCTAGTTGGTAACTACTTTTACTCGGTAGAAATTTTTATTGGTAACTATATTATGATGCACACACATACACTCTATTCACCCCCTCTATAGTTGCCTTGCCGTCATATAGTATTCATGTGAGAACAGATAAAATTATTATACAATTTGTATTCATGTCTTAGGATCAGTTAATAATTCATAAGCACGTATATAAACATAAAGGTCTCATCGGTTAACAATTTCATAACAGGTATTTTTTTTACTATATATATATATATAATAATTTTATGAACATAATTTCGTCATTGACACAGTGAATCTTATCCAAAGCTACCATCCTTTCTTGCAAACCATGTTATTATTCATAATATATAAATATTTCATAAGTGTGTCCCTACATCAATTTTTAGTCTTTAAAAACTATAAATATATCATGAGTTCATCCCTACAACCAACTTTATATGTATGCAAAGAGGTTGGCATTAGCATGCAACCTAACTATATGACGGTCAGTGGTGAACACACACAGCGATCAGTGTAGGTAGTGAGCCTCCTGAAAGTTCCTGAATCATCTTGTGCTGGTACATCAGTACTTTTCTTCCTAAGCCGAACCGGTCCCGGTGTTTCGGCAATCGTTCGAAAAACTAAACCTTGTGTACAAGTTGTTCATGACTATACAAAATATGTGAACATATAACTATAAAAATATGCATGCATATGGTACATTAAAGCATTATAAATCTCTAATGTATAATAGTTCATATTCGCAATATCCAAACTTCTATTCAATGTTACGATTGGCGGCCCATTTATCCCAAACATCTGTGGCACCAAACCACATTCATACCGCTTTTCAGTCTAGAAATTTTTGCCTTGGTGACTCAACGATCCCCAAAGTTTTTCATATTTATATTCCTCTGAAACAACATTATTATATTCCTCAGGATAACATAACAATAGCTCGATATTCATTGTGATAACTTAACAACAGTTCAATATTCTCTATAACAATAGTATAATAATCCATGTCAGCAAGTTAACAATGATCATATCACTCTCTTTTATCTTGGTTCTTTTTACTTAGCATTAACAATTTCATGGCATATAAAAATAAAGACTAGTAATATTTTTTATTAAGCATGAGGGTAAAAGAGAGAATGATCAAAACCACTCACTATTTACGAATTATCTTCGTCCCGATTGTAACGAACTCTGTATGATTTCTCCATATGAATCAAAGTCGAACCAAGTTGGCATGCCCCAGTCCCAAAATATGTAGGACTAGGACTACGTAATATGCCAGCTACGCATTCGACCAGACTCTGGTCCGACTCGAATACGTATAAGTTGTATTATAATGGTCACTATCTAAATAATCAAGTAAATATAAATATCTATGCCTCAATCCACAATGAACAGAATACACAAGAATGAGCTACATGTGCTAAAGTCGGTCGCCCAGTAACACACAAACTCGAATAGACTCGAGAAAGAAATATGAGTCTATAAAACTAGGTTATATCAGCATATAAATAAACAATATGAATAAGTAACCATAACTCCGATAGAAATGATATAAGTACTTGGTACCAATGCCTGCAAGACAAGCAACTCCATCAGTAACTCCAAAGGCTCCGTAACCGTCTATGCTGCAAAAACTGGCAGGGGACCAGGTCCTCAGAGGGACGTAACAAGGTACAAGAAACAGCATGCCAAAAGTAAAACAAAATAATGCCACATACTCAAGGGTAAACTACTATAACCATCTAAGTAATATGCACGTTAGAGCATCACTCGTACTCAGGCTGAAACCACTACAGGCTCTGTGTCGGGGAGCCCATAGCAGCAAGTAGTATCAAGACTCCAGTATATGTGCCAAAGATCTGAGACAGAGTCCAAGGCACCTCTAGTAGTATCACGACTCCAGTATATGTGCCAAAGCACCTCCAGTAGTATAGTATATATATCAATAATCAGCCTGTAGTATGGTGTGTCTCTCCCTACCTAATGTAACCTCACATCTCATGTCCACAACATCTCATGTCCATAACACGCAAGATCATGACCTCTACTAGTGCAACGAGTTATAATATATCCATATAATATGCAAGTCTTATATCACGAATCCTGTAAGCGTATACAGAATCACCATCAATAACTCAAGAAAGATTCTGTCACATAAAACAGTGTCAAGTATCCTAGGGTATAGCGTACTTGGTAAATCAAGCACATAAAAATAGGATCGTGGAATCAACTCTAAGTTACGTTACACAACTCCACGTATGGCATCGACACCCGAATCTTGTTCGGACGCTAAGCAACGTCTCACGGTCCTAGGGTAAGCACACACATCACACATATCAAATAACTATAATAACTAAATAAGATAATAAAGGCAAGGAACTGTGATACATCATGGTAAGGTACACTTGCCTGGATTTTGAACTCCGTCAACTACTCCTGGGAAAGTAGAATCTGCACGTACACCTCTCGATGCTGAAACAAACATCACCAATATTCTCAGAATACTATAAATAGCTAGAATTGACTACTCATAAGTCCAATTTGGATACAGGGTCAAAATTGACAGTTTTGGGTCAAAACGAGATCCACATGTGGCCCACTTTGTACCGTAAAACATATCGAAGACAAAGTTCTCCAATTCGTCCCACTCAGTGTCTACGAGTCCAGAACGATGATACAAACCCAACAA